>NC_069435.1:13889711-13906843 GCF_026875155.1 Cherax quadricarinatus | reverse complement strand
TCTGCCACTCAAAGGAGATGGGGAGTTTGTTGCACGCTTATGGCAAAAGACAGGATGGAGGAGTCAAAATGAAAGTGTTCTTCTTTTTTTGGGTCACCTTTTTCCCGGTGGAAAAGAATTTTTCCCTCCATAACAGGGGAAATTTTGGTTGGGGAATGAAAAAGTTGATTCCGACCGAATTTAAAAAAAGTTTTGTGGGTCCACAACATTTTTTGACTTAAGATGTACATAAAACCTGGGTAAATTTTCTCAAAATTTCTAATATTACCGCTAATTACAAAACCCAAATTTTAGCTTACCAAAAATTTTTGTTGACAGTCCATCCAAATGCTTCCCTATCAGATATATGCTTTGACCGGGGAATATAATGCTAATTGGGGTAAGCTACTTTACCAAAGGGCTGCAAAAAGAGATTTACTCTTTTCTCTAAAATAAAACCCTTTTAAATTGGTTTCCAAACCAAATAAACCCCATTTTTGGTTGATACGCTCTATTACTCCCCCTTTTCAACAGCCTACTTGCATGTTATCAGCGTCTCCATAGGTTTTTTTCCCTCCTCCTCAAATTTTCTTGAAAAAGAATCAGCGTAAAAATTTTTACACGATACAATGTCTATTTACTTTATTAGGGTCATCGGGAAAAAAAAAAAAAAAAAACAAACCCACTTTGCGGCCGGACGGGCGTTTAGTTTTTAAAATTAATTTAAAGGTTTTTATCCGTCATCCCTTAAAATTATTATCATTTTAAAAAATTTAAGGTAATTTTTTTAGGGGCCCTTTTTTGGAAAGGGATGCATTACAGTTCACCAAATTTTAGCATATTGAACCTATCTATATTTTAATTACACCATTTTCTACTTATAGCTAAAACCATGTATTTTTGAATTTTTACTTTTTTTACTCAAAATTTGGGGGTTTCTGAATGTGGTACTGTACTCCCGATTGTTTTTAACCATTCTATAATTTTAGTCTTTTCCGGGTTGATTCACTTTCAGGGGAGTCCACAGTTTTTCCCAAATTTCATATTTAAAATTTTATAGGTATTATTCCTCATAAAATAACCCAATAGTGCCCGGGCTAACCCAGGCTCACCGGGGCCCAACCCCAAACCCCCCGCTCCCCAAGGGTTTGGGGGTTTTTCGGCTCAAGTGTTGGTGAACTCAGTTTTCCCCAAAAACCAGTATATGAACCATAAAATTAACTGGAGTTATTGTGAAAAAATTTTCCCCTGGGCGTTTGACAAGTGTGGGGCTAGGGTTTTTATGCAAGAGGGTCACCGTGTCATCCCGCCAATCTATTTTTTCTTGCTTAAGGATGGAAAAAAGGTTCTTTAATACTGGCCAGCTTTTCCCCAGACCAAAACCTAGGGAAACCTCGGAAATAGGAAACGAATTTTGAGGGGAAAGGGATTCATTTCCCAACCCGCGACGGGAGGCTGCTCTAATAGGCATGGAATAAATACCTCCCAAACCCTCAAAAAATTTGTGTGAGAGTCTTCCAAGGGCTGAGGAAGAAATTAAGCATTGGGATAGCACAAAATTTTAAAACCTCAGTAAGTTGCAAATATTATATTTTTAAATCTTTTAAGGCATGTGTTTGGTTTTGTTCGGTTTTTTTGGAAGAGGCGGCATAATGCCGTGACTTTCACTGTCATCCCCTTTTAATCAGAATGGAAAAGGAACAAGGGAGCGATACTGTATTGTGGAACAGAGTTTTTACAGTACTGCCCAGATTTACTTGTTTGTACTACCCTCTTTGTATTTTGTTTGTAGAAAAAATTTTCACCGGCACAGTTTTCCTGTTATTCCTTATCACGCATTTTGTGCGCTATTACACCATGGGCAAACTCGTAAAGGCTTTTTCAAAATTTGTGAGCTACATCTGCGTTTTTTTTTTCTTTTAACATCCGGGCTTTCCATAGTGATCCAGTATAGTTGGGGCGGGGAGGGGTGACCTCTCTAAACGCATGTTGTAAGGGTTTTAAAATCGTAGGTATCAGATGGTGGCGATCGCCTTTTGAACCTCTCAAGTTTTTTAGCTACGGGGTGTTTGCGCTATAATTGTAGTTTTCCCCATTGCTTTACTGCCACCTTTTTGGGTGAGGCGTCTGTCTTTTTTGCACTGGGGAAAGGCCCCTTTGCCTTTCTCCCTCTCCAAAGGGTGTAAAAACACATGGGAAAATAAGCGTTTAAAAATTTCCACTGCTAAATTTCCACTCCTGCACCCAACATTTTCTCCGGGGGAATTTTAACTTAAGGCACCTAAAATGGAGGAATATAGCAAATAAAATTTTTGCGTAATAAACACAGAGGCAGCTCTGATGAAAAATCCCCCTCACACAGCTTTAAATCTCGCACAAAAATTTAATTTAAACCCGCAAATAATAGAGCCTACTAGACTGGGAAAAACCAACCTCATTTTTTCACTAACAATGTGATCTATAAAATTCACCAATCAAAAACAATAACCCGATCACAAAATAATTGAGGTTCAGAAAGTATGCTGGAGCCCCGCCCACAAAATGAAATGTCACGAGGGGGCATTCACCAAAATTCAACTTCAAAACAAAAACATAAAGTGGGACCAAGTAAAAACCAAACCTAACCCCATAAAAGCGGGGAAAATATCTAAGCAACACAGACCCAAAATTATGCCTAGAACAGATTAACTGTGGCACTCGATTTGCACAAGGCTTTTTCCTCAAGAAAAAAGGAGGGAGATGTAAAAAAGAAAAAAGACAGGCGCTCCTTTACAGGCGACGGAAAACCCCCTTTTTTTTTGGGGGGGAAAAAAAGGTTTTTTTTCCCCCCCCTAAAGGGAAAAATATTGGGACCCAAAACCCCCGGGCGGGGGTTTTTTTTTGGGAAAGGGGGGAAAAACCCTTTCCCCCCTTTTTTTTTTAAAAATTTTTTTTTTTTTTTTTCCCCCCCCCCCCGGGGGGGGTTTTTTTTTTTTCCCCCGGGGGGGGCCCTTTTTTTTCCCCCCAAAGGAAAAAAAGGGGAAAAAAAAATTTAAAAACCCAAAAAAAAAAATTTTTTTTTAAAAAAACCCCCCCTTTTTTTTTAAAAAAAATTTTTTTTTGGGGGTTTTTTTAAAATTTTTTCCCTTTTTTTTTTTCCCCCAAGGGGGAAAAAATTTTTTTAAAAAAAAAAAATTTTAAAAAAAATTTTTTCCTTTTTTTTTTTTTAAATTTTTTTTTTCCCCAAAAACCAAAAAATTTTTGGGGGTTTAAATTTTTTAACCAAAAAAGGGGTTAAAAAAAATTTTCCCCCCTTTTTTTTTTTTTTTTTAAAAAAACCCCAAAAAACCCGGGGAAAATTAAAAAAAAACCCCCAAAAATTTTTCCAAAAACCGGGGGAAAAAATTTTTTTTTTTTTAAAAAAAAATGTTTTTTTTAAAAAGAAAACCCCCTTTTGGGGGGGGGAAAAAAACCCCCCAAAAAAAAAATTTTTGTTTGGGGGGGAAAACCTTAAAAATCCCCAAAAAAAAAAATTTTTTTTAATTTAAGGGAAAAAAAAAAAAAAAAACCCCCAAAAAAAAAAAACCTTTTTGGGCCAAAAAAACCCCCCCAAAAGGGGAAAAAAAAAGGGGCCCCCCCAAAAAAAAGGGGGGGCCCCCGAAAATTTGCCCCCTTTTTCCCCCCTTTTAAAAAAAAATTAAAAATTTTTTTTAAAAAAAAAAAAAAAAAAAAATTTTTTTTTTAAAAAACCCCCAAAAAAAAAAAAAAAGGGGGGAAAAAAAAAAACCCCCCCCCCAAAAAATTTTTTTTAAAACCGGGAAAAAAAAATTTTTTTTAAAAAAAGGGAAAAAGGGGGTGGGGGAAAAAAAAACAAAAAAAAAAGGGGCCCCAAAAAAAGAACAAAAAAAAAGGTTTTTTCCCCCCTTAAAAAAAAAAAGGGGGGAAAAAAACCCCCCCATTCCCCCCCCCCCAAAAAACCGGGGGGAAAAAGGGCCCCCCCCCTTTTTTTAAAAAAGGGAAAAAATTTTTAAAAGGAAAAAAAATTTAAAATTAAAAAAAAAACCCCCCAAAGGTTTTAAAAAAGGGAAAATTTTTTTAAAAAAAAAAAAGGGCCGGGAAAAAAATTTTTAAAAAAAAAAAAAAAAACCCAGAAAAAAAAAACCCTCTTTTTTTCCTGGCATTAATATCTGTTGTTTTGGAGTGGAGGCCATTGACTGTGACTCCGCTCTAGAAATTACTGGAGTTAGTGTACGATTTCAGTTACAGTTACTAAATAAATTGTAATTAATTACATTCAGCTTCAGTTACATTCCCATGCCAGCTTTCCTCTTGTGGCAGTGGCGAGTTGACCTCTGTCAAAGACGAGTTAACCTGCATTCAGTGAAAACTTACTTCGCATGTTTTCTGGGTTTGTTCTACTATTGCTAATTAACCTCCTGCTCTTCCCTTTTCACTTCTTCGTCGATTGCCAAAAGCATGTAACACATATTCCTAGCAGAAATAATAGCGAATCAATGGAACTGATAAAGGAATTTCCAGAGCAGGAGTTTATATCATACGTTCTGGGAAATATAATGAGAAGTATGAAGGTGAAATACTAAACTTCCTGAATCTACGAGTACGTGAACATTAATACGCTTATAACTGTGACAAATAGAACAAATCCTGTGTATAACACAGGCGAGAATGTATTATCGTGAGATCGGAAGAAGACAAGCTAGTATTCCCTATAACTAAGTTAACGTAAGCATTTAGACCCGGTCACCAGCTCCATCGCACAAAACTAGCCGATATTGTATTCACATTGCCTTTACGAAGCGATTATTATTTCGCAACCTGGTTACAGCATTAGTTGCCACCAGCCCGCGAGGTCACACTTTGTCTCTGGCAGAAAGTGTGACCAGAAAACAGGTACATTTACTGACTTAGTATGATCGTCGTAGAAACAATAATATTATTACAGAATCAGTAAACTCGGTACAGACCTACTAACATGACCAAAGACACAGTAACATCACCAGTGATAAAGTTGAGAGTACAGATTAATTATCATC
Source organism: Cherax quadricarinatus (assembly GCF_026875155.1). Lineage (NCBI taxonomy): Eukaryota > Metazoa > Arthropoda > Malacostraca > Decapoda > Parastacidae > Cherax > Cherax quadricarinatus. The sequence goes on along the minus strand of NC_069435.1, from coordinate 13,901,831 downwards.
CCATACAGAGCAACATAGCCTTTGACAGAGAAATATCACTTCAGATAATTATTGTCTATTAGCATAGACACAATAACATCATCAGCGATACAAAATAAACACAATGGTGAAAGTAACATCATCAGAGACACATTGTATCCCTTGAAGTGAGTCTGCTTTAACCAGAACTTTTGATGTGTAAATCAGAAATTATTGTCATTTTGGTGCTTGTTCTGGTCGTTGAAATATTAAATAGGAATTCTGCTCTCAGTGTTCGCTTTTTTTTTTTTTGTGTGTGTGTGTGTTTTTTTTTTATTTCACAAAATATTAAATTTGACTTCATTGCTCCATTTTTCGTTTGTAAGCTATACATTGATGAAGCTGTTTAATTTTTCCTTGTAAGATTATTAGTTATAAATGCAACAACACACTGAGATCTATAATGAGTTAATTTGTCCATTTTAGAAACCCACTAGTAAAAGAAAATGACTTTCTTAAAACGAAATATTCTTCAACCCTGCATAATACATTGATTCATATGGTAGAAGTGAGGAAAACTATTACACTGTGTATTGCACTGACTTACACTGAGGGAGGTAAGGCAGCTGTGTACACATATACTACACTGTTGTATGGTGTGAGAGGTGAGGCATTGTGACTCGTTGAAAGGGTATGATTGTAGTCTAGCACCTTCTGGGAGGTGCTAGACTTCAGGTTCATTACGGGGTTTTAAGTCAAGTCATTAAAATCATTTATCTCTACTCGTTTCTAACACACTGACACATGCATGCTGGAAAAGAAAGCCTTTCTCACACACATCGTCCTGTACTCCCTCCCTTCAACATTTCCTAGGATGGCCCCTATGTCAGCTTCCTTCTATAGGTTTATTAACCCTCCATGTCATTTTATTTTGCTCCTTCCTTTCTAAACGTCCGAACCACCTCTCTAGATAATACTTTTAGAAAACCCGCATCTCTTAATAATCTCCAAGCAACGAATTCTTAGCATTAAATTCACAACACACATTGCTCTCGGACACGACATCTCCATTGCATACAGCCTTCTCCTTGCTGCAAGATTCACCACCCATGCTTCCTTTACATACTCCTACAAGCTCATCCACCAACCTCAGCAACTTCTATTTAGAATCTCCCAAAAGCACAGTACCATCAGTAAAGGGAGACTGTGACAACTCCCAGTTTGTGTTCGATTCTTAATCTCTTAATCCCACGCCTCTTGCCTCCACCCAAGCATCCACGTTTCTTACAACCCCATTTATAAGTATATTGAACAACCATGGTAACATCACGCATCCCTGTCTAAGGGTAGTTTTACTGGGAATAATGTCTTTCTTTCTAATGCATACTCTGACCTGGGCATCAATATTGTCATAAAAACTCTTATCTCCTTTCAGTAACCTACCACCTATTCCATATATTTGCAACATCTGCCACATTGCTCCCCTATCCACTGTATCGTACGCCTTTTCCAAATCCATAAATGCAACCAAAACCTCTTTAACATTATGTAAATACTGTTCACCTATATGCTTCACTGAATTCTTGGTCTACACACTCCTTCCTAAAGACTCCTTGTTCATCTGCCATCCTGTTCTCCGTTTTACTCTTAATTCTTTCAATAATATCTCTACCATGCACTTTACAGTGTAGAAACATGACTGAGTGGTAGTGGCAGTATCATTGGTTGAATGATTGTTTGGCAAGGTATGTGTATAACCTCGCCCACCTCCTCTCCACCCATCGGGTTGAGAGGAGGTGAGGAGGTTTCTGCTCACATCAAGTCTGTAAGTATTGAGTTTGTCTTGTTTATTGTTTTGCTGTCTTTTTTTTTTTTTTTTGTTAATTTATCCGGACCTGATTTTACTTGTGTATTTTAGTCCTCACCATTTCTTTTAAAGGCCTTCTGCCTATCATGTGAGTAACTGCTTGTCCTGATTTTAACTTTTTGTTATTCTTATTTAAACCCTGTTGACTAGACTGGGTCACTCGAGAGTGGCGAGACAAGGTGGGCAGTCGGATTTATGCGATAGGAAACTTCAATTCATCTTTCAGTGCGTTGCTTCAACTTAGTAACTGATCATCCGTTGTCTGCCAAGCCCTGCAGCAAACCTCCACCGATTACGCCGCCAGCAGTTTACATAGGTGAAACATTTGCGTCTGTACTCAGTCTTGAGCTGAACTTTATACCAGCCACGTCCACCAGTGACTACCTGGTGTCACACTGGCTTCACAACCCGTGAATCCTAAAAGCTTCTGACCATAACCATCGGCACATCCAAATTCAGTCTGTCCGCTTTACATGTTTGATTCGTTTCTTGAAATTTATATATGCATTTTATTTATTTTCATTATTTGTCATTTAGGAATATTTCATGTTTGATTATATTTTAAATAATTATATTTTTAGCTTGTTGAAAATAAAAAAGTTTATTTCTTCTGTAATAATTTTTTATTCTGTATTTAATTGGGGAACAAAAGTCCTTTCCAATCCCAAGACTTAAAAAGGGGGCCCGTTTTACCTTTACAACATACACACACACAACACACACCCCCAAACCACACCACCACCACACACACACACACCTTACAGGTCTCCCACTTCCCCAACCAAATATTTCCCAGCCAAGTCTTAAAAAAGAATTGAAGGTGGGGTATACAAATGCAGAGGGAATAAAAAACAAGTATGAGGGTGGCACGAAAAAATCAAAGAAAAATCCCAGTCATATTAGCACCAAAAAACAAAACTCACCAGAAAAAATAACAGATTAAATCTTTCCATCCGGATTAAAATCTTGGGGAAAAGACAAGGGAGGAGAGGGGGAGGGGGAGTTGCACTGTCATTAAAAACCAGGGGGTTTTTGAGAAAATGGAAGGAATGGATGGCAGGGGCGAAAAAGGGATATTTAGTAGGAAAAAACCAGTCTGAGGGAAAAGGTGTATTGCCGTAATGTAAAACCCCAAACCACAGAACTGCAGGGGGCAAGAGAAGAATCGATGAAGCAACAGGCAAGCAACACACAGCCGGGGGCCCAGGAGAGCCACTTGGGGGCAAAGTTTCTAGTTATGGGTGTTTTCAACCCAAAAGGATTGACTGGGAAAACCGGGCCCCAGGGGGGCCGAAACATAGACCCAAGAGATGGATGTGGTACGGGAAACCTGCTAACATGTTAGGCACTACCAGAGAGAGAGGAGAGGATGAAACCCCAAGGTTGGGCCCTTTTATCACCATGAGTATTCGGACATCGAGGGTACATGTATGAAAGGCCCCCGGGAGCTATATCATTGGTTCTGTGCTTCGACTCATAGTTGAGCTCCAATGGAGAGGTAGCGGGGAATGGCTGGGAAAAACCAAAACAAAGGGGTCATACTCAGGCATGAGGAATTCCTTAAAAGACTTTCAGTGGGAGGGGGAACTGAAGGAAAACCGTACAAGAAATGATGACTAGTAGCAACAAAATGCAAGGGGCAGAGGAGAGGTTTTTCCCCAAAGGGAAAACAGAATAATGGAAGAAACAGACGAGTCTTGGTTCCCCCAAAAAAGGTTTGGGGAGGAAAAAAACGGGTTTGTACTGAGAATGGAAAAGGTACAAAAAAAGGCAGAGAAAACCCAGGAAAAAAAAGAAATCACCCGAAACCAGAAACAAAATATCCAGATAAAAGGGGGGCCAAGACAATTGAAAAGACTTAGCACAAAAGTAAAGACTGACCAAAGCTGTTGTACAGCCACATCGGAGGAAAACAACAGTCAAGGCCCCAGGAAAACAATGGGAAAGGGGTGGGGGGAATTAAAAGAACGACCGAGGGTATGTCAGGACTCAACAAGAAAAGAGGATTTACAGGGGGAAACATAGGACTCCAAGAAATAAAAAAGGGGGGGGCACCCCAGCAAGTGCTGGGAGGAAATTTAAAAACCAAGGGGGGGGTTTAAAAAAGCTGCTAGCAAAACTTGACACCTCAAAGGGGGTTGGGACCAGAAAATCTCTCCATGGGCCCTTTAAAAGGGGGAGCAGAGATATTTTGGCCATTAACAAAGATTTCAAACACTCTTTGAAACTGGGCAACCCCCCGAGGTATGGAAAATGGCAAATGTAGTCCCTTTTTTAAAAAAAGGGAGACAGACATAGGCACTAAACTACGACCTGATCTCTAAGTGTATAGTATGCAAAGGGCATGGGGAAGATCATCAGGAGGAGAGTGGTGGGGCACCTGGAAAGAAACAAGTTATAATTACAACCCGCACGGTTTTAGGGAAGGAAAATCCCGTGTCACAAAACCCCTAGAGTTTTATGACAAGGTGACAGAAGTAAGACAAGAGAAGAGGGGGGATCGACTGCGTATTTTTGGACGCAAAAAGGCTTTTGACACAGTTTCCCCACAAGAGGTTATGCAAAAGCAGAGGACCCGGGCCCCAAAAACAGGAAGGCACTGCAATGGATCAGAGAATATTGAAGGGGGGAAACAACGATCATGGTACGCGACGAGGTGTCGAGTGGGCGCCTTGCAAGCGGGGGTTTCCCCAGGGGTCGTCCCAGGCCTGTGTGTTCTTGTATACGTGAACGAAAAAGGGAAAGGTGACTCAGAATGTCCTTTTTGCGACGATTGAAAAAATGAGAAGAAATCGAAATGGAAGAGGATCAGGCGGGAATACAAAGAGACTGGACAGGCAACAAGCCTGGTCCAGCAATGCTCCTGAATTAAAACCCTCCCAAAATGAAAGTCATGAAGATTGGGAAAGGCAAAGAACCGCAGCCCAAAATATAGTTTAGAGGGCCCAAAAGGGACTGCAAACCTCACTAAAAAAAAAAAGATCTGGGGGTGGTATAAACCGAGCAAATCTCCTGAGGCGCACATCAATCAGATAACTGCTGCAGCATACGGGCGCCTGGCAAACCTACGGATAGCGTTCCGATACCTCAGTAAAGATTCGTTTAAGACTCTGTACACCATCTACGTCAGGCCCATACTGGAGTATGCAGCACGAGTTTGGAATCCACACCTAGTCAAGCACGTCAAAAAATTAGAGAAAGTGCAAAAGGTTTGCAACAAGACTAGTCCAGAGCTACGGGGATTGTCCTATGAAGAAAGGTTGAGGAAAATCGGCCTGACGACAACTGGAGGCCAGGAGGGTCAGGGGAGACATGATAACGACATATAAAATACTGCGCGGAATAGACGAGGTGGAAAAAGACGGATGTTCCAGAGATGGGACACAGACACAAGAGGGTCACAATTGGAAGTTGAAGACTCAGATGAATCAAAGGGATGTTAGGAAGTATTTCTTCAGTCATTAGAGAGTCAGGCCATGGAATAGCCTAGAAAGTGATGTGGTGGAGGCAGGAACCATACATAGTTTTAAGGCGAGGTATGATAGAGCTCATGGGGCAGGGAGAGAGAGGACCTAGTAGCAATCAGCGAAGAGGCGGGGCCAGGAGCTGTGACTCGACCCCTGCAACCACAAATAGGTGAGTACAAATAGGTGAGTACACAAAACACACACAACACACACACCCCACACACACAAAACACACATACACACACACTTTAATACACACACTCGCCCCTGCAGCCACAAATAGGTGAGTACACACATACACACGCGTGCGCGCGCATATATATATATATATATATATATAATATATATATATATATATATATATATTATATATATATAATATATATATATATATATATAAAATTTATATATATATATATATATATATTGTGCCGAATAGGTAAAACTGGTCAGTTAGCAAGAACTCGTTTAAAATTAAGTCGTTTCTAAAATTTTCTGTTATACGTTTAAAGATATGTATATTTTTCATATATGTTAAAGTAAAAATTAATAATTTTGTAAAAAAAAAAAACTTAAACTTACCAAACCCTTTATTATAAGAAACGAAATTTTAAATTTAGCCTTTTCCCAAACTAAATCTATTTTAAATAAGTTTAAAATTTAATAAGCAAACAAAATGAAATATATATTTTTCTTTAGGTTCAAAATGATTTTTGCGTAATTATTGCACACACAAACTTTCGCTGGCCTTATTCGGCAAGAAGAGCGTTGCAATTGACACAAACTATTTCCTGTCAGAAATGGTCGGGATTCAGGCATCGTTCGTCACCGACGCATCCTGTTTCCTTAACCCATATTTGTGGTAGTGATGATGGAGAGAATATCCGAGGCTTATAGAACCAGAATAATAGGATATGTAATAGCCATCCCTAAGCCACATCTAACGACGTCAACAAGTCATTTGACACAGAAGATTAGGTTGCACTAGCGGATAATACACATACAAAACAAAATTGTAAACTTTCTAGTTAATAAATGAGTCGAACCCTTTCATTCTCAACTTATAATACCGTCCGTCTAGTTTATAAAAGGATCTAGATAGCGCTTAGAAGAATCTCTTCTTATATTCCTCAAGCTGACTTCAGTGTAACTAAATAACCACTAACACAGGAAAGCTTTCACAAATCACCTGACTAAAGTCGTCAATTAAGAAGGTTGTAAAGATGACTTCCCAACGAAATCTCTTCAAATAAGGTGATCTTTTCAGAGGAGTATGACTTAACTACGGGAAAGAACATTATCCACTCAGTTCACTGCCATGATTATTAACCAGTTCTAGTGAATGCTTTTCAAATCTGACAATTCTGCTGAAATTTTTAACAGGATGAACTGGGTTCCCAGGTTGATGAGTCTTGATAAACCAATAAAGATATGGTAAATTTGCAGACCTGGCTGACAGAAGTTTAATTAATTCATCATCCCCCTTCAATAAAGTTTTAATGAGCGGGTTTATACTTGTAATTATCACCCAGTTATGGCTTATTTTACCTAAATACTCACCTAAAAACCAATATCACAAACACATTAGATTTATCGCGTCTCGAGAGAAGCAACGTTTGATTTTTACTGAGCTCTTTGTAAGCTTTTGAGAATCGTAGTGGGCAGTGAGACACCCGGACGGAGAAAAAAAACCCCTAGACCCTTTATAATAATATGTTTGTTATTTAGGATAAGGCTCAGTATTTAGGTAAAATGAACCTTAAGGGGCCCCCAAATTTACGAGGTCAATTGCTTTCTTCAATAAACACCCTTTAAAAGTTTTTGAATGGGGAAAGATCAGTTAATTAAATATCTGTCAGCCAGGTCGGCAACATTACGTATCTTTATGTGTTAATCAAGATTCAAACCATGGAACCCCGTTCGTCCCATTATAAGTTCAGTAAACTCAGCATGGTCTGGAAGATTACGGTTGCACATATTAAAAATAATGTTGACCACAGAAAGGGCCCAGAAATTAAAAGTTTCACACAACACTACCCTTTTGAGTTTCGATGTCACAGCGTTGTTTACCCGAGTCCGTCCCTGACCTGCTATTTTATCTTGAAGGGGAAACTAGAAACCCTCCATCCCCTTCCCTATTTATTTTAATTACAAAAACTTTAAGCTTTGTTTTACTCATTGTAAGTTTGTATTTGAAGGTAAATACTCAGCAACTGATATATGGAATTCAATGTGACTAGACTCCTTAAAAACATTCTCCCAAATAATGGTAGGTTGTTGAAATACGTAGATGTCCTTTGTGTCTGGTTTACACTCAGTGGTCTGGTAGGTTCCATTAATAAGTTCGAAGATTGAGACACTTATGCAGCATATGGGAATCTTTATTCAGGAAACGTTTCGCCACACAGTGGCTTCATCAGTCCAATACAAAGAGGAAGGCGTAAGGAGAGGAGGAGTGTGAGGTAATCAGTCCCTCAGCCTGGAGTCGATGTGTTCAGTCCATCAATCTTGTAGAATGTACAGCATAGGGCCGTAGACGTGGCTTATATACTGTAGTGAGGTGAGGTGAAGCAGGCGGAGGCGGGGGCATAGTGATTACCTCACACTCCTCCTCTCCTTATGCCTTCCTCTTTGTATTGGACTGATGAAGCCACTGTGTGGCGAAACGTTTCCTGAATAAAGATTCCCATATGCTGCATAAGTGTCTCAATCTTCAACTTGTCGGTTTTTCAAACCATTCATCACACACATTAATAAGTTCACAACGTAGCAGAAGACAACAATCTACCTTTCCTAGATATTTTAATCCATCCTACTGACAAAAGCTTTAAATTTACTGTTAACAGGAAGTCAACCAATGTGTCATCATACATTCACTATTATTCTAATCATGGTCTAGTGATAAAAGTAGCGTTCTGCTTAAAATGTTCTTGAGAGGCTTGCGCATCTGTAGCCCTGAGTGTTAAGAAGATAAAATTTAACAGATATTAACAAAGCCAAAAAACTGGGGTTTTTCCCCAGGATTTTGTTGAGAAGGCTCTATTGCCAGCTAGGAACACTTTCTAAGGGCTGAAACTAATGAATCCTTTCCCAGGAAAAATACTTTGGTTTTACTGTACAATGAGAATATAGGCAACCTATGTGATCCTCAGGAAAGTTCACTACAAATATTACCTTAAAAACAATGAGACAATGAAACAGAAGTTGATTAAGAGCACACCATCTAATAAGGGTGGCGAGGTTTACAAGGTCCCATTCACTGTTTGCCATTCTTCAAACATTGGACAAAAAGGTAAACCACTGGAAACCTGATTATCAAAAAACAGTATTCAATCTGGGCTGGCTAGGATTCAAATGATACTTTTAAGTTTATGAGTTCTTTGAGTCACCCACCGGGTTGGGTAGCTGCTCAAATCATTGTACACAACAGTTCCGCCATGGAAAGAATCATGACTGGAAACCCCGTCTTGAAAAATGATAGCAATGCCTTATATAATTCAAGCTATGTTCGTACAAACTCAATGGAGTCTATTGTGCACAATGTAAGGGAAGATTGCAATACCAAATTCCTGGATTGCTCATTAAGCCATATGGCCTCATGAAGATTAGGTTACGTTAAATCAGCCATTCCTCAAAATATCCTGCACGTTTTCGTCCGCCGGGAAAAAAACGTCTTGCGAGTCGGTATAATATATGACCAATTAGTAGGTATCCCGGTAACTGTACCCTTATGCAGGGACAGAAGGTTAGATAACTGTAATCAGTCATTACAAAGTGATGATTGTATCTACTTTAAGGGATTGCAACCCAACAGGTTAGCCGGTTAAGAGATGAAAAAGGAGGAATTTGGAAAACTCACGAAAAGACAAAATATTGGGTCAATAAGAATGACCGGAATACTAAGGAAAATTTATGAATAACAAAGGAACAGTAAAAGTAACTGCTCTGAGGATGTATGTAGAAATGTATGAAGACGTTCTGAACACTACCTGGAACCTTCTAGAATCTTCATGTACGTAAAATAGTTTAAGTTGAGATTGAAAGCTTTCCCGAATCTTTTTATTAACTAGAAGGATTACATATAATTCCATTGTTTTGTATGTGTACTGTCCACAAAGGCAACCTAATCTCCTATATTGCATGACTTGTTGATGGCGATTATATGAAGTTTAGGAGTTAGCAATTGCATTTCCTTTTTCTTTTGTTTTCTGTAAAACTCGAATCCCTTTCCCCACCTACCCTACTGCTAATGGGGGTTGGGGAAGAAACTGTGTGGATGACCGTGTCCTGACCGTTTCTGAGACGAATTAACTGGAGTCAGCTTATTCTTATAATAACTTCCTCTCATTCCATCTATTGCTACTCTTGCAACATTATATATTTTATAATATATATATATATAATATATATAATATAATATATATATATATATATTTTATATATATATATATATATATATATATATATATATATATGTATATATATATATAAATATATATATAATATAAATACATATATATATATATATATATATATATATATATATATATATATATATATATATATATATATATATATATATTATAAATACATATATGTATATATATATATATATATATATATATATATATATATATATATATATATATATATATATATATATATATATATTATATATATATATCATTTATATATATATATATATATATATATATATATATATATATATATATATATATATATATATACATTTATATATATATATATATAATATATATATATATAAAAATATATATATATATATTATATATATATATATATATATAATATATATATAATATATATATATATGTCGTGCCGAATATGTAAAACTGGTCAATTAGCAAGAACTCTTTTTAAAATATAAAGTCTTTTCTAAAATTTTCTCTTATACGTTTAAAGATATATTTTTTTCATTAATATTGATGTAAAAATTTTTGATTTTGCACCAAAAGAATCTTAGAAAACTTACGTAACCTTATTATAACAAGAACAATTTATTTTAGCCTAACCCAACAAAATATATTTTAGATTTGTTTTACAGTAATTAAATACTAGACAAACACAATGATATATATTTTTTTCGTTAGTTCAGAATGATTTTGGCGAAATTATTGCATACACAAATTTTCACTTGTCCTATATGGCAAGATGAACGTTGCTATTTAAGGCAAGATCGCAAGTTCTGCCTATTCGGCACGACATATATATAATATATATATAATATATATTTTTATATATATATATATATATATATTATATATATATAATATATATATATATATATATATAATATATATATATATAGATATATATAATATAAATATATAATATATATATATATATATATATATAATATATATATATATATATATATATATAATTTAACAAGTCGTCCGTCTCCCACCGAGGCAGGGTGACCCAAAAAGAAAGAAAATCCGCAAAATGAAAACACTTTCATCATCATTCAACACTTTCACCACGCTCACACATAATCACTGTTTTTTCAGAGGTGCCCAGAATACAACAGTTTAGAAGTATATACGTATACAGATACACAACATATCCCTCCAAACTGCCAATATCCCAAACCCCTCCTTTAGACTGCAGACATTGTACTTCCCATTTCCAGGGCTCAAGTCCGGCTATGTAAAATAACCGGTTTCCCTGAATCCCTTAACTAAATATTACCCTGCTCACACTCCAACAGCTCGTCAAGTCCCAAATACCATTCGTCACCATTCACTCCTATTTAACACGCTCACACACGGTTGCTGGAAGTCCAAGCCCCTCGCCCACAAAACCTCCTTTACCTCCTCCCTCCAACCTTTTCGAGGACGACCCCTACCCCACCTTCCTTCCCCTACAGATTTATACGCTCTCCATGCCATTCTACTTTGATTCATTCTCTCTAAATGACCAAACTACCTCAACAACCCCTCTTCAGCCCTCTGACTAATACTTTTATTAACTTCGCACCTTCTCCTAATTTCCACACTCCGAATTTTCTGCATAATATTTACACCACACATTGCCCTTAGACAGGACATATCCACTGCCTCCAACCGTCTCCTCGCTGCTGCATTCACAACCCAAGCTTCACACCCATATAAGAGTGTTGGTACTACTATACTTTCATACATTTCCTTCTTTGCCTCCATAGATAACATTTTTTTTGTCTCCACATATACCTCAATGCACCACTCACCTTTTTTTCTTCATCAATTCTATGATTATCCTCGTCCTTCATAAATCCATCCGCAGACACGTCAACTCCCAAATATCTGAAAACATTCACTTCTTTCGTACTCCTCCTCCCCAATTTGATATCCAATTTTTCTTTATCTAAATCATTTGATACCCTCATCACCTTACTCTTTTTCTATGTTCACTTTCAACTTTCTACTTTACACACACTCCCAAATTCGTCCATTAAACCTTTGCAAATTCTCTTTAGAATCTCCCATAAGCACAGTATCATCAGCAAAAAGTAACTGTCACTTCCCATTTTGTATTTTATTCCCCATAATTTACCCCCACCCCTCTCTCGAACACCCTGCATTTACTTTCTTTTACAATCCCATCTATAAATATATTAAACAACCATGGTGACATTACGCATCCCTGTCTAAGACCTACTTTTACCGGAAAGTAGTTCTCCTCTCTTCTACACACCCTAACCTGAGCCTCACATCCTCATAAAAACTCCCTTTTGAGCATTTAGTAACTTACTAACTATTCCTTACTTGCAACATCCCACATTCCCCATCCACTCTATCAATTTTTCCC
>NC_069435.1:13856747-13889211 GCF_026875155.1 Cherax quadricarinatus | reverse complement strand
AAAGCCAAAAGGGGTCAAAAATCTTGGAACCCCCTTCTCACGGTCCCCTCCGAGGGGAGGAAATTCAGCCTAAAACCCCAGGCCCCCCCCAGGGATCCCATTATCCCTGAAAATGGGGTTAATAATTGGTTCCCATGTAAATATATAAAGGGGGGAAAGGAGGGAAAAATCAAACAGCTCGGGGAAACCAAGTTTTTTCCCTGGGATAAGCCTTTGGGGATAGGGGGTCCCAAATTCCTTTAAAAAATTGGGGTTCCAATATCGAAAAAAAAAAAATTTATTTAGATATATAAAAACGTTCTCTGGCTGAAGGGGGGACTGGAAAACTACGAACTTGGCCATTGTACCAGTTTTTTTTTTTTCAAATTAAAAAACACTGAAAAAAAAAATTTGGGGGGGTAGGGAAAAAAAATTTCAAACGCTCCGGGAGAAGGTTTTTCCCAGCTTTTTGTCTTCCTAGGAAAGGGGGCCCCTTTCCCAATATGGGGTGAAAACCCCCATAATTTTTTTCAAAAAAAAATTTAAAAATATAAAAACCTGATCTCTGGCTGAAGGAGACCCGAACCTACAACCCTTTTGGGAAAGGTACCATGCTTTAAAAAAACTACCCACACGGACAATACCTTGGCGTGTAGAAAGCGCTACTTTTGGTAAATCAAGAATTATGTGGATTAAAAGAAAAGGTTGGATGCGAAAAGGGGGTCATAATAAGCTTTTAGCACCTGGAGAAGAGGGGAAAAAGAGGGGAGAGAGAGAGATTTTGGAATTTTAAGTAAATGTATAAAAACCTTAAACCCAAGTGAGAGAGTAATTGGGGGTAGGGGATTGATCAAAGTAGAGAAACTTTTGAGGGGTGTGGTGGGTAAGTTTGGGGTGCCAGTTAAAGAAAAGGGGAGCCCTTTGATTAAAACTTTGGATAGAAAGGGGTTTTGTTAAGTAATACATTTTTTAAAAAAAAGGGATAAAAAGTAACAAGATTGATGAGGGCAAATCATAGTTTGTTGGTTTATGTATTGGTAGATAAAAACTGTTAGTAACTTCAGATGTACATGTTGTTTTTAAGGGGTCACAGATATGTCAGTCACTTTCTATTTAGCTACACTGAGAGTAAAAGGGGAGAAAAATATATATAAATTTATTTATATTTTTATATAAATATATATAAAATATAAATTTTTATAAAAAATAAATATATATATATATAAAAATAATATATAAAAAATATAAAAATATATATAAAAAAAATTAAAAATAATTTAACATTTTAATGGCCCCCCCAATAGGCGAACTTTTTTCATCTTTCTTAAATAGCAACGCCATCTTGCCATATAGGAAAGGAAAATTTGTGTATGCAAAATTTCCCAAAATCTTTTGAAACCCTTTAAAAAAATATATTTTATTTTATTTTTTTTGTACTAAAAATTTTTGAAACGTATTTAAAAAAATTTAATTGGTTAGGCTAAAAAAATTGCTCTTGTTTTAAAAAAGGTTTGGGAATTTTCTAAGATAATTTTGGTGCAAAATTAAAATTTTTTACATTAAAATTATGAAAAAAATATATCTTTAAAAAAAAAGAGAAAATTTCAGAAAGTACTTTTAAAATTTTAAAAATTCTTGCTAATTTACCAGTTTTACAATTCGGGCCGAAAATATATATATAAATAATAAAAAATAATTATATATATATATATTTAAAATATATAATATATATATAAAATAATATATATATATATATATTAAAATAATTTAATATATAAAATAATATATATATAAATAAAATATAAATAATATATAATATATTATAATAATATATATATATATATATAAAATATTAATATTATATATATATAAATATATAAATAAAAAATAAAAATATAAAATAAATATATACTAAATTAATATATATAATAATATATAAATTTTTAATAATTATATATATATATATATAATTATTATAAAAAAAAATATAAATATAATATAAAATATAATATAAAATATTTTATATATGTAATATAAAAATATATATATATTATATAAAATATATATATATATATATATATAAAAAAATATATATATATATAAAATAAAATATATATATAATATATTTTTGAAATATATAAAAATATATAATAAAATGGCAGGGCAAAGGGTGTGGGGGGCTAGCGGCGGGTTTTTCAATTATAACCCCCAATAAACCCCGAACCCGGGGGACCAGGTTAAAAACCCCAACGGACTTATTGTGAAAAATTCGGGGAAAGTTTCCAGTAAAAAGGAAAAGACATTTCAGCCCACCATTTAAAGGTAAATTGTGGAAATTTTTGGGGCATTTTTTAAAATGTTGGGGTGGTGGTTATGGGGAAGAGGGCCAGTGGAGGGGGGGGGGAGTAAAAGGCCTACACTGTTTATGAGTCCCCGGGCCAAGATTATCGTACATAAAACCTGGGAAAAAGCCCCTTAAAAAAACAGGGAAAAAAATCCAGCCCCACACCATGCTTCCATTAACTTGGAAATAAATTGTGTCATTGCATGGACTATTTAGAGCATATTTTGGGGGAAAAAACCCAATGGGGAAAATTAAATTGTTAACGAGGGAGTGACCAGTCAGTGCATCCCCCCCCCCACGTCACGGGGGTTTGGGGTGGAAAAAAGGCGGGATGTGAAACTGGATGTGTAACAAGATGGTGAGTGAACACTTTGGGTTTTCAGCAGTGCCCTACCCACATTTTTTCCATAGTTTAACATGGGAAAAAAAAAAGGGTTAGGGTGTATTGAAAGAAGGGGTGAACAATAAATAGTGCGCAAGTCCATGTGTATTGAAACCCCCCGGGAAACCCCACCAACAACCTCGCCTCCCCCACCAATTCCCAGGGGAACCCTTCCCCTTCCCCTCCCAGCCCCCCCCTAAAACCTCCCTAGGCCACCACGGTCAAGTTCACAAAACCTTTCCCAAACGCACCATACCCACCCACTTTCCCATTTTTCCCTCCTATTGCCCTAGTCTAGCAGATGGGGGAAAACCAGGGGGAAAACCAAGAGCCAGGGAAATGGAAAGGGTTTGGGAAATACTAGAGAGGAAGTGTCGGTCATGCTTACGGGCTTCGTTGTCTAAAACCGAAGGGTTTCCCTCCCAAACACGGTATTTGCCCTGGTTCAGGAGGTCCCCCCCGTGGAAAGTGATATCCAGAGCCCCCCGGGGCCCCCCTAAACCCCTTTCCTCCAACAAAACCATCTCACAGAAAATTCTCTTGGAAATTTTTAAAAGGGCAACGGGTACAGGACACACATTTTTCCCAAAGCACCCCGGTCCACACGCAGCGGGGAAACTTACGGGACCTCCTGAAAAAATAAACATGGTTCCACTATCTTAAATCTCCCCCAACCATCAAGGCAGGGAAACAAATTTGGCTCTTTTTTGGCAATTCTGCTTTGCTGGGGCCGGGAAAAGAAGGGGAAAGAGGCTAGCCTAAAAGGGAAATTAAATTTCCTTTAAAGAAATTTTCCTAGAGTTGAAAACCTCATTCCCCCCTTCCCCCCGTCAACACAAAAAAGGGAACCCAAAACCCCCCACTCATTTCAAACTGAAAGTGAAAAAGTCAGAGCCCGGGTGAGCAAAAAAATTTAAAAGGGGGCCCAACACAGGGGGGCAATAAAAATTTAATTACCAGTGAAGATTAGTTGCCCCCGGGGATGCTGAAAAACGGCTAAAAGCACTTAGGGGAAAAAGCACATTTGCCGGGGAAAACCCCAGTGGCCCAAACAGTTCCAACCCCTCTGTCCCCACTATGGAACCATTGAAAAGTGGAAACTCAGACATTTAAAAGCAATAATGTCGTTCCCACCCGGGGCTCTGCGGGGGGTTCCACGGGAATAAGGCCCCCAAGCTTTAAAGGGAAAAGGGTTTAAAATCCATTTATTGGGGAAATTGCAGAGACACTGTTTTCAGAGATCACAAGGATCGTCCCAAAAATTCCTTGGCTGGTCTGATTCCCCGATGAAAAATTTGACCTTCTTTTTTGGTGCAAAAAACTTTGTGCACTTAAAAAGAAAGGGTGGAGAATCCGGGCCAATTTTCAGTAGGCAACAAACCTTTCGCCGCCTCGTATCCAAAGCGGGTTTTCCGAAGTAATTTGGCACAGGCCGCCAAAGATCTTCAACCAAACCACTTGGCTTTTGGGGGCTCTCCAAAAGGGAAATGAAAACAACGGGTTTATGCAACAAGGGGGATATCAACAACCTGCCTGAGGACAATGCAGTGGTAAAATTTGATTTCAAGAATGCTTCAATCTCCCTTAAAAGAGAGTGGTATTAGCAGAGTACAAGAACATTTCCCCGGTCTCTTCCCTTTTGTTTTAGGGCCCGGGATAGCAAGGGAAACAATGCTTTTCTTTGGGGAGCATGAAATTACATCATCGGAGGGGGTCCAAAAAAGGAGATCCCTTCGCACCATTTCCTTCTGTATACATTAGGGGAAAACACAGTCCCGACTGACCAGCGGCCCAAACATCTGGGCCTAAAATGATGGGACACTAGCAGGTACAAAAGAGTTCCCTCCTACATAACCCCTTCCCCAGGGAATGACACGGGGACAGGGAAAGGGGGCTCATCCTGAATCCATCCAAATGTGAAATCATCCCCCAACATTCAAAAAGTGATAATTTCAGTGGATCAAAAAAAAACCAGGGGGCACAGCTTGCCCCCCCCAAAAAGTGCTTGCTAGGACACCTCTGGGGGCAAAAAACCCTTGACAAAAATCCCCAGGAAAGAAAATTGGAAGATTTTTAAAGGGAATGGAAAAAACGAATAGGCAATCCCGGGCAAACCCCCGATGCCCCTTTTAACCTTTTCCCCAAAGTGCTTGAGTCTTTCCCAGGTTGACATATTTTCCCAAGATGTGCAAACCCTTTATAGATAACCCTATACTTTCACGAAAATACCGTATTTCTGAGGCAGAATTTTTTTCGAAAGTACTTAACCTTTTTCTCTAGAAAACCCGGGGAATGGAACCAAACTACACCCTTTCAGTCAGACTAGGAGGCATTGGGGTCCGCAAGTCATCACAATTCGTTATCCCGCTTTTTTTTGTCCTCGTGTATTGCAAACCAGAAGCTTGTAGCCGCGATTCCCCTGAACATCTTTGGGACAAAATAGGATCCAGGGCCAAAAATTTAATTTACGGAGCAATGAAACTGGGATAACTAACGGGGTCTGGAGCCCGACCTTTCTCCCCCCCCAAAAACTACAAACATCGCAACCCGGGATGGGCCCCAATTTTGTGGGAAAAAAATTTCCTCAAAAAATGCTTCAAGTGTGTCCCGGGAAGGGTAGAGCCCGCCTCCTGGGAGTGAGAGCCCCTCATGGGTGGGGGCTTTTTGTTTGGGTGTTCCCAATTCCGCCCTTGGGACACGTCCCCGAACCCCCCCAGACCCTCCGCATCGGGTTTTCCCCCTTCGAATTTCCGCCCCTTTTTCTCGCCGAACACAAATGAATTTTTGGCAGTGAAGCAAACAGACCGATTCGGGAAAAACCCTGGTCTTGTTGCCCCTAAATCCGAGGGAAAATTGCAAGACATGAGGAGGGTTTAAAAAAATTTTCAAGAGAGCCTCACAACCGCCCGGAGCCCCCGCAGTAAGGGGCCAAACCCCCAAAATACAGATCTGATGGGAGCCAGAAAACGTCCAGGTGGGATCACCCCCTTTAACCTGGAAAAGATGGGAAAACAGGTGGGGTTTGGGGCTATACAAGTGCAAACTACCTTGGCTGAAACCTATCTCCAATACACCAAGGGGGAAGGAGGGGCAGCTTCCCCGCTTCAGGGAGTCCCAAAAGTCTAGAAAATTGGGGAACTTGCCCCAAACATTAAATGTTTTTCCCATAGGCTTTAGAGCCCCTTTGGGTCATGGGGGAAAAAGTGCACTAAATTTTCCCTTTAAAGGGGCTGGGGAAAAAAACTCATCAAGGGAAAATAGGGATTTCCCGGGCAGGGTAGTTTTCTTTTCCAAAGGGCTCCTGTTTCGGCTGTTCAAAGGGGTAAAGCCTGGGTGTATTTTGGGGGACACGCCCCCCGCTCTGAGGGGCTGGATAGATTTTCGCCCCCTTAATTTAAACGGTGATACCCCAAAGAAAAAACAGTACCGAAAATGCCACCTTTATATCAATAAATTTCTCTTTTTAAAACTTCTTTCCCTAAATTTTGTAATAAAATATTCCTATTTTAAAAAAATAAATACGAAAAAAAGGGGTGGGAGGGAAGGTGGAATATTCAAAACCCCTTCAGGGAAAAAATCCAAATATTTTTTCCTTGAAGCCCCCTTTTTTTTTTTTTTTTTAACCACTTCTCCGAGGCTATGGGTCCCACAATTTACACCAGAGGTGGACCCCATTATATATATATATATATATATATAATATATATATATATATATATATATATAATATATATATATATATATATATATATATATATATATATATATATATATATATATATATATATATATATATATATATATGTATGTATATATATATGTAAGGTACCACCTATTGAACTTTACTCTGGACCCTCATCCTCAGAGAAGGCAATAAACTTACTTCAAGGAAAATTCAAGGTTTCCTACCACCCCCTATATTTTATATTACACGTGAACTTTAATTATTAGACAGAATACATTGGTAGAATATATCGAAGATTATGAATCTTCTCCAGCTCCTCCGAAACCGGACGCGAGCCCAGTAAGCAGCATGCTTGCATATATATATATGTCGTGCCGAATAGGCAGAACTTGCGGTCTTGGCTTAAATAGCAACGCTCATCTTGCCATATAGGACAAGTGAAAATTTGTGTATTCAATAATTTCGCCAAAATCATTCTGAACATAACGAAAAAAATATATTTGATTGTGTTTGTTTAGTACTAAATTATTGTTAACGTATTTAAAATATATTTAGTTGGGTTTGGGTAAAATAAATTGCTCTTTTTACAATAAGGTAAGATAAGTTTTCTAAGATTCTTTTGGTGCAAAATTAAAATTTTTTGCATTAATATTAATGGAAAAAATATATCTTTAAACGTATAAGAGAAAATTTCAGAAAGGACTTAATTTTAAATGAGTTCTTGCTAATTGTCCAGTTTTACATATTCGGCACGACATATATGTATATATATATATATATATATATATATATATTATATATATATATATATATATAATATATATATATATATATATATATACATATATATACATATATATATATATATATATATATATATATATAATATATATATAAATATATATATATATATATATATATATATATATATATACATATATACATATATATATATATAATATATATATATATATATATATATATATATATATATATATATATATATATATATATAGTATATATATATATATAATATATATATATATATATATATATATATATAATATATATATATATATATATATATATTATATATGTCGTGCCGAATAGGTAAAAACTAGTCAATTAGCAAGAACTCATTTAATATTAAATCCTTTCTGAATTCTTTTCTTATATATATATATATATATATATATATATATATATATATATATATATATATACATATATATATATGTATATATATATAGTTTTACCAACGCTCTTATATGGTGTGAAGCGTGGGTGATGAATGTTGCAGCGAGGAGAAGGCTGGAGGCAGTGGAGATGTCGTGTCTGAGGGCAATGTGTGGTGTGAATATAATGCAGAGAATTCGTAGTTTGGAAGTTAGGAGGAGGTGCGGGATTACCAAAACTGTTGTCCAGAGGGCTGAGGAAGGGTTGTTGAGGTGGTTCGGACATGTAGAGAGAATGGAGCGAAACAGAATGACTTCAAGAGTGTATCAGTCTGTAGTGGAAGGAAGGCGGGGTAGGGGTCGGCCTAGGAAGGGTTGGAGGGAGGGGGTAAAGGAGGTTTTGTGTGCGAGGGGCTTGGACTTCCAGCAGGCATGCGTGAGCGTGTTTGATAGGAGTGAATGGAGACAAATGGTTTTTAATACTTGACGTGCTGTTGGAGTGTGAGCAAAGTAACATTTATGAAGGGATTCAGGGAAACCGGCAGGCCGGACTTGAGTCCTGGAGATGGGAAGTACAGTGCCTGCACTCTGAAGGAGGGGTGTTAATGTTGCAGTTTAAAAACTGTAGTGTAAAGCACCCTTCTGGCAAGACAGTGATGGAGTGAATGATGGTGAAAGTTTTTCTTTTTCGGGCCACCCTGCCTTGGTGGGAATCGGCCAGTGTGATAATAAAAAAAAAAAAAAAAAATATATATATATATATATATATATTTTATATACATATATAAAACATATATATATATATATATATATATATATATATATATATATATATATATATATATATATATATATTATATATAATATATATATATATATATATATATATATATTTATATATAATATATATATATATATAATATTATATATATATATATATATATATATATATATATAAAATATATATATGTCGTGCCGAATAGGTAAAAAACTAGTCAATTAGCAAGAACTCATTTAATATTAAATCCTTTCTGAATTCTTTTCTTATACGTTTAAAGATACATTTTTATCATTTATGTTAATGTAAAAATTAATAATTTTGTACGAAAAGAATCTTAGAAATCTTACCTAACATTATTATAACAAGTGCAATTTACTTCAGCCTAATCTAACTAAACATATTTTAGATAAGTTTACAGTAATTTAATAACAAACAAACGTAATTAAATATTTGTTTACGTTATGTTCAGAATGAATTTTCCAAAATTATTGCATTCAGAAATTTTCGCTTGTCTAATTCTGCAAGAAGAGCGTTGCTATTTAAGCGAAAATCGCAAGTTTTTCTTATATATTTGAAGATGCAAATCTTCAGCTCAAGATCTTTCACATTTCTCCTTGCATTACCAGGAACTACGCAATGTTGCAAGAGTAGCAATAGATGGAATGAGAGGAACTTATTATAAGAATAAGCTGACACAGTCAATTCCTCTCAGAAACGGTCAGGACACGGTCATCCACACATTCTCTTCCCCCAACCCCCCATTAGCAGTAGGGTAGGTGGGGAAGGCATTCGAGTTTTACAGAAAACAAACAGAATAGGAAATGCAATTGCTAACTCCTAAGCTTCATATAATCGCCATCAACAAGTCATGCAATATAGGAGATTAGGTTGCCTTTGTGGACAGTACACATACAAAACAATGGAATTATATGTAATCCTTCTAGTTAATAAAAGATTCGAATGCTTTCAATCTCAACTTAAACTATTGTACGTACATGAAGATTCTAGAAGGTTCCAGGTAGTGTTCAGAACGTCTTCATGTATTTCTACATACATCCTCAGTAGCAGTTACTTTTACTGTTCCTTTGTTATTCATAAATTTTCCTTAGTATTCCGGTCATTCTTATTGACCCAATATTTTGGCTATTCGTGAGTTTTCCAATTCCTCCTTATCATCTCTTAACCGGCTAACCCTGTTGGGCTGAAATCCCTTAAAGCTAGATACAATCATCACTTTGTAATGACTGATTACAGTCATCTAACCTTCTGTACCTGCATAAGGGTACAGCTACCGGGATACCTACAATTGGTCATATATTATACCGACTCGCAAGACGTGTTTCCCGGCGGACGAAACGTGCAGGATAGTTGAGGAGATGGCTGATTTAACGTAACCTTATCTTCATGAGGCCATGTGGCTTAATGAGCAATCCAGGAATTTGGTATTGCAATCTTCCCTTACATTATGCACAATAGACTCCATTGAGTTTGTACGAACATAGCTTGAATTATATAAGGCACTGCTATCATTTTTCAAGACGGGGGATTCAGTCATGATTCTTTCCATGGCGGAACTGTTGTGTACAATGATTTGAGCAGCTACCCAGCCCGGTGGGTGACTCAAAGAACTCAAAAACTTAAAAGTATCATTCGAATCCTAGCCAGCCCAGATTGAGTACTGTTTTATGATAATCAGGTTTCCAGTGGTTTACCAGTTTGTCCAATGTTTGAAGAATGGCAAACAGTGAATGGGACCTTGGAAACCTCGCCACCCTTATTAGATGGTGTGCTCTTAATCAACTTCTGTTTCATTGTCTCATTGTTTTTAAGGTAATATTTATAGTGAACTTTTCTGAGCATCACATAGGTTGCCTATATTCTCATTGTACAGTAAAACCAATGCATTTTTCCTGGAAGGCATTTCATTAGTTTCAGCCCTGTAGAAAGTGTTCCTAGCTGTCAATAGAGCCTTCTCAACAAAATCCTGGGAAAATCTTAGTTTTGTGGCTTAGTTAAATATCTTGTTAATTTCATCTTCTTAATACTCAGGGCTACAGATGCACAAGCCTCTCAAGAACATTTTAAGCAAAACGCTATTTTTATCACTAGACCATGATTAGAATAATAGTGAATGTATGATGACACATTGGTTAACTTCTTGTTAACAGTAAATTTAAATCTTTTGTCAGTACGATGGATTAAAATATCTAGGAAAGGTAGATTGTTGTCTTCTGCTACGTTGTGAACTTATTAATGTGTGTGATGAATGGTTTGAAAAACCGACAAGTTGAAGATTGAGACACTTATGCAGCATATGGGAATCTTTATTCAGGAAACGTTTCGCCACACAGTGGCTTCATCAGTCCAATTGTAGGAGGTAAAGTTCTAGCATGGATTGAGGCATGGCTTACCAATAGAAAGCAGAGAGTTACCATTAATGGAGTGAAATCTGAATGGGGATTAGTCACTAGTGGCGTTCCACAAGGATCAGTTTTAGGCCCTCTCTTGTTCATAATTTACATTAATGACCTTGATGAAGGGATTACTAGTGACATGAGTAAGTTTGCTGATGATACAAAGATAGGCCGTATAATTCACTCTGAGGAGGATATCAATGAACTCCAGGACGATTTGAACAAATTAATGTCTTGGTCTGAGAAATGGCAGATGAAGTTTAATGTGGATAAGTGTAAGGTACTTGCCCTTGGTAATGAAAATAACCCTCGAAGCTATAATCTAGGTGAAGTAGAGCTTGGTCATACAGAATGTGAAAAAGACTTGGGAGTCATGGTAAGCAGAAATCTAAAGCCAAGACAGCAGTGCCTCAGTGTGCGCAACAAGGCCAACAGATTACTTGGATTTATCTCAAGAAGTATAAGTAACAGAAGTCCAAAAGTTATTTTACAGCTCTATACATCACTAGTGAGGCCTCATTTAGATTATGCTGCTCAGTTTTGATCCCCTTACTACAGGATGGACATAGACTCATTAGAGAACATACAGAGAAGAATGACTAAAATGATTTACTGTGTAAGGAACCTCCCGTATGAAGATAGACTTAAAGCCTTAAATCTCCACTCTCTGGAGAGGCGTAGAATGAGGGGAGATATCATTGAAGTGTATAAGTGGATGACGGGCATAAACAAGGGAGACATTAATAAAGTACTGAGGGTGTCGAAACAGGTAAGAACCAGGAATAATGGATTTAAGTTGGATAAATTTAGATTTAGAAAGGACATAGGTAAGTACTGGTTTTCTAACAGAGTTGTAGATGCGTGGAACAGTCTTCCCAGTGGGGTGATAGAGGTTAGGACCTTGGGTAGCTTTAAGAAGAGACTGGACAAATATATGAGTGGGAGGGGCTGGGTTTGATTGGTGTCAAGGGGTACGGGAGTTATTTCTTGAGTAGCTTTAGGTAGATGTCGTTTTGATAAGGACCTGCCTCGTATGGGCCAGTAGGCCTTCTGCAGTGTTCCTACATTCTTATGTTCTTAATACAAAGAGGAAGGCGTAAGGAGAGGAGGAGTATGAGGTAATCACTATGACCCCGCCTCCGCCTGCTTCACCTCACCTCACTACAGTATATAAGCCACGTCTACGGCCCTATGCTGAAAGGTCAGGAAGACTCGTATTACGACAATCCATTGACACACTCTCAGTTCACGGAGTTCACTACCTTATCACAAGATAGGCACATGGCTTCTGCCGAAAAGAAGAGGCCACGATGCTCTATGAACACGACGGAGGACTCAGATTTGGAAATGTGGGGCGAAATTCTAGCGAAGAAGTTGCGAGAGGAAGAGGAAGATCCTGCTCACATTGTAGCAGATCTGACAGTCCCAACCATGTAAAGTAAAAGGACACAAGTGCAACTAATGTGACATTTATTGTGGCAACGTTTCGCTCTCCAGGAGCTTTATCAAGCCATTGGTAATGGCTTGATAAAGCTCCTGGAGAGCGAAACGTTGCCACAATAAATGTCACATTAGTTGCACTTGTGTCCTTTTACTTTACATATTGTCGGTAATTCTACCAACTTTATTACAGTCCCAACCATGGAGCCAGCGACAATAGAAACAGGTGCGGAAATAAACACCACACCCCCCGAAAACCAAGAGGGATGGAACACTGTGGACAAGAAGAAGAAGCACCGTCCGTCCAAGGAGCAGGTAAACCAGCTCAACCGACCTGGCAAATTCAAGGTGAAGTCTTATGGGGACCACAGAACCCACTATGGGGTTGTCTCATACCTGGAATCACGACACAACCTGAAGTTCAAGATATGGTTCAACTTGAGGGGAGAACCAATATTGACTCCTCTCAACAAGGAAATATATACCACCTTGAAGAGAGTCATGGAGACAGATCGCTCATTCACCCTGGAGGAACTGGACTCTCGGCAGAAGATCACCAAGGGTGTAGTGATGCGATACCCGCTGATGATGCCCATCGAGGCAGTAGCAGCTCACCCCAGTGTGGTGTCAGCTCAACGTCTCAAGGCAAAGACGGCAGGCAACGCACCAACCCGACAGGTTCTCATTCAGTATGTAGGACCACTGCCATCCCATCTGGACCTCGGTTCTTGGGGCAGGTACGATGTCAGGACCTTCACAGCAGAACCAGTTCGCTGTTTCAAGTGTCAGCGTTATGGACACCTGGGTGCACTCTGTCCGAACAGAGTAATCTGCGGTGTCTGCAGCCAGCACCACCCTACCGAGGAATGCATCACCAAGCTGAAAAATGCATCGCCACCCACTCCACAATGCCCGAACTGCAGGCAGAAACACCATGCCTGGAATCCTCGATGCCCCGAGAGGCTCGCCAGAATTCAAGAAGTCTGGAAGACGCTAAAAACTCGGCAACAGGCTACGACGGATCATCAAACGATGGGTGCAGAGAACCCTGCCATACCGCAGATTTCTCAGCAGCTAAACCAAGTCAATGCCCAGGAATTCCCAACCCTAGAAGTCTCAACCAGGCATCAAGGTCAAGAACCTCCTGCACCCCTACCTCAACGAAGAACAGAAACAAGAGGAACAGGAGGCGTCAACAGGGTGCATCGGGTCAATGCGATCAGCAGGCTGCACTAAACGAGCCCCCACCGGCCATAGCACGACAACGCAGGCACTCCTTACCCGGCACAGGAGCTTTGCAGACTCAACTGGCACCTCACCAGCAGATCCCGGCTACTCAACCTGTTATACAGCAACAGACCACGGTGCATACAATAAAGAAATCCAACCCTCAGCAGTCCCTACAGACCACAGCAGCCCAGATAATATCCACTGTTTCGAACCCATCTCCAAAGCAGGCCCTCACCAGGGAGGATCTCGTAGCACTCATCAAGGTGTTCACGGATCTTATTTGCAACACAATCAACTCCACGGAACAACAGAGCGCATTCCGGCAGATGGTCAGTACTCTCCTGAGAGTGTGCTTTCTGACCGAAGAGGAGACAGTGGATGCCATGAATTTGCAGGTTCTCAGATATTGATAAAGCCACTGGATGGCGAAACGTCTACAATAAAGATACCCAGATGTTTGCACATGTGTCTTACTCTCATCTTGTCGGTATTATATACCATTCGTACACAACTTGTCAGACACTGCAACATCATGGAATCTTAATTCTGAGGACATGTACATAACCTTCACGACTACGACTACTACTACTACTACTAACCCATCTCTTTGGGAAGGACCTACTTCCACTGGGGAATCCCGCCTACCAGTGAATTTGCCCTCGTCTGCTTCACCTGACGTTACTATATAAGCGCCAGGATTCTTTCTTCTGCTTCAGAATCTCCACGACTATGGTGCTGTTCGCACCTACTCCTAGGTTGAGGGACTGATTACCTCATCTTCTTTGCATAGTTCTACTGTCTTCAAGTTATGTCCTAGAATTTGTATTGATAAAGCCACTGGATGGCGAAACGTCTACAATAAAGATACCCAGATGTTGCACATGTGTCTTACTCTTCCTCTTTGTATTGGACTGATGAAGCCACTGTGTGGCGAAACGTTTCCTGAATAAAGATTCCCATATGCTGCATAAGTGTCTCAATCTTCGAACTTATTAATGGAAACTGCCAGACCACTGAGTGTAAACCAGACACAAAGGACATCTACGTATTTTAACAACCTACCATTATTTGGGAGAATGTTTTTAAGGAGTCTAGTCACATTGAATTCCATATATCAGTTGCTGAGTATTTACCTTCAAATACAAACTTACAATGAGTAAAACAAAGCTTAAAGTTTAGTAATTATATAAATAGGGAAGGGCATGGAGGTTTCTAGTTCCTCTTCAAGATACATAAGCAAGTCAGGGACGGACTCGGGTAAACAACGCTGTGACATCGAAACTCAAAAGGGTAGTGTCCTGTGAAACTTTTAATTTCTGGGCCCTTTCTGTGGTCAACATTATTTTTAATATGTGCAACCGTAATCTTCCAGACCATGCTGAGTTTACTGAACTTATAATGGGACGAACTGGGTTCCATGTTTTGAATCTTGATTAACACATAAAGATACGGTAATGTTGCCGACCTGGCTGACAGATATTTAATTAACTGATCATTCCCATTCAAAAACGTTTTAAGGTGTTTATTGAAGTAGCAATTGACCTCGTCAAGTGGGGGCTCTTAAGGTTAATTTTACCTAAATACTGAGCCTTATCCTAAATAACAAACATATTATTATAAAGGGTCTATGGGATTTTTCTCCGTCCTGTGTCTCTCAACTGCCCACTACGATTCTCAAAAGCTTAGAAAGAGCTCAGTAAAAATCAAACGTTGCTTCTCTCGAGACGCGATAAATCTAATGTGTTTGTGATATTGGATTAGGCTGAGTATTTAGGTAAAATAAGCCATATACTGGGTGATAATTACACGTATGAACAGCTCATTAAACTTTATTGAAGGGGGATGATGAATTAATTAAACTTCTGTCAGCCAGGTCGGCAAATTTACCATATCTTTATTGGTTTATCAAGACTCATCAACCTGGGAACCCAGTTCATCCTGTTATAAATTCAGCAGAATTGTCAGATTTGAAAAGCATTCACTAGAACTGGTTAATAATCATGGCAGTGAACCGAGTGGATAATGTTCTTTCCCGTAGTTAAGTCATACTCCTCTGAAAAGATCACCTTATTTGAAGAGATTTCGTTGGGAAGTCATCTTTACCACCTTCTTAATTGACGACTTTAGTCAGGTGATTTGTGAAAGCTTTCCTGTGTTAGTGGTTATTTAGTTACACTGAAGTCAGCTTGAGGAATATAAGAAGAGATACTTCTTGGCGCTATCTAGATCCTTTTATAAACTAGACGGACGGTATTATAAGTTGAGAATGAAAGGGTTCGACTCATTTATTAACTAGAAAGTTTACAATTTTGTTTTGTATGTGTATTATCCGCTAGTGCAACCTAATCTTCTGTGTCAAATGACTTGTTGACGTCGTTAGATGTGGCTTAGGGATGGCTATTACATATCCTATTATTCTGGTTCTATAAGCCTCGGATATTCTCTCCATCATCACTACCACAAATATGGGTTAAGGAAACAGGATGCGTCGGTGACGAACGATGCCTGAATCCCGACCATTTCTGACAGGAAATAGTTTGTGTCAATTGCAACGCTCTTCTTGCCGAATAAGGCAAGCGAAAGTTTGTGTGTGCAATAATTACGGAAAAATCATTTTGAACCTAAAGAAAAATATATATTTCATTTTGTTTGCTTATTAAATTGTAAACTTATTTAAAATGGATTTAGTTGGAATAGGCTAAATTAAATTGCGCTTCTTATAATAAGGTTAGGTAAGTTTAAGTTTTTTTTTGTACAAAATTATTAATTTTTACTAACATATATGAAAAAATATACATATCTTTAAACGTATAACAGAAAATTTTAGAAAGGACTTAATTTTAAACGAGTTATTGCTAACTGACCAGTTTTACCTTTTCGGCACAATATATAAAATATATATATATTATATATATATTTATATAATATAATTTATATATTTTATATATTATATATATATATATATTATATATATATAATTAATATATTATATATTATAAATATTGTTTTTTTTATCACACTGGCCGATTCCCACCCAAGGCAGGTTGGCCCGAAAAAGAAAAATTTCACCTATTACTCCATCCACTGTCTTGCCCGAAGGTGCTTTACACTACAGTTTTTAAACTGCCCAACATTAAAACTCCCTTACTTCAGAGTGCAGCACTGTACTTCCCCTCTCCAGGAATCAAGTCGACCTGCCGGTTTCCCTGAACCCCTTTATAAAATTTTCTTGCTCACACTCCAACAGACGTCAGCATTAAAAACCACTTGTCTCCATTCACTCCTATCAAACATGCTCACGCACGCCTGCTGGAAGTCCAAGCCCCTCGCACACAAAACCTCCTTTACCCCCTCCCTCCAACCTTTCCTAGGCCGACTCCTACCCCGCCTTCCTTCCACTACAGACTGATACACTCTTGAAGTCATTCTGTTTCGCTCCATTCTCTCTACATGTCCAAACCACCTCAACAACCCTTCCTCAGCCCTCTGGACAACAGTTTTTTGGTAATCCCGCACCTCCTACTAACTTCCAAACTACGAATTCTCTGCATTATATTCACACCACACATTGCCCTCAGACATTTCATCTCCACTGACTCCAGCCTTCTCCTCGCTGCAACATTCATCACCCATGCTTCACACCCATATAAGAGCGTTGGTAAAACTATACTCTCATACATTCCCCTCTTTGCCTCCAAGGACAAAGTTCTTTGTCTCCACAGACTCCTAAGTGCACCACTCACCCTTTTCCCCTCATCAATTCTATGATTCACCTCATCCTTCATAGACCCATCCGCTGACACGTCCACTCCCAAATATCTGAATACATTCACCTCCTCCATACTCTCTCCCTCCAATCTGATATCCAATCTTTCATCACCTAATCTTTTTGTTATCCTCATAACCTTACTCTTTCCTGTATTCACTTTTAATTTTCTTCTTTTGCACACCCTACCAAATTCCATCCACCAATCTCTGCAACTTCTCTTCAGAATCTCCCAAGAGCACAGTTTCATCAGCAAAGAGCAACTAGTGACAACTCCCGCTTTATGTGTGATTCTTTATCTTTTAACTCCACGCCTCTTGCCAACACCCTCGCATTTACTTCTCTTACAGCCCCATCTATAAATATATTAACAACCACGGTGACATCACACACCTTGTCTAAGGCCTACTTTTACTGGGAAATAATTTCCCTCTTTCCTACATACTCTAACTTGAGCCTCACTATCCTCGTAAAAACTCTTCACTGCTTTCAGTAACCTACCTCCTACACCATACACCTGCAACATCTGCCACATTGCCCCCCTATCCACCCTGTCATAAGCCTTTTCCAAATCCATAAATGCCACAAAGACCTCTTTAGCCTTATCTAAATACTGTTCACTTATATGTTTCACTGTAAACACCTGGTCCACACACCCCCTACCTTTCCTAAAGCCTCCTTGTTCATCTGCTATCCTATTCTCCGTCTTACTCTTAATTCTTTCAATAATAACTACCATACACTTTACCAGGTATACTCAACAGACTTATCCCCCTATAATTTTTGCACTCTCTTTTGTCCCCTTTGCCTTTATACAAAGGAACTATGCATATATATATATATGTTTGTAGATGAATGGTTCAGAGAACCGACATGTTGATAAATTAGACACTACTTCAACATTGAACAAATGTTACACTACCTCTGACTGCTGAACCTCTCCTACCAACGGTTTATAAGCTCCTTCTCAGCACGTATGCCGTATTCCATTCAAGATTGATGGACTGACCACATTGACTCAAGGTTGAGGGACTGATTACCTCATTCTCCTCCTATTCTTCAAGATTCTCCTTTGTATGGACTGATGAAGCCACTGTGTGGCGAAACGTTTCCTCAATAAAGATACCCAAGAGTTGCACATGTGTCTAATTTATCAATTTTATATATATATATATATAAATATATAATATATATTATATATATTTAAAAATATATATATATATATATATATATGTGCGCGTGCACGCGTGATGTATGTGTGTGTGTATGTGTGTGTGTGTGTGTGTGTGTGTGTGTGTGTGTGTGTGTGTGTGTGTGTGTGTGTGTGTGTGTGTTGTGTGTGTGTATGTGTGTGTGTGTGTGTGTGTTGTGTGTGTGTGTGTGTGTGTGTTTTGTGTGTGTGTGGGGTGTGTGTGTGTGTGTGTGTGTGTATGTTGTAAAGGTATAACGGCCCTTTCAGAGTCTTGGTATTGAAAAGGACTATTGTTCCAAGTTAAAATACAGAATAATAAATTATTACTGAAGAAAATAAACTATTTTATTGGCAACAAGCTAAAAGTATAATTATTTAAAATATAATCAAACATGAAATATTCCTAAATGACAAATAATGAAAATAAATAAAATGCATATATAAATTTCAAGAAACGAATCAAACATGTAAAGCGGACAGACTGAATTTGGATGTGCCGATGGTTATGGTCAGAAGCTTTTAGGATTCACGGGTTGTGAAGCCAGTGTGAGACCAGGTAGTCACTGGTGGACGTGGCTGGTATAAAGTTCAGCTCAAGACTGAGTACAGACGCAAATGTTTCACCTATGTAAACTGCTGGCGGCGTAATCGGTGGAGGTTTGCTGCAGGGATTGGCAGACAACGGTTGATCAACGGATGAAGCAACGCACTGAAAGATGAATTGAAGTTTCCTATCGCATAAATCCGACTGCCCACCTTGTCTCGCCACTCTCGAGTGACCCAGTCTATCAACAGGGTTTAAATAAAAATAAAAAAAGTTAAATTCAGGACAAGCATTACCACATGATGGCAAAGGGCCCTTTAAAAAAGAAATGGGAGGACAAAAATACACAAGAAAAATTCAGGTCCGGATAAATTAAAAAAAAAAAAAAAAAAGACAAAAAAAAAACAAAAAACAAGACAAACCAATACTTACAGACTTGATGTGGCAGAAACCTCCCCCTTTCCTCCAAACCCCGGGGGGGAGAGGAGGTGGGCGAGGTTTTTTAACAATACCTTGCAAACAATCATTCAACCAATGTTACTGCCACTACCACTCAGTATTTTTTCTACCTGTAAAGTGCAGGGTTTAGATTTTATTGGAATTAAGGTTTTAAAGGGAGAACAGGAGGCAGATGAACAAGGAGTTTTTAGGAAGGAGTGTGTAGACCAAGAATTCATAAGCAATAGGTAAACTATTTACATAATGTTAAGGGTTTTGGTTGCTTTTTTAGATTTGGAAAAGGGTCGATACAGGGATGGGGGGAAAAAATGGGGCGATTTGCAAATTAGGAAATAGGTGGTAGGTTATAAAGGGAAAAAGAGTTTTTTATGCAATATTTGCCCAGGTAAAAGTATCATTAAAAGAAAGACATTATTCCCAGTAAAAACTACCCTTAGACAGGGATGGTGATTTTTCCCAGGGTTTTTGTTCAATATATTTATGAATGGGGTTGTAGAGGAGTGGATGCTTGGGTGGGGGCAAGGGGGGTGGGTTTAAGAGTTTAAAAAATCGAACACAAACTGGGAGTTGTCACTCTCCCTTTATGAGGGTTTTGTGTTTTGGGAGATTCTAAATAAAAGTTGCTAGGTTGGTGGATGGCTTGTGGGTAAAGGAAGCATGGGTGGTAATCTTGCAACAAGGGGAAAAGGCGAAAGGCAAGGGAGTGTCGGCCCGAGGAAATTTGGTTTTGTGAATTTAAGCTAAGAATTCGTTGCTTGGAGATTTTAAGGATGGGGGTTTTTAAAAGTTTATCTAGAGAGGGGGTTCGGACGTTTGAAAGGAAGGAGAAAAAAAAATACATGGGGGGTTAAAAAACCCGTAGAAGGAAATGACTGGGGGCCATCCTAGGAAATGTTGGAGGGGGGGGTACAGGACGATTGTGGGGAAAAAGGCTTTCTTTTCCAGCATGCATGGTCAGGGGGTTAGAAACGAGTAGAGATAAATGATTTTAATGATTTTAAAAACCCCGTAAGAACCTGAAGTCAGCACCTCCAGAAGTGCTAGACTACAATCATCCCCTTTCAAACGAGCCCCAAAATGCCTCCCCTCTAAAAACCTACAACAGGTATATATGTGTACACAGCTCCTTACCTCCCTAAGTGAAAGTAGTGCAAAACAGGAATAGTTTTCCTCACTTCTACCATATGAATCAATGTTTTATGCAGGGTTGAAAAATATTTCTTTTTTAAAAAAAGTCATTTCTTTTACCAGTGGGTTCTAAAAGGACAAATTACTCTTTATAATTCCATGGTTGTTGCATTTAAACTAATAATCTTAAAAGGAAAAAAATTAAAAACAGCTTTCATCAAATGTTGTTACAAACGAAAAATGGAGCAATGAAGTCAAATTTAAATTTTTTGTGAAAAAAAAAAAAAAACACAACACACCACAAAAAAAAAAAAGCGAACCCTGAAAAGCAGTTTCCTTTTTAATTTAACGCCAGAAAAAGCACCAAAATGACAAAATTTCTGATTTAAACACATAAAAAGTTCGGGTTTAAAGCAGAATCACTTAAGGGATACAATGTGTTTGATGATGTTACTTTCACCATTTGTTTATTTTGGATCGCTGATGTGTTATTGTGTCTATGTAATGACAATAATTATCTGAAGTGATTTTCTTGTCAAAGGCTAGTTTTCTTGAAGGGGTGATAATTTTTCTGTACTCTCCTTTATCACTGGTGAGTTACGTGTCTTTGGTCATGTTTTGTGGTTGTACCCCAGTTTTTCTGTTGTGTAGTAATTTATTGTGTCTCGCGATCATACTAAAATCATAATTTCTCATGTACCTGTTTTCTGGTCACATTTCTGCCCGAGACAAGTTGACCCCCCGGGTGGTGGCAACTAAGCTGTAAACCCGGTTGCGAAATAATAAACGTTCGTAAAGGCAATGTGAAACAATTCGGTAGTTTTTTGCGTGGAGTTGGTGACCGGATCTAAATGCTTTTCTTTAATTAGTTTTTAGGGGAAAATAGCATGTCTTCTTCCGATCTCAGATAATACATTCTCGCGTGTTATACACAGGAAAAAATTTCTATTTGTCACAGTTTTAAGAGTATTAATGTTCCGTACTCGTAGATTCGGAAATTTGGTATTCACCTTCTTTCTTCTCATTTTATTTTCCCAGAAGTATGATATAAACCCCTGCTTGAATTTTCCCTTTTTCGTCCATTGTTTCGAATATTTCTTGGAATATGTGTTACATGCTTTTGGCAATCGCGAAGAAGTGAAAAAGGGGAAAAGGGGGAGGGTTAATTAGAATAGCAGAACAAACAAAAAAAATGCGAATAAGTTTTCAAAGAATGCAGGGTTTAAATCGTTCTTTGACGGGTCAACTCCACACGCCCCGGGGGAAAGCTGGCATGGGAAAATTAACTGAAAAGGGAAAGTAATTAAATTTCAATTTATTTGGTAATTGTAACTGAAAAATCGTACACTAAAATCCAGTAATTTCTAAGCGGAGTACAGTAAGGCCCCCCCCCTCCAAAACAAAGATATTAATGCCAGGAAAAAAAGATATCCATCCCCCCATCCCCCAAAAAGACGATATTTTCTTTGTAAATATACAGGGTCTAAAAGCAACGAACAAAATACCGTTTATCCGGCATGCTTCAAGCCAAAAGCAAAGTGTGCGGTTTTCAAAAGGACCCAAATAAAGGATCGCTTTGACAATGAAAAATGGACCCCCGGGTTCAAACCCATACGATGCGAAGAGTGAACAAGCAAAAGGAGGGGGGGGAAAGGGGTTGGCCTGTAGTCACAGGTCACGAAAATACTCCCGGGAAATACTAAACGCCCTCAAATGATGTAGTTGAAATTTTTACAGTAAAGATCGAGAACCAAAACCTTAACAAGACTCTGGATTTTCAATTCCAACAATTTTAGAAAACCCTTTGAAAATAGCCACTATCTGGAAAATCTTCCCCTCCTCCCCCAAATTCTTTTTCTGTTGGTTTCAACTAAGGCCACCTAAAATGGGGAATGTAGAAAAAATGCTGTAGCAGAATAACCCCCCCAGGAGGCAGCTCATATGAAAAAACCGCCCCAAAAACACCACTAACGATATTGGTGACCCCCCCCTTCTAAATGCTTAATGCTTAGTTAAGGAAACACTTGGCTACTTAGATTCAAGACAGTATCATTTCTACCTGTGATTAACAGGTTTGTTTTTTATTGTCACAGTGCATGCTTATTAAGTTAAAAGTAAGATTTGTTCAGGGACTTTTGTATTTCACTTACATACTTCTTTTTTTTCCCCAAAGTTTTATAAAACTCCCCCGCTCTGGAAATTCCTTTTCAGTTCCATTGATTCCTTTTTATTTTTTTTAGAATATGTATTTCATCTTTTGGCAATCGACAAAGAAGGGGAAAAGGAAGAGCAGGGGATTAATTAGAATAGTAGAATAAACAAAAGTAGAACAAACAATTCCAGCAACAGCTTTCAAAAATAGACCACTATCTGGAAAATCTTCCAGCTCCTTCCCCAAACATCTTGCTCCTGGGGGATTTCAGCATAAGGCATCTAAAATGGAGGAATGTAGCAAATGTAGCTCTTAAATCTTTGCACCAAATTCACCTTAAACCATTAAATAATAGAACCAACAAGATTGGAGAATGCACTGGACCTCATCCTCACTAACAATGATGATCTGATACGAAATATTGCTATATCAAAAACAATATATTCAGTTCACAACATAACGAAGGTTCTGACATGTATGCGCGGAGCCCCAGACCAACAAAATGTGATCAGTCACGAGGGAGTCTTCACCAAATTCAACTTCAATAACAAAAACATAAGGTGGGACCAAGTCAACCATGTCCTAAATAATATAAACTGGGAAGACAGCCTAAGCAATACAGATACAAACCTATGTCTTGAAGAAATTAACTCTGTGGCACTCGAGGTATGCTCAAGGCATATTCTTTTAAGAAAAAGAAAGAGAAGATGTAAACTAGAAAGAGAAAGGCGCTCCCTATACAGGCGAAGGCAAAGTATAACAGAGCGACTAAACAAGGCCAATATATCTGTAGTACGAAGGGAGGCACTGGTCAGAGAAATAGCAAGCATCGAACTTAAACTAACGGAATGTAACAGGAGTCATGAAACGCGGGAAGAACTAAAAGCCATAAACTAAATTGAAAGAAACCCAAAATATTTGTTTTCTTATGCCAAATCTAAGTCGAGAACAACATCCGGTTTTAGGCCCCTACTTATACGAGATGGGTCCTACACAGATGACAGCAAAGGAATGAGTGAGCTACTCAAGTCCCAGTATGACTGGGTGTTTAGCAAGCCGGTAACCAGGCTGAGAGTCGAAGGCTTAAATTAGTAGACTCAAACCAATCTGATATTATCCTGACGCCAAATGACTTCGAAAAGGCAATAAATGAGATGCCCATGCACTCTGCCCCCGGCCCAGACTCAGGGAATGCAGTATTCTTCAAGAACTGCAAGGAGCCCCTACCTTGTGCTTTTAACATCCTTTGGAGAGGGAGCAAGGACAAAGGGGCCTTCCCACAACTGCTGAAAAGAACAGACATAGCCTCACTCCACAAAGGTGGCAGTAAAGCAATAGCGAAGAACTACAGACTGATAGCGCTAACATCCCATAGCATAAAAATCTTTGAGAGGCTTCTAAGAAGCAAGATTGCCACTCATCTAGATACCTATCAGTTATTCAACCCTTAGCAACATGCGTTTAGAGCAGGTCACTCCTGCCCGTCCCAACTATACTGGATCACTATGAGAAAATCCTGGATGCTCTAGAAGAAAAACAAAATGCAGATGTAGTGTGGCATGCAAAGAGTAGGTAACCTTTATTCGGCGCATGTACACACCCTCATTTACAGGCTATCTCCCCCAACCAGCGAACCAGGTTGCTAAGAGTTGATGATGGGGCCCTGTCGTTCAACTAGTGACCAGGTTCTAGCCAATAAGAAGATGGTTTTGGCAATGGCAGAGGTTATGTGGGTACCACTCTCCTGTCTGCCCTTGTCATTTCCATTCTAGAGCTGGTTGAAGCACGGTCTGCTATCTTGTGGCTTCTATTTCTGCCTTGCTTACCGTGGAGTGCACTACACTTATACTGTACAATTTTAATATTGCTGTTCTAAATTGGTGAAGGGATAATAAAGTCTAAACTTTTTCTGCGTGTTTATTTTGCCCATTACACCGGAAAACCAAGCCATTGGAATCCGGGGTTGTAATATGGGGGCCTGCCCGGGGAGCTGGAGCGGGACTTAGAGAAACGTTGGTTTAGGTGAAGTCGAGCAGGAACATTGGCAGCTTGCTTTCTGGCATTGCATTAGCTTTCCCTACCTTTAAAAATTTTTGTGTGTCGTTGCTTTAAAAAATGGTCACCTTGCTATTGTGTGACGTTCAACGCTCGCTACAGTTGTTGGGTGTGCTCGCTGCGCTAGGGTCAATCTTCTAGAAGAGTGTAGCTGTCGGGAATTGCTTTAAAAATTTTTGGTATCAGTTGTTATAGCCTGTTCGGTGGGGAAAATTTTGCAGTCGGCTTGCTTGTATCGTATTCTGCAATCGACGTGATAGCTAAGTGTTTCTCAAATTAACTTTGTTTGTTGGGGTATTCCAATCGACTGTGCTGCGAAAAACTTCTCCACCTAGACGAGTCGACGTCGGGTGGGCATATCTTTGCATAACCTCCCAAATTGTCCCTACAATTTTTTGGGAAAATTGCTGTTCCCTTTTGGCTTTAAAATCAAACGCACCTACAGCTCGCAACTGCTTTCCCCTGATTGGACAAACTTATAGAAAAAGTGGCAATCAGCCCTCCCTCAGGGGACTAGGGAAAAAAACTACTATGTTCGCAGGGGGAAGGGGGATACACCTCGGGCAAAGGGTCGTATAGTGCGCTGGGTTTCCCAAAGGGTGAATCAGGTCTTGACATTGAGCGGGCAAAAACAATCTTGAGCAAACAGGGAACAGAGAGCATTCCAAGGGAAAAATTTTGATAGGAAAGAAAAGGGAGGCAGTTTTCACATTCTGTAATGATTTTAGTTTACAAAAAGCAGTACACTTGTTCCCGCTCAATGGGGCCGAACCAGAACAATTTTTCGAAACTTCAAAAATCAGGCTGGCCTTGGGGTAGCGGGAAAAGCATTGGGCACGTTGGTTCATACAGATTTTTGGGGTAAGGCCGGGAATTTACGTCAGTTTTAAATACGCTAAATTTTTCTGATTTAAAAAAGTGAAGCCACAGTGTTGGGAGCATAACTTGTATCCCACCAAAATATAGAAGATTTTTTAATGGGCAGACGACGTTTGGTTAATCCCTATGGGGCTTTGTGAACAGCAAACCAAAGCTTTTACCCGCTGGGATAAGAAGGGTGTCTCTACCTTGGGAGCGGGCAACTTATTCATTGATAACCGCTGGAGTCTGTGGGGCCCGAGGTTTGAGCCTTTCTGCAGGGTCTGACTTAACCACGCATTGGAGGGAGCCAGGTTGGCTGATACCTTCAAAACTAACCACCCTTGTCCAGCGGTTTCCCCCTCTCTTTTCAAAAGCCTGGCATGGGAATCGGCAACCCTTTGGGGAAAAGAAGTGCCCGCCGGGGGAGAACGTCTACTCAGCCAACTAAGTCCCTGGTGAGCCACGCTTCTCAACTTATGGTCCCATATCCAAGAGACACCAGCCAACGCACCCTTTGCAAAGTCAGCAGGGAGAAAGGGCAAGCCTGTCGTCGCTTCCTGGTAATAAAGAGGTCAATCCCCCCAACTGCCCATAAACCCAACCCATTGGGAAAAAACTCTAATATCCCATAAAAATGTCCCTAGAAAGTAGAAAAAGGTAGGCCCCTTTTTATTTCAAGAGTCTATACCCTTCAGGAAAATCAGAAACAACTGAATAAAGACCTTTAGAGAATTTTGGGTATTGCCACTTGTAAGGAAGGAATATTCCCCCTTTTTAGAGAACATTTATTTTAATCCTCGTTTTTATTAGAAGTTTGGGGGAGCTATTATTCTGCCCCTTTTCTAAAAATTTTTGTACAGTGCAAATATTACACTGGGGTATGGTTTATTACCTGGGTACTTGACTGTAGGGTCTCAAAAGGATTCCCGAAGATGCCATGTTTTTACGGGTAATAACATTTAATACTGTTAGTGGGTGTCCTGAACCTATAATGAGTAATTTTCTCCGGTGTTGGCCATACTCGGCAACATCCCAAGGGTTTCTGGAGAGAATGTGACCTATCCTTGGGCCCTCCCATCTCGGAAAGCCACGTTGTTTTATGAGGCACACCGGCCGGAGCCTCGTAAATCAATAACAGACCCCCATCAAGCCCTTCCTATTCCCAGGGTTTCAGGATTTCCAAAATGTCTCTGTTTCCTGCCCGAGGGGCTGCCTTTTGGAGGAACCGAAAGGACCCTTCTTTAAAATTCGTTTTCACGCGCCATGGTTTAAAACCCTTTGGATCTAGGTCAAGTATAAGTTAAAAACGATTATTTTTCTGCACTGAGACTGGTAAGGAGATAGAGGGCCGGGAACTGTATGACAGGTTGTGGGTTTCCAAAACCCAAATTTTGACTTTAATTTTTCCTTTACCAAATTTAAAACAGCAATATTACACATTACAGTGTAAGTAAGTGCATCCACCCTAGCAAGGCAAAATAGAAGCCCCAAAAAGCAGACCTTTTTTTCAACCAGCTCTAGAATGGAAAGACAAGGGCAGACAGGGGATGGTACCCCCATAACCTTGCGATTTTCCAAAAAAATCTTCTTATTGGCTAGAACCCGGTCACTATTTAACGACGGGGGCCCCTTTATCAACTCTTTGAACCTGGGTTTGCTGGTTGGGGGAGATAGCGTGTAAAAAGGGGGTGTACATGCCCGAATAAAAGGTTACGACTTTGCATGACGAGTTTTACCCAAAGGGGTAATAGCGCACAAAAAGGGGGATAAAGGAATAACAGGATAAATTGGTAGACGGATCTATAATTTTCTAACAAACAAATACAAAGAGGAGTAGCCAGCAAACAGAGTAAAGTCTGAGGCAGCTACTTTGAAAAGCTCTGTTCCACAACGTACAGTACTCGCTCCCATCCTGTTCCTCATGCTCATATCTGATATAGAGAGGGATGTACAGTGCAAGTCACGG
Organism: Cherax quadricarinatus; assembly: GCF_026875155.1. Classification (NCBI taxonomy): domain Eukaryota; kingdom Metazoa; phylum Arthropoda; class Malacostraca; order Decapoda; family Parastacidae; genus Cherax; species Cherax quadricarinatus. The sequence continues at coordinate 13,861,658 of NC_069435.1, read as the reverse complement.
CATTATGCCGCCCCTCCCTCACACCCGTAACAAGACACAAACACATGCCTTGAAATATTATAATATATATATTTGCACACTTACTGAGGTTTTAATATTTGGTGCTGCATCCTATATGCTTAATTACTTCCCTCAGCCGTATAGGAAGACTCACACAAATTCTTGAGGGTTTGGGGAGGTATATTATTCATGCCTCATGTAGAGCAGCCTCCAGTCGCGGGATGGAACTGATATCCTTGCCCAGTCAACTTCGTTTCACTATTGACCAGAGGTTCTCAATAGGGTTTAGGTCTGGGGAATTGCCTGGCCAGTCATTAAAGAACCTTACTTCACAGTCCTTAAGCAACTGAACTATAGATTTGGCGGTATTGACACGGTGCACGTCTTGCATAAAAACCGTAGCCCCACACTTGTCAAACGCCTCAGGTAAATTGTTTCACAATAACTCCAGTTTAATTATACTGGTTCATATACTGGTTTTTTGGGAAAGCACAATGAGTTCACCAACACATTGAGCACTGAAACACCCCTAAACCATGAGCGAGTCTGGGTGTTTGGTGGTCCCACAGGTGTAGCCTGGGTCTAGCCGGTCACTACCTCTGGGTTATTTTAATGAGGAATAATACCTATAAAATTTTAAATATGAATCTGGACAACACTGTGTGACTCCCGTGAAAGCTGAATCAACCGGAAATGACTAAAATTATAGAATGGCTTAAAGACAATCGGGAGTACAGTACCATGAGTTCAGTAAGACACCAGAATTATAAGTAAAAATTGTAAAATATTCAATAATACATAGGTTTGAGCTATAAGTAGAAAAATGGTGTAATTATAAAAAAGTTTGGTTACAATATGCTAAATTAGGTGAACATGAAATGCACCCTATCCAAATACAAGGCCCAAAAACAAAAACCTTAAATTTTTTAAAATGTGATAAAAATTTAAAAGGCTGACGGAGTAAAAACACTTTAAATAATTAAGTAACTAACAACGACCTCCGTGGCCGCAATGTGGATTGTTTTTTATTTTTTTTCCCTGTATGTACCGTATATAAATGTAAATAGACTTTTGTAATTCGTGTAAAATTGTGACGCTGATTTTTTTCAAGAAATTTCGAGGAGGAGGGAAACCCACACATGCACGTGATAATTAGAAATGTGGTTTTAGAACAGGGGGAGAAATAGAGCGCATAAATGTCAAAAAGGGTTTAGGGTTTGGGAACCTAAAATTTGGGTTTTATGTTGGAGAAAAGATGCAAAACTCTTTGGGGCAGCCCACGTAGGAAAATTGTTGTTACCTTAATAACAGTAATATTCCTTGGCCAAAGCAATATCTGTAGGGAAGTTGGATGGATCTGTCAACAATAATTTTGGTAAGTCAAAAATTTGGTATTTGTTTTAGTGTGTTAATATTAAAAATTTTTTGAGAAATTCTCCCCAGGTTTTATGTCCATACTTAATGTCAAAAAATGTTGTGGACCCAGCAACTCTTTTGAAATTCGGTCAGGAATCAACTTAAAATTTTCCACAACCTTTTAAATTTCCCAGTGTTATGGAAAAAAAGATTTTTTTCCCACGAGGAAAGGTGCCCCGAAAAAAGAAGAAACATTTCTTATGACTCACTCCATCACTTTTTTTTTGCCATAAGCGTGCAACAAAAACCCCTCACCCCTTTGAGTGCAGCCCTGTACCCCCCTCTCGGGACTCAATTTCGGCAAAAAGGTTTTCCCCCAAATCCCATCAAATGTTTGCTTGCACTCCAACGGCTCGGAGCAAAAAAACCCCCCTGATTTTTCACTGGTTCATTATTAATATTACTATTCCACAATATCTTATCTTTATATCGAATCATCCCAGTTTTAATCTTTTTCCATAAATTTCCACTTTTCTTACACTATTTCTTACATTCATTTAATCATTTAAAATCAGTAGGTCATTTATTATTTCCCCTTTAAAAATTATCTAAAGCAAAATTTTCATTCAATTAACTTGTTTATCTACATCCCAAAGATAACATGTTTAAAAAGGCCAGTATAAAACCCTGGATGTCAGAGGGTAAATCCCTTTAAACTAGGAGGATTAGGGTAATTTTATCCCCATGGAACGTTTAATGTGTTTAAAAAACCTCATCTCCGTCGTAAAATTTAAAAAAAATATGTTGGGGTTTAATTTTTACACGGGGGATTTTAGAAGCAGACCATTTTCTTTAAAGCGATTTGAAAAGTGGGCGGCAACGTTATGCAGGTGGGTGGCCACGCAATGTAGGTGGATGACAAGTTTTGCCCCTGGTACCCTCGTTATTACGTGGCCACCCGTAATGCAAGTGGAAAACCCAAATGGAAGGTGGGAAATGACGTATGAGGGCCCAAAAAGGAGTGTGTTGAGATAAGCACTAACGTTGATAAGGCATGAGGGTGGTGGTGCAGGTGAGCGTCCAATAAAGGGGGAGAGTTCTTATTTTTGCTATGGCCTGTGGTGTTCGTTTTTTTAGCTGATTATTTAATGCAATGTGGGCCCGTGATGCAGATGGGGTCCATGGACTGCAGGTAGCCTTGGTTAGGGGGGCAGGGTGGTCAGGGGAAGCGGGGGCCAAAAATTTAAAGTAAAGGGGGCCCCCTAAATGATTCAAATTGCAGTCGCATAATGCGGTGTCCCGACGTGGGTGACGCATACGAACAGACAGGAGATGAAGGTGGGTGCGGGTGGAGCAGGGCATGGCGTGTGATGCCAAAATAAGTAGTAGGTAACGCATAGGGGGATCACATAACGCTATGAATACCAAAAGGACGCACGTGACATAGATGGCCGACGTGAGGACACACATAATGCCGGGGGTGGCGTGTTGAAGGTTTTTGGCATGTAGGGAGCAAGATAAATACTTAAGCGTCAGGTGAAGGGAAAAAGGGGGCTAGGAAGGAAAGACGTAGGGCAGATAAAACCCAAAAGAGCACCTAGGGAAGTAAGTGGGAAAACCGGGGATACATGCGGAGCTCTTTTTTTCCATGTGGGTGCCCTGTGAAAAAGGTGGGTTGCACAAGACACAGGCTAGGGAAGCATCTTAATATCAACTCTTTCTGCCAATAAGCCCCTTGGAGGGTTCCCCTCAGGGAAGGGTTTCCCTTTATGTTGGTGAGGGGCTCTTGATTTAGGGAATTGGATCTGTGCTCCAGTTCCCCCAAAATTTAAACCTGAATACCTTCCAATTCCCCCCAAAGGCGCTGTATATCACGGTTAGCGTTCCCTTGTTTTTAAAAATAGTGTGCGAGGGTTGGACACAACTTCCAGCACCCATTGTAAACACTTAATCAGATTCAACCCAAAAATAATTCCAAATACTGTCGTCTCTACATCCAAAAAAGGGAAAATGTTTGCCGTTGAAAAACTAAAATTTCCCCAAAAAGAAAAAAACTTATTATTTAAAAAAGGGAAGAAAAACATAAAATAGGGATCCCCCTTGCAATTCGTATTGTTTCAAAAAATTAAAAAATGGTAAGCAGAACAATAATGTTATTTTTCTGACACTAACTAGTTTAAAGGCACAGTTGTTGACTTAGTCTCCCAAGTTTCCACATATTAATGAAAATTATTAACTTAAATTCTCACAAATAAGCAATGATTTCCCGAAGTCGTTAAAAATGCTTTTGTTTCTGCACTGTTTTACCCCCAGAGAGTAATTTTTCGACATTTTCCCCTCGTGACTTCACAGCTTTCTTCATTGTCTCCCTTTCCTTATACCCAAAACATATCACTGAAAGCTCTCAGAAAATATTACGGGTTAACAAAAAAAGACACAATACCGTGACTGGAACGATACACAAATAACCCCCACATAGAAAAGAGGAGCTTACGACGACGTTTCGGTCCGGCTTGGACTTTGTAAATGGACAAAAACGGACCGAAACTTCGTCGTAAGCTCCTCTCTTCTATGTGCGGGTTATTTGTGTATTACGGGTTATAAGTACACTTTTGTTCAAGAGGTACAGCTGTGTAGGGAATTATTAAGAACGGGAACTTTTTTAGGTTATTTTCAAATTTAAAAAACTCAAACAATTAATGATGCACAGAAATTTATTATTTAGAATGATTCATTCTCTCTCTAACCACACTCATACTTTTATGTACAACCAGAGACCAAAAATTTTGTATGTAGCGATAGCTGTTCTTCCACGCTGACAGCACTTTCCAAAATGAATGTGTTTGTAATGTTGTATCGGTCTTTCCAGAGCTAGAGCTCTCTGCCGGAATTTTATTCGTTTTTTTTAAGAGCAATTTACATTTATGAAACATGAAAGTGGATAAAAGCCAAATGTATATCACACTAAAATAGTCTTACCCGTTTATTGGCCGCAGTCGTGGCATTCCTTAGTCAAGGATGCTATGCTGTCGCTATGATACAGTAACTATGAGCGCGTCACGGTTATTATTCTGCTTCTCTAAGGGTGCAATGTTATTTGAAATGAAAAGCAAATGGGTACGAGTTGCAATTACTGTACTGTTGCAAAAAGAAAACAAGTGTGTTCAGAACAGTTACTGTACTGTTTAACTATTGTTGATGTTTTTAAGGGAATTCTTAAACTTGTAGGTCACACGGTGCTTGGGAAATGGGAGGTAATTAGTTTCAGTGCGCGGATGAGAAGGGATGATTCCAATCGTAAATTCAAAAAGGCCTTCACCCTCATCAAGGGACTTAGGGACTTACCTAAGGTAACGTAGCCGAAACAGCTTAATTCTTCGTGATCCAATATTTTCAAGGGGAAAATTATTACCTATAGCATAAATAAAACGGGAAAAATTTTTAAGCATTATTAAACAAAATTTAGAAAAATAGTACAGATAATCAAGTAAAAAAACTTAACGTGAAGTTAAGTAGAAAAAAGTATTTTGTCTTTTGGAAATAAATGGAATAAAA
>NC_069435.1:13812522-13856247 GCF_026875155.1 Cherax quadricarinatus | reverse complement strand
CCGAAAAAGAAAAATTTTTTACCATCTTCCTCCATCACTGTTTCCCAAAGGGGTGCTTTACAACAATTTTTAAACTGAAACATTAACACCCCTCCTTCAGAGTAGGCACTGTACTTCCCATCTCCAGGACTCAAGTCCGCCCCGGGCCGGTTTTCCCTGAACCCCTTAAAAATTTACTTTGTCACATCCAACAGCACGTACGCATTAAAAAACCATTGTCCCATTCACTCCTATAAAACATGCTCACGCACGCCTCTGGAATCCAAGCCCCTCGACACAAAACCCCCTTTACCCCCTCCCCCAAACCCTTTCCTGGGCCGACCCCTACCCCCCCTTTCCCCTTCCACTACAGACTGAAAACCCCTCTTGAAGTCATTCTGTTTCGCTCCATTCTTCTACATGTCCAAACCACCTCAAAAACCCCTTCCTCAGCCCTCTGGACAACAGTTTTGGTAATCCCGCACCTCCTACAAACTTCCAAACTACGAATTCTCTGCTTTATTTCCCCACACATTCCCCTCAGCTTTCATCCCATGACTCCAGCCTTCTCCTCGCTGCAACATTCATCCCCCTTGCTTCACACCCATTAAAGCGTTGGTAAAACTAACTCTCAAAATTTCCCCCCCTCTTTGCCCCAAGGGAAAAAAGTTTTTTGTCTCCCGGGGACCCCTTTAAGTGCACCACTCACCTTTTTTCCCCCTCATAAATTTTTCTATGTTACCTCACCTTTTAGACCCACCCGTGAACGCCCACCCCCAAATTTCTGATAATTACCTCCTCCTTTCTCTCCCCCCAAATCTGTTTCCCAAAATTTTTCTACCTAATCTTTTTGTTATCCTAAACCTTTACTTTTTCCTGTATTCACTTTTAATTTTTTTTTTTGACCCCTTCCAAATTCCCCACCTTCTGCAACTTCTCTTCGAACCCAAGAGCACATTTTCCCTAGCAAGAAAAACTTGACAATCCCCTTTTGTGTGATTCTTTACTTTTAACTCCCCCCTCTTCCCAACCCCTCGCTTTTACTTCTCTTACCCCCCTTTTTAAATATTTAAACAACCGGTGACATCACACCCCTTGTCAAAGGCCCTACTTTTATGGAAATATTTCCCTCTTTCCTAAACTAACTTGACCCATTTTCCTCGTAAAAAACTCTTCACTGCTTTCGTAACCTACCCCTACCCATCCCCTAAAAATTCCCAATTGCCCCCCTATCCACCCTGCAAAGCCTTTTTCCAAATCCAAAAATGCCACAAAGACTCTTTACCCTTATCTAAATACTGTTCACTTATTGTTTCACTGTAAACCCCGGTCCCACACCCCCAAACCTTTCCTAAAAGCCTTTTTGTTCATTGAACCTTTTCTCCGTCTTACTTTAATTTTTTAAATAATAACTACCATCCCTTTCCAGGTTACCAACGACTTATCCCCCTATAATTTTTGCACTCTTTTTGTCCCCTTTGCCTTTATACAAAGGAACATGCATATAATATATATTTTTGTAGAGAATGGTTCAAAACCCCGACATGTTGATAAATTAGACACTACTTCAAATTGAACAAATGTTCACTACCTCTGACGCTGAACCTCCCCTACCAAAAGGTTTATAACCCCTTTTCGCAGTATCCCGTATTCCTTTCAAGTTTGATGGACTACCACTTTGACTCAAGGTTGAGGGACTGTTACCTCTTTTCTCCCCCATTCTTCAAGTTTTTCCCTTTGTATGGACTGATGAAGACTGTGTGGGAAACGTTTCCTCAATAAAGATACCCAAGAGTTGCACTGTGTTAATTTTCAATAATTATATTTTAATTTTTTTAAAAAAATTTTATATATATTAAAAATATTAAATTTTAAATATATATATATATGGGGCCGTGCAGCGTGATGTATGTGTGTGTATGTGTGTGTGTTTGTGTTGTGTGTGTGTGTGTGTGGGGTGTGTGTGTGTGGTGTTGTGTTTGTGTGTGTTTGGTGTGTGTTGTGTGTGTGGGGTGTGTGTGTGTGTTGTGTGTGTTGTGTGTGTGTGTGTGTGTGTGTGTGTGTGTGTTTGTTGTAAAGGTTAAGGCCCCTTTCAGGTCTTGTATTGAAAGGACTATTGTTCCAATTTAAAAATACGAATAATAAATTATTACTGAAAAAAATAAACTATTTTTTTGGCAACAAGCTAAAAGTTAATTATTTAAAATATAATAAAACATGAAATTTCCTAAATGACAAATAATGAAAATAAATAAAATGCATTTTAAAAATTTTTCAAAAAACGAATCAAAAATGTAAAGCGGCAGACGAATTTGGATGTGCCGGGGTTATGGTCAAAAGCTTTTGGGATTAAAGGGTTTGTGAAGCCATTTGGAGACCGGGTAGTCACGGGTGGAGGGGCGGTTAAAGTTCAGCTAAAGACTGAGTACGACGCAAATGTTTACCTATGTAAACTGGGGCGGCGTAATGGGTGGAGGTTTGCTGCGGGGTTTGGGCAACAACGGTTGATAAACATGAAGCAACGCATAAAAGATGAATTGAATTTCCTATCGCTAAATCCGAATGCCCCCTTGTCTCGCCCTCTCGAGTCCCCCCGTCTAGTCAACGGGGTTTTAAAAAAGAAAACAAAAAGAAAAAATCAGGACAACTTTCCTCACTGATAGGAGAAGGCCTTAAAAGAATGGTAGGACTAAATACAAAAGTAAAAAAAGGCCCGGAAAATTTAAAAAAAAAAAAAAAAAAAGACGAAAAACAATAAAAAAGACAAACTAAAACTTACAGCTTGATGTGAGCAGAAACCTCCTCACTTCCTTCCCCCGGTGGGTGGAGAGGAGGTTGGGCGGGTTATACACATACCTTGCCAAACAATCTTAACCCAAATGATACTGCCACTACCATCAGTTGTTTCTACCTGTAAAGTGCATGGTAGAGATATTTTTGAAAAATTAAGAGTAAAAGGGGAAAAAGGTGGCAGATGAACAAGGGTCTTTGGAAGGGGGTGTGTAGCCCAAGAATTAGTGAAAAAATATGGTGAACGTATTTACATAATGTTAAAGATTTTTTGGTTGCATTTTTTAGTTTTGAAAAGGCGTACGATACAGTGGATGGGGGAGAAATGGGCAGAATTTGCAAATATATGGAATAGGGGTAGGTTACTAAAAGGAGAAAAAGGTTTTTAGAAAATATTGAGCCCGGGTAAAGTATGCTTTAGAAAGAAAGACATTTTTCCCAGTAAAACCCCTTAGACAGGGATGCGTGATGTTACCATGGTTTTTCATATTTTATGAAAGGGGTTGTAAGAAAATGGGTGCTTGGGTGGAGGCAAGAGGCGGGGATTAAGAGATTAAGAATGAACACAAAATGGGAGTTGTCCAGTCTCCCCTTTTCTGAGGGTACTGTCTTTTGGGGTTCTAAATAGAATTTTGAGGTTGGGGAGACTTGTAGGTAAAGGAACAGGGGTGAAAACTTTGGGAACAAGGAAAGGGGTATGCAATGGGATGTCGTGTCCGAGAGCAAGTGTGTTTTTGAATTTAAAGCTAAGAATTCGTTGTTTGGGGATTTTTAAGAGACGGGTTTTCTAAAAAATTATCTAGAAGGTGGTTCGGGGTTTTAAAAAGGGAAAGGGGCAAAAAAAAATGCATGGAGGTTTTTTAAAAAACCTGTAGAAGGGAAGTACTAGGGGCCACCAGGAAAAAGTTGGAGGGGGGGAGTAAGGGACGATGTGTGTGAGAAAGGCTTTTTTTTTCCCGCATGCATGTGTCATGTGTTAAAACGAGTAAGATAAAAGATTTTTAAAAACTTTAAAAACCCTAATAACCTGAAGTCGAAAACCCCCGAAGGTGTAGACTAAATCATACCCTTTCAACGTCACAATGCCCCACCTCTCACACCTTTTAAAAAGTGTAGTATATTGACACGCTCCTTACCCCCCTAAGTGTAAATCTTGCAATACACAGTGTAATAGTTTTCCTCCTTTACATATGAATCAAGTATTATGCAGGGTTGAAGAATATTCGTTTTAAGAAAGTATTTTCTTTTCCAGGGGTTTCTAAAAGGCAAATTTAAATCATTTTAGATTCCCGTGTGTTGTTGCTTTTTAAAATAATAATCTTACAAGGAAAAAAATTAAACGCTTCATCATGTATAGCTTACAAACGAAAAAATGGGGGCAATGAAGTCAAAAATTTTAAAATTTTGTGAAATAAAAAAAAAACACACAAAAACAAAACACAAAAAAAAAAGGAACACGAGAGCGATTTCCCATTTAATATTTCCGACCAGAAAAGCACCAAAAAAGCAAAAATTTCTGATTTTCCCCATCAAAAATTTTGGTTAAAGCAGATCCTTCAAGGGATACAAAGTGTCTCTGATGATGTTACTTTCCCATTGTGTTTATTTTGTATCGTGATGATGTATTGTGTTAGTAAAGACAATAATTTTCTGAAAGGGTATTTCCTGTAAAGGCTTGTTTCTCTGTATGGGATGATAAATTAATCGTACTCTAATTTACATGGTGATGTTTTCGTGTCTTGGTCATGTTAGTAGGGCTGTACCCCATTTTCTGATTGTGTAGTAATTTATTTTGTTAGAGATATACTAAGTCGTAATTGTCATGTACCCCTTTTCTGGTCACATTTCTGCCCAAAACAAAGGGGACCCCGGGGTGGTGGCAATAATGCTGTAACAGGTTTTCGAAAAAAATATCGCTTCGTAAAGGCAATGTGAATACAAAATCGGGTAGTTTTTTGCGATGGAGTGGTGACCGGATCTAAATGCTTACGTTAATTAGTTATAGGGGGTATAGCTGTTTCTTTCCCATCTACGATAATAATTCTCGCCCGTGTATACCCAAAAGGGTTTGTTCTATTTGTCACAGTTATAAGAGTATTAATGTTCAGTACTGTAATTAGGAAATTTGGTATTTTCACCCTTTATACTTTCATTTATTTTTCCCCAAAAGTATGATATAAACCCGCTCTGGGAATTCCTTTACAGTTCCTTGTTTTGCTTTATTTCTGTGGATATGTGTTCATGCTTTTGGGGAATCGACGAAGAGTGAAAAGGGAAAGAGGAGGTTTAAATTTGCAATAGCAAACAAAAAAAGAAAACATGCGAAGTAAGTTTTCAATGAATGCAGGTTAACTCGTTTTGCAGGGTCAACTCCCACTGCCCCGAGAGGAAAGCTGGCATGGGGAAAGAAAGAAACTGAATGTAATTAAATTTCTTTATTTGTAATTGTAACTGAAACGTCCTAATCCCGTAATTTCTAGACGGAGTCACATCATGGGCCCCCACCCAAAACAAAAGATTTAATGCCAGGAAAAAAAGAATCCATCCCCCCCTCCACCAATCGACGATATTATTTTGTAAAAAATACAGGGGCAAAAGCAACGAACAAAATACCGTTTATCCGTGCATGCTTACACACCAAAAACCCAAAGTGTCGCGGGTTTTTACAGGACCCAAATAAAGGATCGCTTTGACAAAGAAAAATTTGGATCCCAGGTTACAAACCCATACAGATGCGACAGAGGGAACAAGCAAATGGGGGGGAAGAAGGGGGTTTGGGCCCGTCGTCACAGAGTCCTGTATATCGGAAATACTAAGCGCCCCAAAAGTTTTGTTGAAATTTTTACAGTAAAGACGAGAACCAAAAACCTTTTTAAAGGGCCCGGATGCAACTTCCCAACAATTCCAGAAACACCTTTCGAAAATAGACCACTATCTGGAAAATCTTCCAGCTCCTGCCCCAAATATCTTGCTTCTGTTGGATTTCAACCTAAGGCACCTAAAATGGAGGAATGTAGCAAATAATGCTGTAGCAGAGATAACCCCAGGAGGCAGCTCATATGAAAACTCGCACAAACACACACTAACGATGGAGTTGGTGACCGCTTCTAAATGCTTATATTGACTTAGTTATAGGAATACTAGCTTGGCTACTTCAGATCTCACGACAGTATCATATTCTCACCTGTGATGTACACAGGATTTGTTCTATTCGTCACAGTGACATGCTTATTAATGTTCACGTAAGATTAGATTCAGGGACTTTAGTATTTCACTTACATACTTCTCCTTATATTTCCCAGAATGTATGATATAAACTCCTGCTCTGGAAATTCCTTTATCAGTTCCATTGATTCGCTATTATTTCTGTTAGGAATATGTATTACATGCTTTTGGCAATCGACAAAGAAGTGAAGAAGGAAGAGCAGGAGATTAATTAGCAATAGTAGAATAAACAATAGTAGAACAAACAATTCCAGCAACAGCTTTCAAAAATAGACCACTATCTGGAAAATCTTCCAGCTCCTTCCCCAAACATCTTGCTCCTGGGGGATTTCAGCATAAGGCATCTAAAATGGAGGAATGTAGCAAATGTAGCTCTTAAATCTTTGCACCAAATTCACCTTAAACCATTAAATAATAGAACCAACAAGATTGGAGAATGCACTGGACCTCATCCTCACTAACAATGATGATCTGATACGAAATATTGCTATATCAAAAACAATATATTCAGTTCACAACATAACGAAGGTTCTGACATGTATGCGCGGAGCCCCAGACCAACAAAATGTGATCAGTCACGAGGGAGTCTTCACCAAATTCAACTTCAATAACAAAAACATAAGGTGGGACCAAGTCAACCAGGTCCTAAATGATATAAACTGGGAAGACAGCCTAAGCAATACAGATACAAACCTATGTCTTGAAGAAATTAACTCTGTGGCACTCGAGGTATGCTCAAGGCATATTCTTTTAAGAAAAAGAAAGAGAAGATGTAAACTAGAAAGAGAAAGGCGCTCCCTATACAGGCGAAGGCAAAGTATAACAGAGCGACTAAACAAGGCCAATATATCTGTAGTACGAAGGGAGGCACTGGTCAGAGAAATAGCAAGCATCGAACTTAAACTAACGGAATGTAACAGGAGTCATGAAACGCGGGAAGAACTAAAAGCCATAAACTAAATTGAAAGAAACCCAAAATATTTGTTTTCTTATGCCAAATCTAAGTCGAGAACAACATCCGGTTTTAGGCCCCTACTTATACGAGATGGGTCCTACACAGATGACAGCAAAGGAATGATGAGCTACTCAAGTCCCAGTATGACTGGGTGTTTTAGCAAGCCGGTAACCAGGCTGAGAGTCGAAGGCTTAAATTAGTAGACTCAAACCAATCTGATATTATCCTGACGCCAAATGACTTCGAAAAGGCAATAAATGAGATGCCCATGCACTCTGCCCCCGGCCCAGACTCAGGGAATGCAGTATTCTTCAAGAACTGCAAGGAGCCCTACCTTGTGCTTTTAACATCCTTTGGAGAGGGAGCAAGGACAAAGGGGCCTTCCCACAACTGCTGAAAAGAACAGACATAGCCTCACTCCACAAAGGTGGCAGTAAAGCAATAGCGAAGAACTACAGACTGATAGCGCTAACATCCCATAGCATAAAAATCTTTGAGAGGCTTCTAAGAAGCAAGATCGCCACTCATCTAGATACCTATCAGTTATTCAACCCTTAGCAACATGCGTTTAGAGCAGGTCACTCCTGCCCGTCCCAACTATACTGGATCACTATGAGAAAGTCCTGGATGCTCTAGAAGAAAAACAAAACGCAGATGTAGTGTGGCATGCAAAGAGTAGGTAACCTTTATTCGGCGCATGTACACACCCTCATTTACAGGCTATCTCCCCCAACCAGCGAACCAGGTTGCTAAGAGTTGATGATGGGGCCCTGTCGTTCAACTAGTGACCAGGTTCTAGCCAATAAGAAGATGGTTTTGGCAATGGCAGAGGTTATGTGGGTACCACTCTCCTGTCTGCCCCTGTCATTTCCATTCTAGAGCTGGTTGAAGCACGGTCTGCTATCTTGTGGCTTCTATTTCTGCCTTGCTTACCGTGGAGTGCACTACACTTATTACTGTACATAGTGTACATATTGCTGTTCTAAATTGGTGAAGGATAATATAAGTCTAAACTTTTTCTGCTGTGTTTATTTTGCTCCATTACACCCGGGATAACAAGCCATTTGGAATCCTGGGTTGTAATATGGGGGCCTGTCCGGGAGCTGGAGCTGGACTTAGAGAAACGGTTGAGCTTATGGTGAAGCTCGTAGCAGGAACATTGTGCAGCTTGCTGTCTGGCATTGCATTAGCTTTGCCTACGCTTTACAAATTTTGCGTGTCAGTTGCTTTATGGTCAGCCTTGCTATTGTGTGATCGTTCAACAGCTCGCTACTAGCTTGTTCGGTGTGCTCGCTGCGCTACGGTCAATCTTCTAGAAGAGTGTAGCTGTCTGGAATTGCTTTACAAATTTTGCGTATCAGTTGTTACTAGCCTGTTCGGTGTGGAGAATTTTGCAGTCGGCTTTGCTTGTATGCGTATTCTGCAATCGTACTGTGCATAGCTAAGTGTGTTCTGCAAATTAACGTGTTATGTTGGGGTATTCTGCAATCGTACTGTGCATAGCGAATAACTTACTCCACCTAGACGAGTCAGACGTCTGGTGTCGGCATATACTTTGCATAACCTACCTAAATTGTCCCTACAGAGTTGTTGGAAAATTGCTCGTTCCATTGGCATTAAATACAAACGCACTCTCACAGCTGCGCAACTGCGTTCACTGATTGCTGACAACTTATAGAAGAAGAGATGGCACATCAGACTCCTCCCTCTATGGGAGCTAGGGCAAAAACTACTATGTTCTTGCAGGAGGAAGGTGATACACCTACGGAGCAAAATGGTCAGTATAGTGCAGCTGGGTTGTCTCAAGGTGAATCAGCGTCGTTGACACTTGAGCTGGCAAAAATCAATCTTGAGCAAACTATGGAACAGAGAGCATTCACAAGGGAAGAATTTGATAGGGAAAGAGAAGGGAGGCAGTTTTCACATTCTGTAAATGATTTTAGTTTACAAAAAGCAGTACAGCTTGTTCCTCGCTTCAATGAGGCCGAACCAGAACAATTTTTCGAAAGCTTCGAAAATCAGGCTCGAGCCTTGAGGTAGCTGGAACAGCATTGGGCATCGTTGGTTCATACAGCATTATTGGGTAAGGCACAGGAATTTAGGTCAGTATTAAATGACGCTGAATTTTCTGATTATAAAGAAGTGAAGACCACAGTGTTGGGAGCATATACATGTATCCCAGCCAAATATAGAAAGATTTTTAAGCTGGGCAGACGACAGCTTGGTTAATCCCTAGTGGACTTTGTGAGACAGCAAACCAAAGCTTTTACCAGCTGGTATAAAGCAAGTGGTGTCTCTACCTTTGAGGAGCTGGTGCAACTTATTCTGATTGATAACCTGCTGGAGTCTGTGGGACCAGAGGTTCGAGCCTTTCTGCAGGATCGTGACTTAACCACTGCATTGGAGGCAGCCAGGTTGGCTGATACCTTCAAAACTAACCACTCCTTGTCCGAGCGGTCCCGTCTCTCTTTTCAACAGCCTGGCATGAGCAGAGATCGGCAACCTTGGAGAATGAAGTGCCAGCCGGAGGGAGAACGTCTACATCAGCCAACTAAGTCACCTGGTGAGCCACGCTTCTCAACTTATGGTCCACAGTATCCAGAGAGACACCAGCCAGAACGACACCATTTGCAACGTCAGCAGGGAGTAAAGGGCAAGCCTGTCGTCTGCTTCCTGTGTAATAAAGTAGGTCACATCCCTCCCAACTGCCCCATAAACCCCAACCCATTGGGAAAATCTCTAATATCCCTAGTAACATGTCCCCTAGAGAAGTAGAAAAAGGTATGGCCCCTTATTATTGCAAGAGTCTTATATCCCTTCAGGAAAACTCAGAAACAACTGAAGTAAAGACCTTTAGAGATACTGGAGCATATTGCTCACTTGTAAGAGAAGGAATATTACCCCTTTCAGAGAACACTTCATTGAATTCCTCTGTTTTATTAGAAGCATTTGGAGGAGCTATATATTCTGTCCCTTTGCATAAAATTTATGTACAGTGCAAATATTACACTGGGGTATGGTTTATTACACTGGGTACTTGACTGTAGGTGTCTCAAAAGGATTCCCCATGAAAGATGCCATGTTATTACTGGGTAATAACATTAATACTGTTAGTGCGTGTCCTGAACCTATAATGAGTAATTCTTCTCCGGTGTTGGCCATAACTCGGGCAACATCCCAAGGGTTGTCTGGAGAGAATGTTGACCTATCCTTGGACGACTCCGATCTCGGAATAGCCACGTTGTTTTATGAGGCACACCGGCCGGAGCCTCGTAAATCAAGTGAACAGACCCCGATCAAGCCTTCCTATTCCCAGGTTGCAGGATTGCCAGATGTCTCTGTTTCCATGCCCGAGGGACTGTCCTTCCGGGAGGAACAACGAAAGGACCCTTCTTTAAAATTCGCTTTTCACGCAGCCATGGGTAAATCCTCTTTGGATCATCAGGTCAAGTATGAAGTTAAAAACGATTATTTGATCTGCACTGAGACTGGTAAGGAGATAGAGGGCCGGCAACTGTATGACAGGTTAGTGGTTCCAACCAAGTTTAGACTTATATTATCCTTCACCAATTTAGAACAGCAATATGTACACTATGTACAGTGATAAGTATAGTGCACTCCACCGTAAGCAAGGCAGAAATAGAAGCCACAAGATAGCAGACCGTTCTTCAACCAGCTCTAGAATGGAAATGACAAGGGCAGACAGGAGAGTGGTACCCACATAACCTCTGCGATTGCCAAAACCATCTTCTTATTGGCTAGAACCTGGTCACTAGTTGAACGACGGGGCCCCTTCATCAACTCTTAGCAACCTGGTTCGCTGGTTGGGGGAGATAGCGTGTAAATGAGGGTGTGTACATGCGCCGAATAAAGGTTACGTACTCTTTGCATGACGAGTTTGACCAAGGTGTAATAGCGCACAAAATGAGTGATAAAGGAATAACAGGATAAATTGGTAGACGGATCTATAATTTTCTAACAAACAAAATACAAAGAGGAGTAGCAGCAAACAGAGTAAAGTCTGAGGCAGCTACTTTGAAAAGCTCTGTTCCACAACGTACAGTACTCGCTCCCATCCTGTTCCTCATGCTCATATCTGATATAGAGAGGGATGTACAGTGCAAGTCACGGCATTATGCCGCCCCTCCCTCACACCCGTAACAAGACACAAACACATGCCTTGAAATATTATAATATATATATTTGCACACTTACTGAGGTTTTAATATTTGGTGCTGCATCCTATATGCTTAATTACTTCCCTCAGCCGTATAGGAAGACTCACACAAATTCTTGAGGGTTTGGGGAGGTATATTATTCCATGCCTCATGTAGAGCAGCCTCCAGTCGCGGGATGGAACTGATATCCTTGCCCAGTCAACTTCGTTTCACTATTGACCAGAGGTTCTCAATAGGGTTTAGGTCTGGGGAATTGCCTGGCCAGTCATTAAAGAACCTTACTTCACAGTCCTTAAGCAACTGAACTATAGATTTGGCGGTATGACACGGTGCACCGTCTTGCATAAAAACCGTAGCCCCACACTTGTCAAACGCCTCAGGTAAATTGTTTCACAATAACTCCAGTTAATTATACTGGTTCATATACTGGTTTTTGGGAAGCACAATGAGTTCACCAACACATTGAGCACTGAAACACCCCTAAACCATGAGCGAGTCTGGGTGTTTGGTGGTCCCACAGGTGTAGCCTGGGTCTAGCCGGTCACTACCTCTGGGTTATTTTAATGAGGAATAATACCTATAAAATTTTAAATATGAATCTGGACAACACTGTGTGACTCCCGTGAAAGCTGAATCAACCGGAAATGACTAAAATTATAGAATGGCTTAAAGACAATCGGGAGTACAGTACCATGAGTTCAGTAAGACACCAGAATTATAAGTAAAAATTGTAAAATATTCAATAATACATAGGTTTGAGCTATAAGTAGAAAATGGTGTAATTATAAGTATAGATTGGTTACAATATGCTAAATTAGGTGAACATGTAATGCATCCTATCCTAATACCAAGGCCCATAACATAACCTTAATTTTAAATGTGTATAATAATTGTAAGGCATGACGGAGTATAAAACACTTTAAATTAATTAAGTAATCTAACAACGACCTCCGTCCGGCCGCAATGTGGATTTGTTTTTTATATTTTTCCTGTATGTACCGTATATAAATGTAAATAGACATTGTAATTCGTGTAAAATTGTGACGCTGATTCTTCTTCAAGAAATTTCGAGGAGGAGGGAACCACACTATGGCGACGCTGATAATATAGCAATGTAGGTTGTAGAACAGGTGGAGAAATAGAGCGTCATCAATGTCAAAAATGGGTTTATTGGTTGGAACACCTATAATATGGTTGTATGTTGAGAGAAAAGATGCTAAATCTCTTTGTGCAGCCCACTGTAGGTAATGTATGCTTACCCTTAATTAGCAGTATATATTCCCTTGGCCAAAGCATATATCTGATAGGGAAGCATTAGGATGTGATCTGTCAACAATAATTTTGGTAAGTCTAAAATTTGGTATTTGTAATTAGTGTGATAATATTATGAAATTTATGAGAAATTCTACCCAGGCTTTATGTACCATACTTAATGTCAATAAATGTTGTGGACCCAGCAACTCTTTTGTAAATTCAGGTCAGGAATCAACTTATACATTCCACAACCTATAATTTCCCAGTGTTATGGAGGAAAGATTCTTTTCCACCGAGGAAAGGTGACCCGAAAAAAGAAGAAACACTTTCATTATGACTCACTCCATCACTTTCTTTTGCCATAAGCGTGCAACATATCTCCATCATCTCCTTTAGAGTGCAGACACTGTACTTTCCATCTCAAGGACTCAAGTTCGGCTAAAAGGTTTCCCCTAAATCCCATCATAAATGTTTGCTTGCACTCCAACGGCTCGGAGACATAAAAACCCTGATTTTTCACTGGTATCATTATTAACTATTACTATTACCTACAATATCATTATCATTTATATCGATAATCATCCCAGTCTTAATCATTTCCATAATATTTACCACTTTCTTCATCACTATTATCTGTACATTCATTTTAATCACTTAACATCAGTATGGTGCATTTATTATCTTCACCGTTAAAATTATCTAAAGCAAAATCATCATTCTAATTAACTTGTTTATCATACATACAAAGCATAACATGTTTAACAGGCCAGTATATAACCTGGATGTCAGCAGGTAAATGCCTTAACTAGGAGGATTACGGTAATTTTATGCCATAGTGAACGATGATGTGTATATAACCTCATCTCCCGTCGCTAAATTTAAAAAATATGTTGATGGTTTAATATTTACTACGGGTGGATAATTAGAAGCAGACCACGTTCATTGAAGCAGATATTGCAAGTGGGCGGCAACGTTATGCAGGTGGGTGGCCACGCAATGTAGGTGGATGATCAAGTTATGCTCCTTGAGTAGCCTCGTTATGTACGTGGGCCACCACGTAATGCAAGTGGACAACCAAATGATGAAGGTGGGAAATGACGTAATGCAGGTGACCAAAGGAGTGTGTTGCAGATAAGCACTAACGTTGATACAGGCGAGTGAGGGTGGTGGTGCAGGTGAGCGTCCACATAATGGAGGAGAGTTCTTATTTACTGCTAGTGGCCTGTGGTGTTCAGTTCTTGTAGCTGATTATTTAATGCTAATGTGTGGCCACGTGATGCAGATGGGTGTCCCCTGGACTGCAGGAAACCTGTGGTTAGGGGCGCAGGGAGTGGTCAGGTGAAGCAGGGGGGCAACCATGTAATGTAAGGGGGAAACCCCATAAAATGATTCAAGTATGCAGTCGCATAATGCAGGTGTCTGACGTGGGTGGACGCATACGAACAGACAGGAGATGAAGGTGGGTGGCGAGGTGGAGCAGGGGGCATGAGCGGGTTGGAGCCAGAAATAAGTAGTCAGGGAAGCACGTAGGTGATCACATAACGCCCTATTTAATATCCAAAGGACGCCCCGTTTACATAGATGGCCGACGTGAGGACACACATAATGCCGGTGGGTGGCACGATGTTGAAGGTTTGTGGCCATGTAGGTAGCAAGATAAATTACTTAAGCAGTCAGGTGAAGGAAATTGGAGGCTAGGAGAGGAAGACGTAGGGAAAATAACTCAAACGAGCACCTAGGTGAAGTAAGTGGGAAACCGGGCGATACATGCGGAGCTCTTTTTTTCCATGTGGGTGACCATGTGAAACAGGTGGGTTGCACAATGACACAGGCTAGGTAAGACATCTTAATATCAACTCTTTCTGCCAATAAGCCACTGTGCGAGGGTTCCCCTCAGGGAAGGTTCCTTGATGTTGGTGAGGGGCTCTTGATTTAGGGAATTGGATCTGTGCTCCAGTTCCCCGAATTAATCCTGAATACCTTCCACATTCCCCCCAAGGCGCTGTATAATCCTACGGGCTTAGCGCTTCCCCTTGTTTATAATAATAGTGTGCGAGGGTTGGACACAACCTTCCAGCATCCCAGTTGTAAGCACTTAATCAGATTCAACTCCAAAAATAATTCCAAATACTGTCGTCTCTACATCACAACAGAGGAAACTGTTAGCCTGTTGAAAAACTAAAATTTCCCAAACAGAAACTACTTATTATTAAAGGGAAGAAAAACATAAAATATGGGATCCCACTTGCAATCTTCGTATTGTTTCAAATATTAAAAAAATGGTAACGCAGAACAATAATAGTTATTTGTCTGACACTAACTAGTTACAGGTCACAGGTTGTTGAACTTAGTCATCCGCAAGTTTCCACATATTAACTGAAGATTATTAACTTAACTTCTCACTAAATAAGCAATGATTCCAGAAGTCTGTTAAATATGCTTTTGTTTCTGCCACTTGTTTTACCCTCAGAGACGTAATTCTCGACATTTTCCTCTCAGCTGACTTCACAGCTTTCTCTCATTGTCTCACTTACCTTATTACCCAAAACATATCACTGAAAGCTCTCAGAAAATATTACGGGTTAACAAAAAAAGACACAATACCGTGACTGGAACGATACACAAATAACCCCCACATAGAAAAGAGGAGCTTACGACGACGTTTCGGTCCGGCTTGGACTTTGTAAATGGACAAAAACGGACCGAAACTTCGTCGTAAGCTCCTCTCTTCTATGTGCGGGTTATTTGTGTATTACGGGTTATAAGTACACTTTTGTTCAAGAGGTACAGCTGTGTAGGGAATTTAAAGAACGGGAACTTTTTGTTATTTCAAATTAAAAAAACTCAAACAATTATGAGCACAGAAATTTATTATTTAGAAATTCATTCTCTCTAACCACACTCATACTTATGTACAACCAGAGACCAAAAATTTTGTATGTAGCGATAGCTGTTCTTCCACGCTACAGCATTTCCAAAATGAATGTGTTTGTAATGTTTATCGTCTTTCAAGCTAACTCTCTGCCGAATTTTATTCGTTTTTTTAAAGAGCAATTTACATTTATGAAACATGAAAGTGGATAAAAGCCAAATGTATATCACACTAAAATAGTCTTACCCGTTTATTGGCCGCAGTCGTGGCATTCCTTAGTCAAGGATGCTATGCTGTCGCTATGATACAGTAACTATGAGCGCGCACGGTTATTATTCTGCTTCTCTAAGGTGCAATGTTATTTGAAATGAACAAATGGGTACGAGTTGCAATTACTGTACTGTTGCAAAAAGAAAACAAGTGTGTTCAGAACAGTTACTGTACTGTTTAACTATTGTTTATTGGCCGCAGTCGTGGCATTCCTTAGTCAAGGATGCTATGCTGTCGCTATGATACAGTAACTATGAGCGCGTCACGGTTATTATTCTGCTTCTCTAAGGGTGCAATGTTATTTGAAATGAAAAGCAAATGGGTACGAGTTGCAATTACTGTACTGTTGCAAAAAGAAAACAAGTGTGTTCAGAACAGTTACTGTACTGTTTAACTATTGTTGATGTTTTTAAGGGAATTCTTAAACTTGTAGGTCACACGGTGCTTGGGAAATGGGAGGTAATTAGTTTCAGTGCGCGGATGAGAAGGGATGATTCCAATCGCTAAATTCAACAGGCCTTCACCGTCATCAAGGGACTTAGGGACTTACCTAAAGGAATAACGTAGCCAAGAACAGCTAAATTCTTCGTGAATCCCAATATTTTCAAGGAAAATTATTACTCTTATAGCATAAATAAAACGGAAGAATTGTAAGCATTATTTAATCAAATTTAAAAAATATGTACGAGATAATCAGAGTAAAAATAACTTAACATGAAGTTATGTAGAAAAATAGTATCTGTCTCTGGAAATAAATGGCATTAAATACCGACACAATGTCTCTGCATTAACACTGAGGGTTAATTTTCCCATGATTCGAGTATGTTACAATTTATTCGGCGTATGTCACACTCCCACATAGGCTGCCTCCCAGCCAGCGAACTGGGTGCTATGGGTTTAATGATCAATAGGGTTCCCAAGTGCAACTAATGTGACATTTTTTTGTGGCAACGTTTCGCTCTCCAGGAGCTTTGTCAAACCGTTACAAACTGTACATGGACACAGAGGGTATATATAGGCTCAGAGTGAGGTGCAATAATAGTGGTAATAATAGCGCCTTGAATCATCACTAATCGCTGTTTCTAATACAATTAAACAAAACAAAGGCAGCTTCACCATCTCTGAAGCCTTAGCAAGAATCCTGCTGAAAACAGAAAACCCTGCCATCACATAGTCTCTCCTGCTATACTATGCAAGCACATTACAGAGACTGAACATTGAAACAGGCTGCCTCTATCCAGCCTCCTATAGATATACTGGTCTAACCTATTTTTATGTTACCCAAGTAATAGTTTTATATCCTTTT
This sequence comes from Cherax quadricarinatus, assembly GCF_026875155.1. NCBI lineage: Eukaryota > Metazoa > Arthropoda > Malacostraca > Decapoda > Parastacidae > Cherax > Cherax quadricarinatus. The sequence goes on along the minus strand of NC_069435.1, from coordinate 13,839,418 downwards.
ACTCATGTACAAGTTAATTGTTCTGCCATATTGTATTACTACTATTACAACTTATGTCACTACTACTACTACTATTACTACCACTAGTATTGCACCTCACTCTGAGCCTATATATACCCTCTGTGTCCATGTACTGTTTGTAACGGCTTGATAAAGCTCCTGGAGAACGAAACGTTGCCACAATAAAAATGTCACATTAGTTGCACTTGTGTCCTTTTACTTTCCATACTGTCAGTAATTCAACCAGCATTATTACAACATGGCAGCCGTCGCTAAATAAATTCGTTGGTTCATTGGCCAATCACAGACAAGCCAGCCTAAGCTGACGCAAATTGGTTCACTTGTGTCAAGCGAACTGACAGACTTGTCTGAGTTGCTGGTTGTTTATGGTACACTCTCTCTCTGGTTTCTGCTTCTGCCATCTTTTATCACCGTGTGATACACTTACTTCTCCACGTATGTAAATAAGTGTACATACTTGTATAAATCTAACAAATTATATTTGGTGCAAGAAATACAACTTATATACTATCGCTGAGTTTGTATGCTCCACTTTTAATCGCATTAAGACCAGGTCACAGGTCATACTATACCTGTGTTCAGACTACTTGACTAGTGGTGAACAAGTGATATGCATCTTTAATAAGCCTCTTATTTGCCGTGGGCATTAACTCAGGTTTTAATTACCCTTACTGTAGCTCACATCAAACCTCACATTACCCATGGTTATCTAAATAGTCGGACATTCAAGTAGTTAACAACCACAGGTGGGGATGCTAGTACTTTCTCTTTAGGGCGCTGAATGTTACATATGCTGACGTTTGACTGCTCCAGCTTGAACATCACTGCTAGGTAAACTATATAAGACAGAAAAGGTACTTGATATACACACTGAAAGATGTATTTATCTTAGTGTATATAAGCTGAGGTTGATGTTTATCCGAATATTTGGGAATAAAGTATTTTTGTCTGGAAGTCATGAAGTCTGTAGACCTTGGTAAGTATTAACTAACCAAGGAGCGCAGGTATAAGTTGAAAGTGTGTTGCACCTAGACAAAACCAAAGCCAGCAATATAGCGTGAAGCTGAGTAGTACATGGGCAAGGCAAACATAGAAAGGGTAGGTTTTGCTTTACCCCTGTATTCCTTCATCACTATGTAAAATATTTACAAAGCTTAGAAGTATAATGATAATACAAAGCAAAGGGTCACTTAGAGCTGCAGGAGCGGACTGGACCAGCGTAAGCAATAGTGTGCACCATAACCAGGCGAACAGATGTAAGGTCACCATGGTTGACGAGCTGGCTCTCACGTTACTGTTAGAATGCACTGGACAGTTAATGCAGCAGTGAGTCCCTTTCACTACTACAGTACACTGGTCGAGAGAGCATGCCAATGGATGTAATGAAAGTCGTATAAATAAAATATACTCGGCGCATGCCACACTAACTACCATAGCTTTGCGAAGTCAGACTCGTTACAGCCAACAATCAGTTATCATGATTAAGCTTTCCTCTCTTGTTTTATTGTTGTAAGCGGCATTGTGTGATTTCCTTTTGCATGGACTGTAATGGTTGTGTACGTAGCAATCATATGAGTGTTTGTGTATATTATGTGATATATATGGCAGCTAGTTAGAAAATATACACAAAATGCAATGTATTTTAATTATGTGGTTCGGTAAGATTTCATAGGCGAAAAATCGCCGTCAGTGAGAAGGAAAGAAAACGGAACTGTGAGTCTGTCATAGAAAATGGGGTTTACATCCACCTAGCATCCTTGCTCCAATCAAAACTAGGCAGGATTCAACAGTGAAAAATAAAGTATTACTTACCTAAGTATGCCTCTATCTCTGTTCAGTTTCTTCGGATGAAGCAATGCTTATATACCCTTCCATACCACCCAAGACCAGGCTCCAACTCCACGGATAAAGGTCTCCAACACTGCGTCTCCCTCCCACTTATAACCCTCACTGCTCCAACTCCTCAAACAAGAGATTACAACCTAGATAATTGGGCAGTACCCCCCCAAATCGAACCAAAACTGTTTTTCCCAAAATAAAGACCCCCACTTCTCTCTCTCCTTACTATCCCCAATAACCCCCCAATCCTAAATAAGTCCCACCCGTCCATGCCCCTCCCCCCACCTTGAAGTCCTCCAGATGTGGGGATCAAGATCCCCCACACTTCCCTCCCCAGAGGAACCAACATACCTTATAATTTACTCTTTTTTATAATAATCAATTAATTACAATGTACTTCTTATAATGTTGAAAAGAAATTAATATTCTAATAATGAAAGTGTTATTAAATTAATAACGAAAGCCTTATGATATTAATTAAAAAGATGTATTGTGTACGAAAACGGAGGAGCAACGAAAATGGCCGAGTAATACAGACGGGAATTTTTGGGGAATTAATTCCCTTTAATCTAAGAAAAAAGTATTGTATCGAATATATAGTGTGTACCCCTTAATGTGGTTGAAAGGGTCAAGTCTTAGTTTCTGTCGTATATAATAAGTGAATTCAACGTGTACCTGGGAGGATTCAGATACAAAGTGAAACTTTGAGAATAAGGATGATACAAAGGAAACGTTAGCTCATGCTGGAGCACCTACATTGTCCACCACTATATATCATTATGCAATGTACGTCTCCCCGTGAAATTTAATTCACTACAGGTATTATAACTATTTTTTTTGGCCCAAAATTTTTGCTACAATAGGAGGCATTAGGACATATCACCAAGATATAATTTGTAAAATAAATTTTTAAAAGTACTAAAATTTTTTTTTTAAATTATTTAAATTTAAAATATATATAAAATATATTTTATATAATATATATATAATATTTATATAATATATATTTTTATATATTTTTATAATATATAATATATTAATATATACTTAACAATTCGCAAACGGGAAAATTTTTACAAAAAATTTTCTCTACTCCACACAGGACTCGAACTGCTAATGTGTACAGAGCCCCAGTACTTTTTCAACGGAGCTAGACCCCAAAATAATCTTGGGGTCTGCCCGTGGTAAAGTACGTGGGGCTTGATGCAGAGTTGCAGGTTTGAACCCGCGTGGACGTAGAGCAAAGTTTTTATTTAAAAAAAAATAAAATATAATATTTTTTTTTTTTATACATGGCCGTTCCCCCAAGGCAGGGTGGCCCGAAAAAGAAAAAAATTTCACCATATTCACTCCCCCACGTCTTGCCGAAGGGGGTTTACACTACAGTTTTTTAAAAATGCAACAAAAAACACCCCTCCTATATATATATATATTATATATATTATATTTTTAAAAATATATTATATATTATATATTATATATTTATATATATATATATATTTTATTTTTATATAATTTTTAATTTTTTAGCTGCTTAACCAAACTCGCCCTGACATATCCCTTTCCCGAGTTTTTAATCCTTACCCCCCCCCATTTTCCCGGGGTCAAGGTTGGAAAATTTTGGGGAAAATGAAAGTTGCTGTGATGCCCTGCCGCTGTACCACCCCTTCCCGTACAGCTATGTAATTTTTAAGTCTAAAAGATGGTGCCAACCCGAGGAAGCAAAAGCCAGGGAAAAGGCACGGCTGGCAATACTAGGAGAGGCAAGTGTCGGGCATGCTCCGCTTTGTTGTCCAAATCAATGGTTTCCTCCCCAAACACGGGAGTTGCCCTGGTTCAGGGTGTCCTCCGTGGAAAGTGTGACCCGACCACCTCAGGCACCTGAACCCACTCCCAAAGATTTCCTATAGAAAATCTCTTGGAAGCAATTAAAACAAAAAGGTACGAGGACACTCAACATATTCCCCAAAACAGCCCGTCCCCACGCAGCTGGAAAATTACAGACCTCCTGAAAAAATAAACGATGGTTCCACTATCTTAAATGCTCCGCCAACCATCAAGGCATGGCACAACTTCTACTTTTTGGAAAATGTCTGCTTAGCTGTGCCGGAAAGAAGGGAAAAGGCTAGCCTCAATGATATTAAATCCTTGAGATTTTCCTAGAGTTGATAACCTCATTCGCCTTCCCCGTAAAACAAAAAAAAAGGGAGAGGCAGAACCCCCACTCACTCTACTGACAGTGAAAAAGTCAGAGTCCAGGTGAGCAAGAAAATTGAAGAGGGCAACACAGTGGGGCAATCAGAATTATTACCAGTGAAGATACAGTTGCTCCCAGGGATGCTGACACTGCTGAAGCACTTAGAGGAAAGCACCCTGCCAGGGAAACCAGTGGCACCAACAGTTCCAACACCTCTGTCCCCACTATGGAACCATTAAATGTGGAAGACTCAGACATTTACAAAGAAATAATGTCGTTCCCTCTGGCTCTGCTGCGGTTTACACTGGAATAAGGCCACAGCATTTAAAGGAAATGGTTAAATTTCCAGTTTATTGGGAAATTACAGAGACACTGCTTTCAGAGATCACAAGGTTCGTCAACAATTCCTTGGCTGGTCTGATTCCTGATGAAATTAGACCTTTCTTTTTTGGCGCAACACTTTGTGCACTTAAAAAGAAGGATGGAGGAATTCGGCCAATTGCAGTAGGAAACACGTTAGGGCCGCCTCGTGTCCAAAGCTGCTGTCCGAAGTATTCGTGCACAGGCACCCCATGATGCTTCAACCAAACCACTTGGCTTTGGGGTCCTCGGGAAGTGAAGCAGCGGTTCATGCAACAAGGGCGTATATCAACAACTCCTAAGGACAATGCAGTAGTAAAAATTAGATTTCAAAAAATGCGTTCAATCTCCTGAAAAGAGACGTGGTATTAGCAGCAGTAAAAGAACATTTCCCTGGTCTCTTCCCTTTTGTTTCAGCTGGGTATAGCAAGAATCAATGCTTCTCTTTGGAGAGATGAAATCACATCATCGGAGGGTGTCCAACAAGGAGATCCTCTTGCACCATTTCTCTTCTGTATAGCAGTTAGGGAAATCACAGTCAGACTGACCAGCGAGCTAAACATCTGGTTCCTAGATGATGGCACACTAGCAGGTACAAAGAAGTCCCTCCTACATGCCCTTACACAGGTAATGAACAGGGGGACAGGAAATGGGTCTCATCCTAAATCCATCCAAATGTGAAATCATCTCAGTCAGTCAACAAGTGATAAATGCAGTGGATCAAAACTACCAGGAGCAGCAGTCAATTTCCCCCACAAATATGTCTTGCTAGGAGCACCTCTGGGAAGCAATGCCATTGACACAATCTCAGGAAGAAATTGGGAAAAGTTAAGGAGAATGGAAAAACGAATAGGCAATCTGGACACCCACGATGCCTTGTACCTTCTCACAAAGTGCTTGAGTCTGCCAGGTTGACATATTTCCTAAGATGTGCACCTTCATATGATAACCCTATACTGCACGAATTTTGACAGTATTCTGAAGCAGATTTTTACGAAAGTACTTAACCTTACTCTAGAAGACGGGCAATGGAACCAAGCTACATTGCAGTCAGACTAGGAGGCATTGGTGTCCGCAAGTCATCACAGATTGCGTTTACCTGCTTTTTGTCCTCGTGTATTGCATCCAGAGAGCTTGAAGCAGCGATTCCCCTGAACATCTTAGGGACAAGATTGGAGTCCAGGACCAAAAATTCATTTACGGAGCAATGATCTGGGATAAACTAACGGGCTCGAAACCAGACCTGCTCCCCCCAACAACTATAAACAATCGCACGGGATGGTCCCCAAAAGTGGAAAATATAGTCAATAATGCTCAGAGTGTGTCAGGGAAGGATAGAGCCCCCCTCCCGGCAGTGAGAGCCCCTCATGCTGGGGACTTTCTGTTAGTTGTTCCCAACTCCAGCCTTGGCACACGCCTCGACCCACAGACCATCCGCATCGGTGTTGCCCTTCGACTTGCCGCCCCTATTCTCGCCGAACACAGGGGTATTTGTGGCAGTGAAGCAGCAGACCGATTCGGGTACCCTGGTCTTGTGTGCCCTAAATAAAGGAAAGACTGCAAGACATGAGGAGGTTAATAACATTATCAAGAGGAGCCTCACAACAGCTGGATGCCCAGCAGTAAGGGAGCCACCCCAACTATGCAGATCTGATGGCAGCCAGAAGCATCCAGATGGTAAACACCCTTCAAGCCTGGACAGATGGGAAGCAGGGGGTGTGGAACTATACATTGCATCTACCTTGGCTGATAACCTATCTCCAATACACCACGGAGGAAGGAGGGGCAGCTGCCAGCTTCAGGGAGTCCCCAAAGTCTAGAAAATATGGAAAACTTGCCCTCATTATAAAGTTTGTTCCCATAGGCTCAGAGACCTTTGGCTCATGGGGGAAAAAGTGCATCTAATTTCCTTAAGGAGCTGGGAAAAAAGACTCATCAGGGTAACTAGGGACCCGGACAGCTAGTTTTTTTGTTCCAGCGGGTCAGTGGGGGCTGTTCAAAGGGGTAAAAGCCTGCTGCATTTTGGGCACACGCCCCAGCTGTGAGGGGCTGGATGAGATTTTCGCCTTATAATCGGTGATACACACGTAACAACATGTACCGTATATGCCACCTTTATATTAACCAAAGTATCTCTTAAATCCTCTGTACCATATTATGTATAAAATATTCCTATTGGTAGGAAAAAAATAGTTTAAAGATGAGGTGGTAGAGGAAGTGGAATATTCAAAAAGCTTCAGGAAGAAATCAAATATTTTTTTCCTTGAAGCCTTTTTATCCACTATCCGAGGCTGTGGGTCCCACAATTTACACCAGAGGTGGACCCCAATATAATATATATATATATATATATATATATATATATATATATATATATAATATTATATAATATTATATAAATATATATATATATATATATAATATATATATATGTGGTAGGTTTGGTAGACAGGAACTGCCCAGGGACGTACTACCATCCTGCCAAGTGAATGTAAAACGAAAGTATACAATTGTTTTACATGATTGGGAGGATTGTGGGGTCCTTTTTATCTGTCTCATGAACATGCAAGATTTTAGGTACGTCTTTCTACTTCTACTTACACTAGGTCACACTACACTTTACATGTACAAGCATATATATACACACCCTTCTGGGTTTTCTTCTATTTTCTTTCTAGTTCTTATTCTGTTCATTTCCTCTTATCTTCATGGAAGTGGAACAGATTCTTCCTCCGTAAGCATGCTTTTTGAAGAGGAGAAAAATGCCGGGAGCAAGGGGATAGTAAACCTCTTCCCCTGTATATATTACTAAATATAAAAGGAAAAATTTTCGTTTTTTTTTTGGGCCACCCCGCCTCGGTGGGATACCGGCCGGGTTTTTTGAAAGAAAGAATATATATATATATATATTTTAAATATATATATATATATATATATATATATTATATATATATTTTATATATATATAATATATATATATTTAAATATAATAAATGATGTAGGAGTAGGTTACTGAAAGCATGAAGATTTTTTTACGAGGATAGTGAGGCTCAAGTTAGAGTATGTAGGAAAGAGGGAGATTTATTTCCCAGTAAAAGTAGGCCTTAGACAAGGATGTGTGAGTCACCGGGTTGTTTAATAAAATTTATAGATGGGGTTGTAAGAGAAGTAAATGCGAGGGTCTTGACAAGAGGCTGGGTTAAAAGTAAAGAATCACACATAAAGGGGAGTTGTCACAGTGTTTTTTGCTGTGACACTGGCCCTTTTGAGAATTCTAAAGAGAAGTTGCGAGGTTGGGGGATGAATTTGGTAGGGATGCAAGAAAAGAAAATTAAAAGTGAATACGGGAAAGAAAAGGGTTTGGGGATAAAAAAAAGATTGGGGATGAAAGAGGGATATCGATTGGAGGGAGAAGAAGGAGGGGGGAAAATGTTTCAGATATTTGGAGTGGCGTGTCACGGAGGGGCTATGAAAGAGAGGGAACAAGAAGATGAGGGAATAGGGGAGGGGTGCACTTAGGGAGTCTGGGGACAAAAAACTTTGTCCTTGGGGCAAAGAGGGAAATTAAGAGTATATTTTACCAACGCTTTTATAGGGGGGTTTAAGCAGGTAAAAGTGCAGCAGGAAAGGTGGAGGCAGTGGAGATGTCATTCTGGGGGCAATGCTGGGGAAAAAAAGCAGAAATTGTAGTTTCGAAGTTAGGGGGGAGGTGCGGGATTGCCAAAAACGTTGTCCAGGGGGCTGAGGAAGGGTTTTTAGGTGGCCGGGAATGTAGGAGAATGGACGAAACAAAATACTTCAAGAGTGTATCAGTCTGAAGTGAAAAAAAGGCGGGTGGGGGGTCGGCCTGGGAAAGGTTGGAGGGAGGGGGAAAGGGAGGTTTTGGTGGGGGGGTTTGGGACGCCAGCGGGCAGCGGGCTGTTTGATAGATGAATGGAGACAAATGGTTTTTAATACTTGACTGCTGTTGGAGTGTGAAAATTCATTTTTATGGGGGATTCAGGAAACCGGGGCCCCGGGACTTGAGCCCGGGAGGGGGGAAGTACAGTGCCTGCCTCAAAAGAGGGGTGTTAATGTTGCATTTTAAAAAAACTGTATGTAAAGCCCCTTCTGGCAAACAGAAATTGGGGTGAATGACGGGGAAAATTTTTCTTTTTCGCCCACCCTGCCTTTTGGGGGAAATCGGGCCCTGTGTTAATAAAAAAAAAATAATATATAAATTTTGGTGGGGGCCACCCCTCGGGAAATTTTTGGGAATCATACCTCGGAGAAGTGGGGTAAAAAGGCTTCAAAGGAAAATATTTTGGGTTTCTTCCTGAACCGTTAATATTCCACTTTCCCCCCACCACCCCCCCCCCCTCTTTTTTGTATTTTTTTTTTTTCCAAAAAGGAATATTTTTTTTACATAAATAGTCAGAAATTTTAAAATATCATTGTTGATATAAAGGGGGCATAAAGGTACTGTTGTTACGGTGATCACCGATTATAAGGCGAAAACTCTCCAGCTCCTCAAGCTGGGCGTGGCCCAAAACAGCAAGCATTCCCCCCCTTTAACAGCCGAACTGACCGATGGAAAAAAGAAAAATACTTCCCTGGGATCCCTAGTTACCATAATAGTTTTTTCGCCCTTAAGGAATTTTTTTTATGTATTTTTTCCCATGAGCAAGGGGCTCTGAGCCCATGGGAAAAAACATATAATGATGGCAAGTTCTCCATATTTTCTAGATTTTTGGGACCCCCCTGAACGGGCAGCTGCCCCTCCTTCCTCCGTGGTGTATTGGAGATAGGTATCAGCCAAGGTAGATGCACATGTGTAGTCCCACACCAACTGCTTCCCGTCTGTCCAGGCTTGAAGGGTCATACCATGTGGACGCTTCTGGCTGCCATCCGATCTGCATAGCTGTGGTGGCTCCCTTACTGCTGGGCATCCGGCTGTTGTGAGGCTCCTCTTGATAATGTTATTAACCTCCTCATGTCTTGCAATCTTTCCCACGGATTTACGGCACACAAGACGATGGTACCCAAATTGGTCTGCTGCTTCACTGCCACAAATACACCAGTGTTCGGCGAGAATAGGGGCGGCAAGTCGAAGGGCAACACCGATGCGGATGGTCTGTGGGTCGAGGCGTGTGCCAAGGCTGGAGTTTGAAGGGAAACAGCCAACAGAAAGTCCCCTGCAAAGTGAGGAGCTCTCACTGTCCATGAGGCGGGCTCTATCCTTTCCTGACACACTCTGAAGCATTGTTTAGAAGCTATATTTTCCCTACTATTGGGACCATCCCAGTGCGATTGTTTGTAAGTTGTTTGGAGGAGCGGTCTCCTGGTTTCAGAGCCTGTTAAATTATCGCCCCAGATCATTGCCTTTCCTCAAATGAACTTTTGGCCTGGACTCCAATCTGTCGCTAAGATGTTCAGGGAGAATCGCTGATACAAGCCGCTCTGGATGCAATACATGAAGGACAGAAAGCAGGTAGACAACTTGATGACTAGGGACAAAAACCAATGCCTCCTAGTCGACTGCAAGTGTAGGCTTGGTTCCACTGCCCGTCTTCTAGAGTAAGGTTAAGTAACTTGTTAGTAAAAAATCGCTCAGGATACTGTCATATTCGTGCAGTATAGGTTATCATATGAAAGGCACATCTTTAGAAACATAATTAACCTGGACAGACTCAGCACTTTGTGAGGAAGGGCACAAGGCAATCGTTGGTGTCCAAATTTCTTTTCGGTAGTTCCATTCTCCTTAACTCTGTCATATTTCTTCCTGAAATTGTTGTCAGTGCATTGCTCCCCTAGGTGCTCCTTGCAAGACTGTTTGTGGGGCAATAGACTGCTGCTTCCTGGTAGTTTTGAATCTCACTGCATTTAAAAATCCACTTCTTGACTGACAAGATGAATTTCACACAGTTGGAACGGATTCCGATGAGACTCATTTCCTGTCCCCGTGTGGATCATCTGTGTAAGATCGTGTAGAGGGACTCCTTTGTACCTGCTAGTGTTGCCATCATCTAGGAACCATATTTTAGCCTCGCTGGTCAGTCTGACTGTGGTATCCCTAACTGCTCTGCTATACAAAGAGAAATGTGGCAAAGGATCTCTCCCTTGGTTGGACACCCTCCCATGAAGTGATTCATTCTCTCCAAGAGAAGCATTGATTCCTTGCTATTCCCAGCTGCAACAAAAGGGAAGAGAACCAGGCAAATTCTTTACTGCTGCTATTGTACCGCACGTCTCTTTGGAAATGAATGCATTCTTGAAATCTAATTTTAAAAAACCACTGCTTTTGTCCTAGGCAGGTAGTTTATAATACGCCCTTTTGCATGAACCGCTGCTTTCACGTCCTTGAGAGACCCTAAAGTCAAGCTGGTTTGGGTTGAAAGCATCCATGGTTGCCTGTGCACGAATACTTCGGACAGCAGCTTTGGATACGAGGCGGTGAAACGTTTTGCCTACTGCAATTGGCCGAATTCCCTCCATCCTCTTTTTTAAGTGCACAAAGTGTTGCAACCAAAAAAGAAGGTCTAATTTCAATTCATCATGATCAGACCAGCCAAGGAATTTGTTGACGAACCTTGTGAACTCTGAAAGCAGTGTCTTCTGAGTAATTCGCCCAATTAACTGGATTACCATTTCCTTTAAAATATGCTGTTGGTTATTCCAGTGTAACCCCCAGCAGAGCCAGATGGGAACGACAGTTATTGCTTTGTAAATGTCCTGAGTCTTCCCAACCAATGGTTTCCACCAGTGGGGACAGAGGTGTTGGAACTGTTGGTGCCACTGGTTTCCCTGGCAGGGTACTTTCTCTAAATGCTAACAGCCGGTGTCAGCACCCTGGGAGCAACTGCATCTTCTCAACATGGTAATAAATCTGATTGCCCCACTGTGGATTGCCCCTCTTCAATTTTCTGCTTCACCTGGAACTCTGACTTTTTCTCTCAACTGTCAGTAATGAGTGGTGGTTCTGACTCTCCCTTTTTTTGTGTTGACGGGGAAGGCGAATGAGTTATCAGTCTAGAAATCTATTAAAGGATTTTAATTATTATCATTGGAGGTTAGCCTCTTTCCCCTTCCTTTTTGTCTTTACCGGCAAGCAGCTAAGCATTCTTTGTAGCTCTGGGGGACATGCGCTTACAAAAACAGGCGGGTTGGGTGTTGGGCCAAAAAGGGTAGCCAAAGATTTGTGCCCATGCTTTGATGGTTAGGCGGAGCATTTTAAGATAGTGGAACCATCGTTTACGCTTTTTTCCAGGAGGTCCTGCAAGTTTCTCCCAGCTGGTTGTGGACTGGCTGCTTTGGGAATACGTGTGGAAAGTTGTCCCTCGTACCTGTTGCTTTATTTACTTCCAAGATATTGTACTGATGAGATGAGATCTTTTTGGAGTGGTTCAGGGTGCCTGGGTGCTCTGGATCATCACTTTCCACAGGACACATACTGAAAACCAGGCAACTACGTGTTTGCGGAGAAAACCATTTGAGTTGAGGACAAACAGAATCTGTAAAGAAGACCGACATTTAGCCCCCTCAGCACCCCTATTAAAGCCAGCCGTGCCATTTCCCTGGCTGTTTGCTTCCTCCTGGTTGGCATCCATCTGCTAGACGAGCAGGTAATCCCACCCCCGCTGTTCTAGTCTGGGAGATTTGCCAGCGCAATCTGGTAGCTTCCTAAATGGGATAGGCACTGTTCTGTTTCTTGTTACTCCTGTTTGATATACTACTACTCACTTCCAAACACTGCTTGTGGTAGTGATGCCGCTGTGTTGCTGCTTAGCGAGACAGTGCACCTCACACTTATAGTTCCACAGTTTGACACCATTCTGCCTACAATTAACACATTCCCTCTAGATGGATTATATATCAATATATATATATATATATATATATATATATATATATATTATATATATATAATATATATATATATATATATATAATAATTATATATATATTTATATAAATATATATAAATATATATTATATATATATAAAAATATATATATATAATATATATATATATATATATATAAATATATATTATATATATATATATATATATATATAATATATAAATATTATGTATATAATTTATTTATTTTTTTTTATATCAACACCGGCCTGATCCCACCAAGCAGGGTGGCCCGAAAAAAGAAAAACTTTCACCCATCAATTCACTCCATCACTGTCTGCCAGAAGGGAGCTTTATACACACAAGTTTTTAAACTGCAAACATTAAAAACAAACTATTCCCTCCATCAGAGTGCAGGCACTGTACTTCCCATCTCCAGGACTCAAGTCCGGCCTGCGGTTTCCCCCCTGATCCCTTCATAAATGTTACTTTGCCACACTCCAACAGCACGTCAAGTATTAAAAACCATTTGTCCCCATTCACTCCTATAAAACAAACGCTCAAACCATCCCTCGGGGAATCCAAGCCCCTCGCACACAAAACCTCCTTTACCCCCTCCCCCCAAACCCTTCCTAGGCCGCCCCCCAACCCCGCCTTCCTTCCATACAGACTGATACACTCTTGGCATTCTGTTTCGCTCCATTCTCTCTACATGTCCCAAACCCACCTCAAAAAAACCCTTTCCTCAGCCCTCTGGAAACATTTTTGGGTAACCCCGCACCTCCCCTAATTTCCAAACTACGAATTCTCTGCTTTATTTTCCACCACACATTGCCCTCAACATGACACTCCCTGCCTCCAGCCTTCCCCTCCGCAACTTCATCACCCACGCTTCACACCCAAAAAGGGGCTTTGGGAAAACTATACTCTCATACTTTTCCCCCCTTTGCCTCCAAGGACAAAGTTTTTTGTCCCCACAGACTCCTAAGTGCACCACCCCCTTTTTTTTCCCTAAAACAATTCTATGATTCCCACCCATTTTTATAGACCCATCCGCTGACCGCCCAACCCCAAATACGAATACTTTCACCTCCTCCATACTCTCCCCTCCAATCTGATTTTTCAATCTTTCATCACCTAACTTTTTGTTATCCTCATAACCTTACTTTTTCCTGTATTCCCTTTAATTTTCTTCTTTTGACACCCTACCAAATTCATCCACCAATTCTGCAACTTTTCTTCAGAATCTCCCAAGAGCAAGGCATCAGCAAAAGGGAGCTGTGACCCAAATCCCTTTTTGTGGATTCTTTATCTTTTAACTCCACCCTCTTGCCAAGACCCTCGCATTCTTCCTTACAACCCCCTCTTAAATAATTAAACAAACCCCGTGACACAACATCCTTTCTAAAGGGCCCACTTTTTCTGGGAAAAAAACCCCCCTTTCCTACATACTTAACTTTAGCCTCACTATCCTCGTAAAACTCTTCACTGCTTTCAGTAACCTACCTCCTACACCCAAAACTTGCAACATCTGCCCCATTGCCCCACAATTAATGTTAGTAAAAGTAGGTATTACCCTATCAACGACAAACTCAGCACAGATTCAGGGACGGGAAATCCTATGTGACTAACCTACCGGAGATCTAATGACCATTTGACAGCAGTAAACGAAAGCGAGACGATTGGGTACAGTGGCATTTCGTTGGACTCTAATAAGTCTTTTGGACTATTTCCGCAAGAAATTAAGTGCAAAAGCTAGAGGACGGCATAACATGGAAGGCACCTCACAGGATAAGAGAATACCTGACATGAAGACGGCAGCGAGTTCATTGGTGCAATTACAGGTGTTGGTAGTGGGAGCCCCACCCCCATGTGACGAGTGTGGTTGCCACAGTGATCAATCTAGGGCCGGTGCTGTTTCTTGTATATATGAATGACATGACAGAAGGAATAGACTCAGAAATGTCTCTTTTGGCAGACGATATCACGTTAACGAGGAGAATTCAATAGGAGGATGACCAGGCAAGACTACAAAGGATCTGGGCAGGCTACAGTCTGGTCCAAGTATATGCCCCCTGAGTCAATCCCTGCCAAAGTGCAAAATCACAATATCGGGGTAAGAGCAAAGAAGACCTCAGACAGAATACAGTCTAGGGGCTAAAGACTACAAACCTCCCACATGGAAAAGGATCTTGGGGTGAGTGTAGCACCGAACCCATCTCCTGAGGGGAATATCAACCAAATAACTGCTGCGGTATACGAGCGACTAGCAAACCTAAGAATAGCATTCCGACATCTCAATAAGGAATCGTTCAGGGCCCTGTACAACGTGTACGTAAGCCTATATTGGAGTATGTGGCACCAGTTTGAAATCCACACCTAGCCAAGCATGTAAGGAAATTAGAGAAAGTGCAAAGGTTTGCAGCAAGATTAGTCCCAGAGCTAAGGGGCATGTCCTGCGAGGAGATGTAAATGGAAATCTATCTGACCGACAACTGGGAGGACAGGAGAGATATGTGGGATTATGAATAAGGACATATAAAATACTGAGAGATTTCGACAAGGGGAGAGGGGGGGGGGGGGGGGGGGGGGGGGAGACAGGATGCTTCAAAGAGGAGACGTCACAATTGGCGCGAGAGTGCGAGACTCAGATAAATCACTGGGATTGTTAGAAGTATTTCTTTAGTCACAGAGTTGTCAGGAAAAGGAAAGTCTGAGGAATGATGTAGTGGAGGCAGGACCCACAATATATAGTTTTAAGATTAGTTGATGATAACGCTCATGGAGCAGGAATTAGTGACCCTAGTAAGCAACCAGTAAGTGTAATCTAGTGAGTACACGTGCACACCCTCAGAACACGACACACACACACACAACACACACACACACACACACACACACCCACATCACACACACACACACACAGTGGAAGAAGCGGGGCCAGGGAGCTAGTCTCGGACCCCTGCAACCACAATTAGGTGATACATTAGGTGAGTACACACACACACACACACAACACACACACACACACACACATACACACACACAACAAACCCACACACACACACACACACACACACACACACACACACAACACTCACACACACACACACACACATACACACACACACACACACACACAGAACTTGGAGCCACATGGGGGCCGAGATATATGGAGGGCTAAGATGATGGAGGTGGTACTGGAAAACTTCATGTACCAACATGTAAGGGGCACTACAAGAGAGAGAGGAGAGGATGAACCAGCAAGACTGGACCTAGTATTCACCTTGAGTAGTGCAGATATTGAGGACATCACGTATGGAAGACCCCTTGGGCCAAGCGATCATGTGGTTTTAAGCTTCGAATAAGAAGTAGAGCTACAAGTGGAGGGAGAAACAGGAAGGCCAGGACGAATGAAGCCAAACTACAAGAAAGGGGACTACACGGGAATGAGGAACTTCCTACACGGGGTTCAGTGGGACAGAGAACTGGCAGGGAAGCCAGTTAATGAGATGATGGGAATACGTAGCAACAATGTGCAAGGACGCTGAGGAGAGGATTGTACCCAAGGGTAACAGGAATAATGAAAAGGCCAGGATGAGCCCATGGTTCATCCAAAGGTGCAGGGAGGCAAAAACCAAGTGTGCTAGGGAATGGAAGAAATATAGAAGGCAAAGGACCCAGGAGAATAAGGAGAGCAGTCGTAGAGCCAGAAATGAATATGCACAGATAAGAAGGGAAGCCCAACGACAATATGAAAACGACATAGCAGCGAAAGCCAAATCTGACCCGAAACTGTTACACGGCCACATCAGGAGGAAAACAACAGTCAAGGACCAGGTAATCAGGCTAAGGAAGGAAGGAGGAGAGACAACAAGAAATGACCGTGAAGTATGGGAGGAACTCAACAAGAGATTCAAAAAACTGTTCACAGAGGAGACAGAAAGGGCTCCAGAAAGACGGAGAGGTGGGGCACACCACCAAGTGCTGGACATAGTACACACACCCGAGGAAGAAGTGGAGAGGCTTCTGAGTGATCTAGATACCTCAAAGGCAATGGGGCCGGACAACATCTCTCCATGGGTCCTGAGAGAGGGAGTGGAGGCGCTATGTGTACCCCTAACAACAATATTCAATATATCTATCGAAACAGGAATATTGCCTGAGGCATGGAAGACAGCAAATGTAGTCCCAATCTTTAAAAAAGGAGACAGACATGAAGCACTAAACTACAGACCAGTGTCACTGACATGTATAGCATGCAAAGTCATGGAGAAGATTATCAGGAGAAGAGTGGTGGAACACCTAGAAAGGAATGATCTCAACAGCAGCCAACATGGTTTCAGGGACGGGAAATCCTGTGTCACAAACTTACTGGAGTTCTATGACATGGTGACAGCAGTAAGACAAGAGAGAGAGGGGTGGGTGGATTGGATTTTCTTTGACTGCAAGAAGGCGTTTGACACAGTTCCACACAAGAGATTAGTGCAAAAACTGGAGGACCAAGCAGGGATAACAGGGAAGGCACTACAATGGATCAGGGAATACTTGTCAGGAAGACAGCAGCGAGTCATGGTACGTGGCGAGGTGTCAGAGTGGGCACCTGTGACCAGCAGGTTCCCACAGGGGTCAGTCCTAGGACCAGTGCTGTTTCTGGTATTTGTGAACGACATGACAGATGGAATAGACTCTGAGGTGTCCTTGTTTGCAGATGACGTGAAGTTGATGAGAAGAATTCATTCGATTGAAGACCAGGCAAAACTACAAAGGGATCTGGACAGGCTGCAGACCTGGTCCATCAATTGGCTCTTGGAGTTCAACCCCACCAAGTGCAAAGTCATGAAGTTTGGGGAAGGGCAAAGAAGACCGCAGGCGGAGTACAGCCTAGGGGGCCAGAGACTACAAACCTCACTCATGGAAAAAGATCTTGGGGTGACTATAACACCAGGCACATCTCCTGAAGCGCATCAACCAAATAACTGCTGCAGCATATGGGCGCCTAACAAACCTCAGAACAGCATTCCGACATCTTAATAAGGAATCGTTCAGGACCCTGTACACCGTGTACGTTAGGCCCATATTGGAGTATGCGGCACCAGTTTGGAACCCACACCTAGTCAAGCACGTAAAGAAACTAGAGAAAGTGCAAAGGTTTGCAACAAGACTAGTCCCAGAGCTTAGAGGTATGTCCTACGAGGAGAGGTTAAGGTAAATCAACCTGACGACACTAGAGGACAGGAGAGGTAGGGGGACATGATAACGACATGCAAAATACTGAGAGGAATTGACAAGGTGGACAAAGACAGGATGTTCCAGAGATGGGACACAGCAACAAGGGACACAGTTGGAAGTTGAAGACACAGATAAATCACTGGGATGTTAGGAAGTATTTCTTCAGCCACAGAGTAGTCAGTAAGTGGAATAGTTTGGGAAGCGATGTAATGGAGGCAGGATCCATACATAGCTTTAAGCAGAGGTATGATAAAGCTCACGGTTCAGGGAGAGTGACCTCGTTACTTCCAGTGAAGAGGCGGGGCCAGGAGCTTGGACTCGACCCCTGCAACCTCATCTAGGTGAGTACAACTAGGTGAGTACACACGCATATAAACACACATGCACACAGAAACATACACCGAGCACGTCTGAGACCCACTTCAACCAAGTAACTGTTGTAGGATATGTGCGCCTGGCAAACCTTACAACAGCGTTTCGATCACTTGTACGGAATCGTTCAATTCTCTTAATACAGTGTACGTCAAGCCAAATGGAGGTATACACACGAGTTTATGTTCATTTTGAGGGGGTGGTTTTAGAAAATCGACCTGAAGTACAGTGGAAAAAAACAGGAGGGATATTGGGAACATGATAACGACATGTATAATACTGAGACGATTTGACAGATGGAATTGAGACAGGTTGCTTCAGATATGGGACACAGGGAAACAAGGGGTGGGTCACGACTGGAGGCTGTAGACCTCAGACGAGTCACAGGGATGTTTAGAAGTAATTCCTCAGTCATAGATGTTTGTCGGAGTGGGAGCAGTCTGGGAGAGTGATGTAGTTGAGGGCAGAATCCATACATAGCTTTAAGTTAGAGGGATGATAGGCTCATGGAACAAGGATTAGAAGTGGAACTAGTAGCGACCAGGCGAAGAGAAGGGCCCTGGAGCTAATGAATCAACCCCTGCAAACCACAATTTTGGTTGAAGTACAATTTTTTAAGCGTGAACATCGCGCACACCATACACACACACACACACACACACACACACACACACACACAACACACACACACCACACACACACACACACACAACACACACACACACACACACACAACACACACACACACACAACACACACACACCACACACACACCACACACAAGGTATTCACAGAACTAAGATCATAAAAAGAAATATACTTACATCCTCTTACACATTCTAATCAGCAGCCTCTCTCAGGTGTCTCTTGTCTGCAACATATCCCATCCCTTCCTCTATAGTTATTCAACTATTACCTTCGTTTCTCCACTCTCTCTTCGTCTTTGCTTTCTACTCAGATTTAAAGATTGCTTTTTCTACATTTGGTACATGTCAGCCATAGTGATAATTTCTTACCAAACAATATAACTTTATCATCTCCTTTACCAACCAGAATTCACAAATTAGTTCATTGCTTGCTGAATCCACTACTAAATTTCTTAATCACTCAATTTTTCCCTCTTCAATTATAAGATGACTCGTCCATATAAGTTTGAACTGCAGGACTTTACATGATGCAAAAAAAAAAAATCTAATTCAAATTTATATTGCTTCTAAAATATCTATGATGGTAAAATTCAAAACTGATGAAGATCTTTCTTGTACACACTTTACTACAGTGACCCTAACTTTTCTATTATATGTCTTTAAACCCCTTGTAGATGAATGGGTCAGAAAACCGATAAGTTGATAAATTAGACACGTGTGCATCATTTGGCTTTCTCTGTCTCCCTACGATTCCCGTTGGGGAGGGTAACCTCTACCTGTTCGACAATGTTCGCACATCGTGTTAAAATCAAACCAGCCAGTGGTGTTATAAATGATTCCACTAAACTATTACTTGCTGCCGCTATAAGGACCTGCCTACATCACAAATTCACAGCGATCCACTCACTCAAGGACTCCTTTATTGTCGTCTGCACCGACGACAATGAAGCAGCTAAACTTATGGACGACACTGCATTGAATACATTACGAGACCGACAATTCATCATATCACCGTCTCCTTCCTTGCTGGCGAAACGTTCAGTTTTTGTTAAACAATTGGATAAGATAATCACATCCATACCAACGGAATAACTGAAGACCTCTATCGAAGACCAAAACACCTGGGCCTCTGTAGACACCATCACACGAATTCCCAATGCCTCATCTATGATCAAAATCACCTTTTCAAACATAGATATGGCTACCCAAGCACTCTCTAATGGACTAGCTATCTACATATTACCACGATACATCCACGCCCACATTGAACTGAACGTTTTGGCCCATTCTCTCCACTGTTTGGAACTGTTAGTCCTTATCAACATTCGAACAAGGATGTCCCATTAAGACAAAAAGTTCTGTTCTACATGTTGGAAAGGTCATGACTTCAAAGCCTGCACCACCACCACTGCCACTCAACATGTCTTAACTGCAAGGTTACTCATCATTCCCTTGGCAGCTAAATCCCACTAGAAACGAAGTAATGTCGAAAAAAATTAAAGAAGAAACCAAATCGCCGCCATATGGCCGCCATTGCAAACTCCAGTCCGGACACCACCAGAATTCTACAAGCCACACAGTCGTCATCACTATCCAGCAATTCCCTTTCTGAACTCCCTGTCGCTGCTCCCACTAAGGTGTTGTACTGCATGATGTATGCACACCTTGCAAATGCAGCAAACCCAGGCACATTCAACACTACAATTAACGAAGCTATTCCGTCTTAACAACATGCCGTCATTCAACTTTCTGACTCGCCGAACATACAGGACTTCCTCAAGATTATCCCAAACAAAATCGCTAACTTCACATCAACTACAGGCCCAATCCTGACTCTGACCCAAAAAACCATTCCTGAAACCACCCCCAGTGACCCACTACCACCTCTCAACATCCAACCAACAACTAGCCAGACCGCAAATACACTATGACTCCCAGCCTCCTCTTTTGACACAATCAACTGTAGAAACAATTGAACAAGATTTTCTGACGAATCTCCAACGAAGCCGATAGCGACGACTCCAGTTATCAATACCCTCTTGGGAAAAACCTTATTTTCTACAACCTCTCCCTCGAACGCTGACACCATGACCACTCTGAACGCTACAATCCTCGTGGTGAACAGGTCAAGTATGCCTGCGAATCACCTCTTCACTTCACCCTCACGCACGTTCTTGAGTTCATCAAGCCTCTCGTTTCACTTTTTCCAACAAGACAACACTATACCAACTCTCCCGGAGCAGGCTTCCTGAAAGTTTGCAAATGGCTCCACTGCAAACCTCCCTCCACAACTACTAAATAACCTCCTACATTCCTGTGCCCTCTGATGGCCTACCATGCCTGCCCTCTCCTTCGACCTGGAAACTTCCAGCTCTCGAACACAAAGACCTCACCTACCACGAGACTATGCATAACACAGCTTTTGTGCTCTCTTCCCGTTTTTTCTCGGATGTCCCACGATCGCCTTAGCTGCTGGGTCGAAGCCCTGGCCTCTATTTCATACGACTATATGAACACTGCCCTCTCCAGCGCTATTTCTTCGTCCGTCCCGTCTTCCCCGCTCATCTCCCAATGGGAATCTTACATGCACTGGGAATTGGGTTCGTCGTTCGTTCCGGCTTTCTCTAATGAGAAACGTTTCGCCGACATAGTGACTTCATCAGTCCATACGAAGGAGAATAGTGAAGAGCAAGAGGAGTTTGAGGTAATCAGTCCCTCAGCCTTGAGTCGATGTAATTAGTCCATCAATCATGACAAGAACACAGCATTTGTACGAAGAAGTGGCTTATATACAGTAGACAGGAGAGTTGCAGCAGTCGTAGGTGGTGTCACAATTTTACGAATCATGAATGCATGTAAGAAATCATGAATGCATGTAAGAAATCATGAATGCATGTAAGAAATCATGAATGCTTGTAAGAAATCATGAATGCATGTAAGAAATCATGAATGCATGTAAGAAATCATGAATGCATGTAAGAAATACTCGTCAGTCACCAGCAGCTGAAGAACAAGTGATTCCTTGTAGAAACACAGCTTTTTGACACTTTATTTCTTCTTGGATCTATTAACACCTGATTTCATAAGATTACCCATTCATTGTTTGAAAGTAATCTCTCTTTTGTTTTTGTTATCGATTATTGGTATATATCGTTGTAAGTCTTATTATTAGGTAGTACTAGAGGTCAGTGAGTTAACTTCACAATTAGGTAGTACTAGAGGTCAAGGTTTGGGACGATAACATCACAATTAGGTAGTACTAGAGGTCAGTGAGTTAACTTCACAATTTTGAGAAGCTACGAGTAAAATATATAATTACTCACGATAAGATTGATAAAGAAATAAACTTTCAAAATTTAATTGTATACTTAGTTACATATCTTTCAAATGAGAGATGGAACTGTTTGTAATAAAACTGACTTGTTTAGTAGACAGATCTTTCAAAAACCTTTGGTCCGTGAGAAAATTAATTTAAATATAAGGAGTTATTCGTGATGAAAAGGTAGGGAACCACTACCCTAGAATATAACGACTAATGTCCAGAATAAATAGTGGGTTCCAATGAATGTGATATCAGAGTTTGACTTTCTACCCTGAGTGTTTTCCCAACAATTGTCGTTACTCTGGCTGTGGTCGCGGCAGCCATTTCTCGTAAGAATAATGGAAACATAAACACATATGCAGTTTAATGTGATCCTTTATTGACAACGTTTCACCCACACAGTGGGCTTTTTCAAGTCACAAACAGATCTACCTGGGCAGATCGGTATTTTATACCATTTATTTTCATCGTAAGAATAATACTGAACGTAAAAAATTCCCTAGTACCCATCGGCTACCTTGTTCCTGGATGTTGTTGCCAGGCGTGTTATGGTATATTTTCTTAATTTACTATTTTATGGTATGGCATTCCTTTTCATAAGCTGGTTGTAGGCTGGTTGCAGTTTGATCAGACAACGGTACAATTCATTTTGCAAAACCATAGACCCCTGTACGTCAAGGCATATGAGTAGGCTAGTGTAAGACGTAGCATAGATATGTAATATAATTTAGTATTAGCCTTAAAGACTTGAAACAATTAAGACTTGGTATTCGAAAGTTATTACATGGACAACAATGTCTTTATTTATTAGTGAAATTGAAAAATCGTTACTAATACAGCTTTAGACTGTTGAAAATCATCCACTAACAAACACCAGCTTTGACGAAGAACTACAGAGAAATTCTCTTGTTATCTCAGAGGGACCAATATCCTTTGATATACTTTTGATATATGAATGATGAGTTGCTAGAATTTTTCTACTCTCAGAGCTCGTCCATGGGCCAGGCTCATCTGGTGCTTGCCTTGTCAGCCAGGCTGTTGCTGCTGGTGGCTCGCTAACCTACATATCCATCACAGGCAGTTTGATCTGGCATTTGATGAAGATACTTGTCTAGTTCCCACTTGAAGACCTCTACTCTTGTTCCAGCAGTGTATCTGATATATTCTGGTAAGATGTAGATAAATGGTTCAGAGAACCGACAAGTTGGTGAGTTTCAAAATGGTATACAATACCGACAGGTTGTAAGGTAAGGCACATAATGCAACAGTTAGACAACTGTGTAGGCGAAACGTTTCGGAATAAAGTTGTCTAACTGTTGCATATGTGTCTTACCTTACAAGTTGGTGAGTTACACGCATGTACAGCACTCGGATATCTTTACTTAGGAAACGTTTCGCCATACAGCGGCTTCATCATTTTTAAACAAAAAAGAATGGTTATGATCAGAAGGAATTTGAGGGACTGATTACCTCAAACTCCTTCTGATATTCAACATACTTCTTCTTTAGAACTGATGAAGGCACTACTTGGCGAAAAACCGTTTTCCTCAGTGCACGTGTGTCTAACTCATCATCATTCTGGTAACAATTTGAATAGTCTGGGGCCACGGATATAATGATATAATGTTCTTTTATTGTGCTAACTGCACTTCTGCTTTTCACTGAGCTTATTTTGTTTTTCCTCCCATATCTCCCACTCCAGTATGTTGTTATGGCTGTGTGAAGAATTTGGGACAAGGTCCTCAAGTATTTTCAAGGTATATATATTATCATGTATCTCCCTCTCCACTTCAGTGATTACATATTTAGGACCAAGTCAGTCCTATTAATTTAAAAATGCTTTACTGGCTCAGTGTGTGTTGTAAACGATCTCTGCATTTGTTCCAGCTTTGATATTTCTACTGCCCTGAATAGGGCCGTCAACACTGAGCAATATTCCAAATGAGGAAGCAGAAGCACTTTGGAAAGTGTCACTAGTGGCATTGTTTCCTTTGTTTTGAAGGGTCTCACTACCACCCCGTCATCCCCTTCCCGGCTGAAGTGACCTTTCTAATAATTGGACAGCGTTTTTAGACCCTACTGTATCAATGTTTTTGGTTTTTGTTTTCCATTTCAGAGAGTGGCTACTACTTCTGCAACAATACGGCTGTAGTGTTACCTATGCACCTCATCAACAAGTAAATAATGGTTTGCCAAAGTCTCCCCTTAAAATCATGAGTACTGCTGAAATTCATGATGGATAACAATAACAGATATATGTGTATTGTGTTTCATGATGGATGTTACCCTAGGAAGCGTGTAAATATTTTTGCCTAGCAAAGTCAACTGTTGGATGAAATTCTTGAAGAGAGATCATCCATAAACAACTATGATTGTGGAACACTGCATTGAAGATGTGGAAGACAAAGTTATAATATGAAATAGACTGAAGGATTCCAAGAAAACCAGAAAAATCCTATAGAGAGTTTTGGCTCCCTGAAGCTGGCAGAACTGTTAGAAAATCAGAAAGGAACAATTGTTGATTGCTGCTACAAAGAAAATATGGCTGCAGTGGGCACTCGATCATAAGGGATAGATGACAGATGAATGGAGAAAAGTTTTATTTTTAGATGAGACACATTTTGAAGTACATGGGTACAGATCAGTAGTAGTGAGACGGAGGAAAGGCAAACCTCTTCGGAATAGACGCATTCCACAGGAGCCTAAATACCCACCTAAGCTGTTGTTTTGGTTTAGTATTACTGTTCAAGGCCCTGGACGGTTTGTTATTGTTAAGGGAACGAGGAACAGTGAAAAATACAAGGCAGTCCTGGAAATTCATTTGCATCCCATTGTGGAAAGATTACGTTTGGAGAAGCCATTTTCCTGCAGCATCTTGCTCCATGCTACACTTCCCAAAAAATGCTGACATTCTTCGAAGAGAGTAGGCTAAGCATTGTATATTGGCCTAAAGACTCTCCTGACCTCATCCCAATTGAGAAGCTAATTGCTGATGTTATTATAATGGGTCTGGTACCACGACGAAGAACTTGCCAAAATGTGTTTAGCATTGGTCGATTCTAAGCCAAAGCGTGTAGCAATGCTTATTAAAGCAAAGAGCAATGAACTCTCTTATTAAATCAATTATCTGTCATATCATTGCCGTGTGTTTTTCAAATAAACAATTATTTTTCAAATGTCTTATTTCATCACTGTCCCAATTAATATGTACGCTACTGTTTGTATATAAATTAGGGTAGAGTCACTGGTAGAATAATTTACCAGAGCGAGGACGAGTTTTCCAGCATGTCACACCATCTGTATAGCTTACATGGTAAGCTATCCCACCTGCTCTTATAAGTCTATATAGCTGGTTTATTTGTATATTATCAGGTTATTGTTATGACCATACATTCGAGTGACAATTAATACTCGGACACTTGTTGTGACCATCAGTTATTTTGTCATATCTGATATATATATTTTAATCCTTCTTTTTCATTGTTATTCCTCAGGCTTGTCTGGGTTGCCTGGTCAGCATTGCCAGCACCTGAGTAATACGTGCGGAATTTGAGAGTAATATAATAACGGTGTTTCCGCTGCTCTCTCTGCCACACAGCCAACTACTTGATGAAACCATTTTGTATTTCCTCTGTTAGGGAATATTCATACGTGTCGAGAGATCTCTTATGTATGGAGGATATCATCAACTGTACTAACAGAGTTCATCAATGTGGAGGAATCTGCAGGTGTCGTTAGAGTAGCGATCACCAGGCACCTTCATCAACCTTTACCCATCAGCAAGTGATATTAATCAGCCATTGTCAGTTCTCGGCTCCTCACCGTCCCACAGACGCTAACTACCTGTGACCACTCCTTGTGGCTCTTCAATTCCACTTTGTTATACCTCAACATCAGTTAGCTATATTAGCCCTTCAGGCTTGAGAATAATTACCATCCCGAATATAATAGTTATTTTACTTATTTTTATTATTAAATTCTATAGATATATCTAATAATTTACCATTTTGTTCATTAGTTATTTCCTACTTTTCTTTTAAAGTAATTTCCTAATGGGGAGTTGTTGAAATTCCTGACAGTGAGGTCAGCTGGCACAATTATTCCCAAGTCTTTCACTTGTTCCTTTCGTTCATTTTGACGATCCCTTGAATACAAGGTCCCATTTGAGCTTTGAATACGGGGTCCCTTTTGAGTTTTGAAACAGGGCCCCTTTTTAAGTTTTAAATGGGGGTCCCTTTTGAGTTTTGAATACGGGGTCCCTTTTAAGTTTTGAATACGGGGTCCCATTTGAGCTTTGAATACAGGGTCCCATTTGAGTTTTTGCATCAGAGTCCCTTTTGAGTTTGAAATACAGGGCCCCCTGTTTCATACTGTCCCGGGAAAACACTGTTTATAGTTTTCTGAAATTTTTTTTCGTCTTCCAAAAGAAGTGGTTTTCATATTTATTTTGTATCTTTTGAAAATAATAAAAAATGTGAGGGGTGTATTAGGGGAAAGAAAACAGCAGAGGGGCAAGAAAAGTGCCCTTCCGTAACCCAGGTGTTTACCTAAATGATGCTGGGTTTTTCTGGTTTATTCCATTTTTTTGTGTTCCTTGTGTTGGGAAAAAAAAATTGTCTGCCTACCCTTTTCCGTAAAGCCGTAGCCCCTTAATTTTCGTGCAATCACCGATGATCACGTTTGTTTAAAGCTTTACAAATTCCCGTTTTTCATATCTGTGTTTTGGCTTTTGGTATTTCACTGTTAAAGGTTCTTTCTTAAAGAATATGGGGCCCGTGTTATGGGAACTTCATATTTTTATAAACAGGGCCCAAAATCTGGACCAGATGCTGAGGGGAGTTTTTTAGTTTATTTTGGAAATTTTTTGGGATTAATGTATTTAGTGTGCTTTATAATTGCCAATCGGACTGAAACGTCGTAATAAGCTCCTTTTAATGTGGGGTTTTTTGGTTTTGTTCATCACGATATTTTGCCTTTTTGTTTTTTTCAGTTAGTTTGGGCCCCGCGGGTTTCCCATGGATGAAAAAAAAAAAAAAACTCATTCTCTATCTGATGTTATTTTATGG
>NC_069435.1:13788852-13812022 GCF_026875155.1 Cherax quadricarinatus | reverse complement strand
TGGTATTTGTGAACGACATGACAGATGGAATAGACTCTGAGGTGTCCTTGTTTGCAGATGACGTGAAGTTGATGAGAAGAATTCATTCGATTGAAGACCAGGCAAAACTACAAAGGGATCTGGACAGGCTGCAGACCTGGTCCATCAATTGGCTCTTGGAGTTCAACCCCACCAAGTGCAAAGTCATGAAGTTTGGGGAAGGGCAAAGAAGACCGCAGGCGGAGTACAGCCTAGGGGGCCAGAGACTACAAACCTCACTCATGGAAAAAGATCTTGGGGTGACTATAACACCAGGCACATCTCCTGAAGCGCACATCAACCAAATAACTGCTGCAGCATATGGGCGCCTAACAAACCTCAGAAGAGCATTCCGACATCTTAATAAGGAATCGTTCAGGACCCTGTACACCGTGTACGTTAGGCCCATATTGGAGTATGCGGCACCAGTTTGGAACCCACACCTAGTCAAGCACGTAAAGAAACTAGAGAAAGTGCAAAGGTTTGCAACAAGACTAGTCCCAGAGCTTAGAGGTATGTCCTACGAGGAGAGGTTAAGGTAAATCAACCTGACGACACTAG
Organism: Cherax quadricarinatus; assembly: GCF_026875155.1. Classification (NCBI taxonomy): domain Eukaryota; kingdom Metazoa; phylum Arthropoda; class Malacostraca; order Decapoda; family Parastacidae; genus Cherax; species Cherax quadricarinatus. The sequence goes on along the minus strand of NC_069435.1, from coordinate 13,811,443 downwards.
AGGACAGGAGAGGTAGGGGGACATGATAACGACATGCAAAATACTGAGAGGAATTGACAAGGTGGACAAAGACAGGATGTTCCAGAGATGGGACACAGCAACAAGGGACACAGTTGGAAGTTGAAGACACAGATAAATCACTGGATGTTAGGAAGTATTTCTTCAGCCACAGAGTAGTCAGTAAGTGGAATAGTTTGGGAAGCGATGTAATGGAGGCAGGATCCATACATAGCTTTAAGCAGAGGTATGATAAAGCTCACGGTTCAGGGAGAGTGACCTCGTTACGTCCAGTGAAGAGGCGGGGCCAGGAGCTTGGACTCGACCCCTGCAACCTCAATCTAGGTGAGTACAACTAGGTGAGTACACACGCATATAAACACACATGCACACAGAAACATACACCGAGCACGTCTGAGACCCACTTCAACCAAGTAACTGTTGCAGGATATGTGCGCCTGGCAAACCTTAAAACAGCGTTTCGACACTTTAGTACGGAATCGTTCAATTCTCTGTATACAGTGTACGTCAAGCCCAAATGGAGTATACAACACCAGTTTATGTCATTTGAGGGGAGGTTAAGGAAAATCGACCTGAGTACAGTGGAAAACAGGAGGGATATTGGGAACATGATAACGACATGTAAAATACTGAGACGATTTGACAAGATGGATTGAGACAGGTTGCTTCAGATATGGGACACAGGAACAAGGGGGTCACGACTGGAGGCTGAAGACTCAGACGAGTCACAGGGATGTTAAGAAGTAATTCCTCAGTCATAGAGTTGTCGGGAAGTGGAGCAGTCTGGAGAGTGATGTAGTTGAGGCAGAATCCATACATAGCTTTAAGAAGAGGTATGATAGAGCTCATGGAACAAGGATAGAGTGGACCTAGTAGCGACCAGCGAAGAGGAAGGGCCTGGAGCTATGAATCAACCCCTGCAACCACAATTTGGTGAGTACAATTAAGCGCACATGCGCACACACATACACACACACACACACACACACACACACACACACACACACACACACACACACACACACACACACACACACACACACACACACACACACACACACACACACACACACACACACACAACACACACACACAATGTATCACAGAACTAAGATCATAAAAAGAAAATATACTTACATCCTCTTACATTCTAATCAGCAGCCTCTCTCAGGTGTCTCTTGTCTGCAACACTATCCCATCCCTTCCTCTATAGTTACTTTCAATTACCTTCGTTCTCACTCTCTCTCCGTCTTTGCATCTACTCAGATTAAAGATTGCTTTTTCTACATTGGTACATGTCAGCATTAGGATATTTCTTACCCAAACAATAACTTTATCCATCTCCCTTTTACCAACAGAATTCACAATTAGTTCATTGCTTGCTGAATCACTACTAAATTTCTAATCACTCAATTTTCCCTCTTCAATTATAAGAGACTCGTCCATATAGTTTGAACTGCAGGACTTTAAATGATGCAAAAATAATCTAATTTCAATTATATTGCTAAAATATCTATGATGGTAAAATTCAAAACTGATGAAGATCTTTCTTGTACACACTTTACTACAGTGACCCTAACTTTTCTATTATATGTCTTTAAACCCCTTGTAGATGAATGGGTCAGAAAACCGATAAGTTGATAAATTAGATACGTGTGCATCATTTGGCTTTCTCTGTCTCCCTACGATTCCCGTTGGGGAGGGTAACCTCTACTTGTTCGACAATGTTCGCACATCGTGTTAAAATCAAACCAGCCAGTGGTGTTATGAATGATTCCACTAAACTATTACTTGCTGCCGCTGTAAGGACCTGCCTACATCTCAAATTCACAGCGATCCACTCACTCAAGGACTCCTTTATGAGTCGTCTGCACCGACGACAACGAGCAAGTCTAAACTTATGGCCGACACGCATTGAATACATAACGAGACCGATAGTCATCATATCACCGTCTCCCTCCTTGCATGGCGAAAACGTCAGTTTGTTAAACAATTGGATAAGATAATCCCATCATACCAACGGATGTACTGAAGACCTTTATCGACGACCCCCCCCCCCAAAACACCTGGGCCTCTGTAGACACCATCACACGAATCCCAATGCCTCATCTATGATCAAAATCACCTTTTCAAAATAGATATGGCTACCCAAGCATCTCTAATGGACTAGCTATCTCATATTTACCACATTCATCCACGCACATTGAACCTGAACGTTTTGCCCATGTCTCTCCCTGGTGGACCTGTTAGTCTTATCCCAAAAAAAACCCAATATCGACCAAGGGACTGTCCCATTTAAAGACAAAAAGTTTGTTCTACCTGTGGAAAAAGGTAATGACTTTCAAAGCCGCTCCACCAATGCACTCCAACATGTTCTTTTAACTGCAAAGGGTTATCATCATACCCTTGGAGCTAAATGCCCATACGAAACGAAAGTAATGTCGAAAAAAATTAAGAAACCAAGAAGAATAGTCCAAATCGCCGACATATGCCGCCATTCTAAAAAACTCAGTCGGACTCCACCAGGAATTTCTACAAGCAACCAGCAGTCATTTCTTTTTCTTTTTTTTTTTCTATCCAGCAATTCCTTTCTTGCACTCCCTGACGCTGCTCCCTTCTAAGGTGTTGTTACTGAATGATGTATGCACACCTTGCAAAATGCAGCAACCAGGCACATTCAACACTACAATTAACGAACTATTCCGTCTTAACAGCATGCCGTCATCAAACTTTCTGACTCGCCCAACATCACAGGTCTTCCTCAAGTTTATCCCAAACATCGCTAACTTCACATCAACTTCAGGCGGGCCCAAATCCTGACTCTGCCCCAAAAAAACACTCCTTGAACCACCCCCAGTGACCACTACCACCTCTCATACAACCACACAACCAGCCAGACCGCAAATTACTCTTGACTCCCAGCCTCTTCTTGACACAATCACTGTAGAATACAATTTGAACAAGAAATTTTCTGACGATTCCCCGACGAAGCAGATAGCGACGATCTCAGTAAACCCTCTTGGGAAAACCTTATTTTTACACCTCTCCTCGACGCTGACACCATGACCTGTCTCTGGAACTCTACAGAGTCTCGGTGGTGGAACAGTCGAGTATGCCTGCCGAATACCTCTTCACTTCACATCACGCAAGTTCTTGAGTTCATCAAGCCTCTTCGTTTAACTTTTTCAACCCAAGAAAACACTATTCCAACTCTCCAGGAGCTGCTTCTTGAAGGTTTGCAAATGGTTCCACAGCAACCCTCCCTTCCTCAACTACTCAATAACCTCCTACATGTCTGCTGCCCTCTGATGGTCCTACCTGCCTGCCCTCTCCTGCGACCTGGAAACTTCCAGCTCTCGAGACTCAAAGACCTCACCTACCACGAGACTATTGCATACACAGCTTGCTCTCTTCCCGTTTTTTCTCGATGTCCCACGATCGCCTTAGCTGCTGGGTCAAGCCCTGGCTCTATTTCTACGACTATGAACACTCCTCTCCAGCGCTATTCTTCGTCCGTCCCGTCTTCCCCGCTCATCCCATTGGGATCTTACCTGCACTTGTTCGTTCGTTCGTTCGGCTTTCTCTAATGAGGAAACGTTTCGCCACATAGTGACTTCATCAGTCCATACGAAGGAGAATAGTGAAGAGCAAGAGGAGTTTGAGGTAATCAGTCCCTCAGCCTTGAGTCGATGTAATTAGTCCATCAATCATGACAAGAACACAGCATTTGTGCGAAGAAGTGGCTTATATACAGTAGACAGGAGAGTTGCAGCAGTCGTAGGTGGTATCACAATTTTACGAATCATGAATGCATGTAAGAAATCATGAATGCATGTAGGAAATCATGAATGCATGTAAGAAATCATGAATGCATGTAAGAAATCATGAATGCATGTAAGAAATCATGAATGCTTGTAAGAAATCATGAATGCATGTAAGAAATCATGAATGCATGTAAGAAATTTGAATGTTGTAAGAAATCATGAATGCATGTAAGACATATGATGCATGTAAGAAATACTCGCAGTCACCAGCACGAGTTGAAGACAAGTGATTCCTTGTAGAAAAACACAAGCTTTTTGACACTTTATTTCTTCTTGGATCTATTAACACCTGTTTCATAAGATTACCCATTCATTGTTTGAAAGTAATCTCTCTTTTGTTTTTGTTATCGATTATTGGTATATATCGTTGTAAGTCTTATTATTAGGTAGTACTAGAGGTCAGTGAGTTAACTTCACAATTAGGTAGTACTAGAGGTCAGTGAGTTAACTTCACAATTTCGAGAAGCTACGAGTAAAATATATAATTACTCACGATAAGATTGATGAAGAAATAAACTTTCAAAATTTAATTGTATACTTAGTTACATATCTTTCAAATGAGAGATGGAACTGTTTGTAATAAAACTGACTTGTTTAGTAGACAGATCTTTCAAAAACCTTTGGTCCGTGAGAAAATTAATTTAAATATAAGGAGTCCTTCGTGATGAAAAGGTAGGGAACCACGACCCTAGAATATAACGACTAATGTCAAGAATAAATAGTGGGTTCCAATGAATGTGATATCAGAGTTTGACTTTCTACGCTGAGTGTTTTCCCAACAATTGTCGTTACTCTGGCTGTGGTCGCGGCAGCCATTTCTCGTAAGAATAATGGAAACAAACACATATATGCAGTTTAATGTGATCCTTTATTGACAACGTTTCACCCACACAGTGGGCTTTTTCAAGTCGCAAACAGATCTACCTGGGCAGATCGGTATTTTATACCTTTTTTTTCATCGTAAGAATAATACTGGAACGTTAAAAAAATTCCCTGGTACCCATCGGCTACCTTGTTCCATGGGACGTTGTTGCCAGGCGTGTTATGGTATATTTTCTTAATTTACTATTTTATGAGTATGGCATTCCTTTTCATAGCTTAATTTATGCGAGTTGCAGTTTGATCAGACAACGGTACAATTCATTTTGCAAAACCATAGACCCCTGTACGTCAAGGCATATGAGTAGGCTAGTGTAAGACGTAGCATAGATATGTAATATAATTTAGTATTAGCCTTAAAGACTTGAAACAATTAAGACTTGGTATTCGAAAGTTATTACATGGACAACAATGTCTTTATTTATTAGTGAAATTGAAAAATCGTTACTAATACAGCTTTAGACTGTTGAAAATCATCCACTAACAAACACCAGCTTTGACGAAGAACTACAGAGAAATTCTCTTGTTATCTCAGAGGGACCAATATCCTTTGATATACTTTTGATATACGAATGATGAGTTGCTAGAATTTTTCTACTCTCAGAGCTCGTCCATGGGCCAGGCTCATCTGGTGCTTGCCTTGTCAGCCAGGCTGTTGCTGCTGGTGGCTCGCTAACCTACATATCCATCACAGGACAGTTTGATCTGGCTTTGTGAAAGATAACTTGTCTAGTTCCACTTGAAGACTCACTCTTGTTCCAGCAGTGTATCTGATATATTCTGGTAAGATGTAGATAAATGGTTCAGAGAACCGACAAGTTGGTGAGTTACACGTATGTACAGCACTCGGTTATCTTTACTTAGGAACCGAGTTTCGCATACAGCGGCTTCATCATTTTTAAACAAAAAAGAATGGTTATGATCAGAAGGAATTTGAGGGACTGATTACCTCAAACTCCTTCTGATATTCAACATACTTCTTCTTTAGAACTGATGAAGCCACTACGTGGCGAAACGTTTCCTCAGTAAAGATACCCATGTATTGCACGTGTGTCTAACTCATCATCATTCTGGTAACAATTTGAATAGTCTGGGGCCACGGATATAATGATATAATGTTCTTTTATTGTGCTAACTGCACTTCGCTTGTTCCATGAGCTTATTTTGTTTGTTCTCCCATATATCCCACTCCGTATGTTGTTATGGCTGTGTGATGAAGAATTTTGGGAAAGGTCCTCAAGTATTTTCAGGTATCTCCCTCTCACTTCATTGTATTATTATTTAGGACCAAGTCAGTCCTATTAATTTAAAAATGCTTTACTGGCTCAGTGTGTGCTGTAAACGATCTCTGCATTTGTTCCAGCTTTGATATTTCTACTGCCCTGAATAGGGCCGTCAACACTGAGCAATATTCCAAATGAGGAAGCAGAAGCACTTTGGAAAGTGTCACTAGCGGCATTGTTTCCTTTGTTTTGAAGGGTCTCACTACCCACCCCGTCATCCTCCCGGCTGAAGTGACCTTTCTAATAATTGGGACAGGCGTTTTAGACTCCTACTTAATCAATGTTTTTTTGTTTTTTTTCCATTTCAGAAGAGTTTGCTACTAGCTTCTGGCAACAATTCGGCTGTAGTGTTACCCTGCGACCCTCATCAACAAGTAAATAATGGTTTGCCAAAGTCTCCCCTTAAAATCATGAGTACTGCCTGAAAATTCATGATGGATAACAATAACAGATATATGTGTATTGTGTTTCATGATGGATGTTACCCTAGGAAGCGTGTAAATATTTTTGCCTAGCAAAGTCAACTGTTGGATGAATTCTGAAGAGAGATCACAACACTAGTGATTGTGGAACACTGCATTGAAGATGTGGAAGACAAAGTTATAATATGAAATAGACTGAAGGATTCAAGAAAAACCAGAAAGTCCTATAGAGAGTTTTGGCTCCCTGAAGCTGGCAGAACTGTTAGAAAATCAGAAAGGAAACAATTGTTGATTGCTGCTACAAAGAAAATATGGCTGCAGTGGGCACTCGATCATAAGGGATAGATGACAGTTGAATGGAGAAAAGTTTTATTTTCAGATGAGACACATTTTGAAGTACATGGGTACAGATCAGTAGTAGTGAGACGGAGGAAAGGCAAACCTCTCCGGATTAGACGCATTCCACAAGAGCCTAAATACCCACCTAAGCTGTTGTTTTGGTTTAGTATTACTGTTCAAGGCCCTGGACGGATTGTTATTGTTGTTAAGGGAACGAGGAACAGTGAAAAATACAAGGCCAGTCTGGAAATTCATTTGCATCCATTGTGGAAAGATTTCTGTGTGGAGAAGCATTTTTTCCTGCAGGATCTAGCTCCATGCTACATTCCCAAAAAAATGCTGACATTCTTCGAAGAGAGTAGGCTAAGCATTGTATATTGGCCTAAAGACTCTCCTGACCTCATCCCAATTGAGAATCTCTAGGCAATAAGCAAATGGAGGATCGCAAAAACAAGATTGTTCACTGTTGGAGAGAAGCTTATTGCTGATGTTTTTATAATTGGGTGCTGGATACACGACGAAAAGAAACTTTGCCAAATGTGTTTGCACTTGGTCGATTCTAAGCCAAGCGTGTAGCAATGCTTATTAAAGCAAAGAGCACTGACTAAACAACCATCCCCATTATCTTGCATACCATTGCCGTGTGTGGTTTTCAAATAAACCAATTATTTTTCAAATGTCTTATTTCTCACTGATCCCAATTTAATATGGTACGCTACTGTTTGTATATAAATTAGGGTAGAGTCATGTAGAATAATTTACCAGAGACGAGACGAGTTTTACAGCATGTCTATCATCTGTATAGCTTACAATGGGTAAGCTATCCCACCTGTCTTATAAGTCTATATAGTCCCTCCCCCTGGTTTATTTGTTATTATCAGGTTATTGTTATGACCATACATTCGAGTGACAATTAATACTCGGACACTTGTGTGACATCAGTTATCTTAGTCATAATCTGATATATATATTTAATCCTTCTTTTTCTTGTTTTCCTCAGGCTTCTCTGGGTTTGCCTGGTCCAGCAATGCCCAGCACCTGAGTTAATACGTGCGGAATTTGAGAGTATAATAATAACGGTGTTTCCCTGCTCTCTCTGCCACTCAGCCAAACTACTTTGATGAAACATTTTGTATTTCCTCTGTTTAGGGAAAATGTACGTTGTCGAGAGATCTCTTATGTCTGGAGGATATCTTCAACTGTACTAACATAGTTCATCAATGTGGAGGAATATGTAGGTGTCGTTAGAGTAGCGATCCTCCAGGCACTTCATCAAGGCCTTACCCATCAAACAAGTGATATTAATCAGCCATTGTCAGTTCTCGGCTCCTCACCGTCCCACAGACGCTAACTACCTGTGACCACTCCTTGTGGCTCTTCAATTCCACTTAGTTATACCTCAACTATCAGTTATCTATATTAGCCCTTCAGCTTGAGAATAATTACCATCCCGAATATAATAGTTATTTTACTTATTTTTATTATTAAATTCTATAGATATATCTAATAATTTACCATTTTGTTCATTAGTTATTTCCTACTTTTCTTTTAAAGTAATTTCCTAATGGGGAGTTGTTGAAATTCCTGACAGTGAGGTCAGCTGGCACAATTATTCCCAAGTCTTTCACATGTTCCTTTCGTTCATTTTGACGATCCCTTGAGTTTTGAATACAGGGTCCCATTTGAGCTTTGAATACAGGGTCCCTTTTAAGTTTTCTCCCTTTTAAGTTTTGAATCCGGGGTCCCTTTTGAGTTTTGAATACAGGGTCCCTTTTGAGCTTTGGATACAGGGTCCCTTTTGAGTTTTGAATACGGGGTCCCTTTTGAGTTTTGAATACAGGGTCCCTTTTGAGCTTTGAATACAGAGTCCCTTTTGAGTTTTGAATACGGGGTCCCTTTTGAGTTTTGAATACAGGGTCCCTGTATTCACTACTGTCCACTGGAAAACACTGTTTATAGCTTTCTGTAATTTTTCAGTCTTCCAAAGAAGCTGGGGGTCTTTCATATGTTTATTTTAGTATCTTGTGCAAATACTACAAAACTGTGACGGGTGCTATTATGAGGATTAAGAAAACAGCAGAGGTTGCAAGTATACAGTGCCTTCCGTATCCCGAAGGTGTTTACCTAATGCATGCTGGATTTTGCTGTGTTTATTCCATTTTTTTGTTGTTCCTTGGGTTAGAAACCAAAAAATCTAGTCTGCCTACCTTTCCGTATGCTGTAGCCTTAATTTGCGTGAAATCACCCGATGATCACGTTTGTCAAACGCCTTTACAAATTCCACGTTTATCATATCTGTGTTTTGGCTTTTGGTATTTCACCTGTATAAAGGTTCTTTCTTCAAAGAATACTGTGGGCCTGTGCTAGTGGTAACTTGCATATTTTTATAAACACGGAGCTCCATAAATCTGGACCAGATGCTGAGTGGGGAGGTTTTCAATTTATTTTTGGAATTTTTGGAGATTAATGCTAATTTCAGTGTGACTTTATAAATTGTCCAAGTCGGACTGAAACGTCGTAGTAAGCTCCTCTCTTCTATGTGCGGGTTATTTGTGTATTGTTCCAGTCGCGATATTGTGCCTTTTTGTTATTTATTCAGTTAGTTGGTCCGCGCGGCTTTCCGATGGATGAAAAAAAAAAATCTGCATTCTCTACTCTGCTGTTATTTTATGGGTCACTGAACAAGGACTCATACTCAAGCTCATTTACTGTTCATCGTCAGCATACAAGTCTCTTCTCATTGAGTAGGTCTTAGCTTTCATAAGAACATAAATATTTTGGGTGTCTAACAATACCCTGGATAGCCTTTTGTTCTTCTTCTGTTTGTTGCATCCTAAGATTTTGCTTTAAATCGGCGATCTTTCGTCTCGGTCTGTCTTTCCATCGTTATGACATATTTATGCTTTTTAAACAATCCTGTAACTCGTTTTCTTTTTTTGTACCATTTCCTACGCTCTTTCTCTATATCTGATATCCTAGTTTTCCCTGATTGATACATATTCACTACAGACCCTTGTATATTCTGTATATCTTAGACACTGGAGATAGATTTATGTTTCCCAGTGTATGGCCATCGACACACTCCATTAAACAAACACAACATTTTCTAAGAGACACCAACATACTGCATACTACAACAACCTCTTAGAGACACCAACACACACCATTTAATAACACAACCTTCTTCTAAGGAGACACCACGCACTCCATTAATAATACCAAACTTCTAAGAGGCACCAACACACTCCAATAACAACACCAATCTTCTAAGAGGCACAAACACACCCCATAACAATACCAACTCTTTCTTTTAAGAGACACCAAAAACTCCATTAACAATACCAAACCTTCTAAGAGACACCAAACACACTCCATTAACAATTCCACCTTCTAGAGACACCAAACAACACTCCATTAACAATACCAGCCTTCTAAGAGGCACCAGCACACTGCATTAACAATACAATCCTTCTGGTTGAAATTTTTCAAGCGGATCAGAATTTTTTTTTCTAGTAACCATAAGGAAACAAATTCAGGGAATGTCTTATATAAACATTGTCAAAGTGTACCCTACAATTATGCCTAGAGTCCCAGGTTCGCCCAAGAACACTTGTATATCAGCAATGAAAAATTGATCCTGATCGAAAAAGACGTCTTTGATTAAAGAAAAAGAAAACTTTGAGAAAGAAACGGAAAATGCTATATGAACATTTATCCTCGTTAAATTAAAAAATAAAATGCCCTAAAACTACATTTTTTTTTTAATTTATATTTCTAATTTTATTTCTTTAGAGTCTATGAGAAAAATATTTGATTTAGAAAAAATTCAGTTTGGTCAGATTGGTTTATAAAAACCACCAGCTAAATCAAACTCTGCCTAATTAATTGTTTCAAAGTTGTAAGTTGTGTCGTTTGTAAGTGGAAGCAAAAATGCAGGAAAAACTTTGGGAACTCGTAAGAAACAGCATACTTTCTGATTCTGCAACTGCGGTTACACGTTTCTGGCTCTATCTAACAGTGTTCCATTGTGCTCCTAGCAAGTCGACTGATCTGATAAAATCTCGTGTGAAACATACACGCAGTATCTTACAAGTCGTAGGACATCAGGTTACTGTGTATGATAGAAGGAGAGGAGAGAAGCTTCTAATGAATATGGCCTACAATAAACTTACAAGTCATTGGGTTTCATATTTTTACAGACGTCGACCTGATAATCTTTGGAAGTGGTTGAAATCGCAGATGACGAAATATATAAACAGTGATGTCAGTGTTTGGGAGATTATGTGAGTATAATGGATGAGTAGTATCGGAGGGAGAGTTCAAAATTTGCTGTAATTTCGGATAGGCAGATAATATGGAATTTTTCTTTGAACGGGTCAGTGTCTCAATCAATGATTTTAATCTAGATGATTAAAAAAACTGAGTGACCAGTTGCAGCTATATGACTTTTTTTTGGGGGGGGGGGTGGTTAACGCCATCATGAACTACGTGCTCTGTTTAAAGCAAGAAGAGCTGAGATATCACATTTGAAGAAATAAAGGAATGCGGGGGGGGGAATAGGAACTAAGAAGCATCTTCCTCACGACCATCAAGAGGGGACAGATTAACAAAGAAATATTTTTTTTCAGATATATCTGGTTGTTTGAGCAAACAATGAATGTCGCAGAAAGATAAGGTCACAAGGGTAAATTATTTGCTCTTCGAGTGTAAATTACTGCAGGAAATTAGGCTGTGGTTGCAAACAATTTCGATCTTCCAAGAACCGTTATGTGGTTAAGAAGGTGAAAACTAGAAAATAGGCTGCCTACTACGTCACCTGGTCACCCACCTGCGTCACCTACTCACGCTTCAGGTCAGCTTACATGATACCTTGCCACCACTGGAATTGCTAGGCGTCCCACCTGCGCTCACCCACCATTCACTTCACTTGATTATCTTAACACCACTTCCATTATCAAAGCCAGGATATTAAAAAACAAATAGCATCAGGAACTCAACAATCTAATTACATGGCCATCACTGCATTTACTTGGCCCGATTACCAGGCATTACGTGGCCACTTACCTGCATCTACATGGCCGTTACCTGCATAAGTGGGCCGCTTACCTGCATTACATGGCTGCCCACTGCATAATGTGACCCAACAACTTGATCTAACACAGCTGCTTATCTTACAGCATTTAATGCCCATCTGGCATGGCGTTGGGCCACCACACCCTGCATAACCGTTGCCGCCCACTTGCAATATCTGCTTCAACTGAACGTGGTCCATGCCTCTAATTTATCCACCGTAGTAAATTATTAAACCAATCAACAATTTTATAATTTAGCGACGGGAGATGAGGTTATCTACAACATCATCGTTCAATATGGCATAAAATTACCGTAATCCCTCCTAGTTAATGGCATTTACCTGCTGACATCCAGGTTATATATTAGACACTGGTTAAACATGTTATGCTTCATTTGTGGTTTCCTAGCGTTCATATTTATTTGATTAATGTATTATAAAACAAGGAATTTGGATGATAACAGTGGTGGAGATTATATTGTTGGTAATGATAAATGCACTGTATTCGGATATTAATTATTATTAGCGGATATTTAGTTACTAAAAAATGAATTTTATGTAATGTCATTCGAAATGAATTGGGACAATTATTATGGTGTAGTGATGAGGCTAATTATAACAATGAAGGCGTTAAGGATGGTATCAGTGAAAAATGGAAAAGAAAATGTTGTAGGAGGAGTAGATCGGAATGTCTGGTGTAAATTATAAAGGGGTCTTTAATTAAATTATTTATTAATAAGCAGTTTGGAAATTGGTCAATGTTTATTTTAAGAAAGAGGATCGATAAGTATTCGAAATATGCTATAGTGCGGTACGACAACTGTTTTTGTAGATAAAACATGGATGTTTAGGCTTCTGGATGTGTGCTGTTATCGATGGCAGCTACAGTGAAAGTAAGAGGTTGGTAGAGTACAAGGAGAAAGACAGCAATGAGTAAAAGAGCAGTGAAAGTCAATAAACTATAAAAAGAAGAGAGGGAATGTTGCAACCCCTGAATGGGTTACAATGATTATTATGTATATATATAATGTATATTATCTTTTCATATAATTTTATATTGCTTATATTTGCGATAATAGCTAAATCGTAAATGTATTGCTTTATATTGTTATTTGATGTAGCTTCCTTTGTTAGGTAGGATGTTACATATTATGTGCTCAGTTCAAGTCTTGATTGTCTAACTACTGTAATTATCACTTGTTGCTCGTTATACTGCCGGCTTCTGCTTCTTGATGGGCGACTACTGCCCACCGAGCTATCACGTGATCGAGGGGGGAGGGGTGTCCTCACCTCGTCTGAGGTAATTCAGTCTGCCTCTTAGACTCGCTTGGTGGTTGGGGACAGATTGTCGTCTTCATTATTCTGTTAGTTCTGTAGAAACTCTGTTCACAGAACATTGTATTAGACTTCGTGATTTTCGGACGTTGTACTGGGTTGTGTGTCGCTTAGACACTCTGAACATTCGAGGTCTTAGCTATAGCTCTGACTAATTTTGTATGGTTTCTGTGTATGTCACAGTCGGGTTTTTCCTATGCTGAACTTAGATTCAGTAGTTATGGGTGTTTTGTAACTTTTGTGAGGATCTGCTGAATGGTCCCTACTTAGGTCGGTTATAATTTATCTTGATCCTGGATTGTGTAGCAGTCGTTGTTATTATGGCTATTGGGCTTAGCATTCTTTTCATTGTTAAGCAGACGTTCTGTTTTTGGGCCCAGTCAGTCAAAAGAAGTTATTTTATGTGAGGACTTTGTTCAGGTCACTTGTTTAAAAGTCTAGTCGAGTCGGTGAGACATAGCGAATACTTAGTGCACTTACACCACATACACACTTACTTGTAATATGTTGTAATATCATATTAAATGTTAATGTCCAGACGGTACTTAAGAATTATAAAATGTGGATATGAGCTTTCAGCACAATAAGATTGAACTCGAGAGATGATTTTATTTTGATTGCTGTGTTTTTTTTCAATTTTATTTCGTGATATAACCTCTAGACTTAATAAATTTATTAAATTTTAATTTCTCTAGTTAGTAGCCTAGCAGTTGTAATCCTGAAGCACTATTGAATAATACTGAATTCTTATGGATAATTGGACAAGGATACTGACTACTTGTTACGAAAACCCAGTAACAGGCTGGATGCTAGAAGGGCAATCCTTTCTAGTATTCACTGGAGATCTCTAAGCTTTTAGAATCGCTTTTTTGTAACAGGGAACGACTTAAGCAAATACTTAGAGTAGTGAGGGAAAGGGTAAAGAAGTTTGGAGTAGATGCAGTGCAAGATCCAGTTCTCGTCGAAGTTTGTGAGTACATGAGTGTGGATGTAGGTGTGGGTGAGTAATGGAACAATTGTGAAACACGGTGGAAAAGAGAGAGGGATAGTAAAGGATCTTATAATGTTGTAAGTAAGGCAGAATGAATGGCGAGAAAATGAGTGGTTGTAAGGTTTGTGAGGGAGTGCAAAATAAAGAGACGAAGAGAGAATTGGTGAGAGGCTCTCTGGAAATTTTTGCTTGGAAAATGGAAAATCGTATTAGTGGGTAGGATAATTTTGCTGATTAAAGCCTGAGTAGAAACAGACTTGATGTTTATGCAAGGAAAAGATTAGGAACGTCGATGGGTAGAAGGAGGTGATAAAGAGAAAGGAGTGTTTCAATGTACATTATGCTAATAGCCGTAGTGCTAGGAATAAGAAGTACGAACTGAGATTAGTTGCTAGTGCAGGTAACATTGATGTATTTCCTTAACTGAGACGGTGGTTTAATTCAAAAAAGTCGGACACTGCCTGCGGAATGTCACATTCAGGTTTTAAATTGTTCCAAGTAGAATAAAAAGTATCGGGAAGGGCGGTAGGGTGGCACAATATGTCTGAGATCGCTTGAACTGTTGCACAAAAACGGGTATTAAGAGTCTGTTTATATAGAATTTTCAGAGGGGCATGAAAAATTGATTTTAGGTGTGATATACCGTCCCCCAAAACTTAGATAGGGACCAGTGGAGACTATATGGGAGGAAATTGTTAAGGGCCAAGGCCACGATAATGTAGTAATTCTAGGAGACTTTAACTTTAGTCATATTGATTGGAATTTCTTGACTGGGAATTTAGAATCATACGACTTCTTAGAATGTAGTTTCAGGATTGTTTTGTTTGAAGCAGTTTGTGATAAGAGCTACAAGGGGAAATAACACTGCTGACTTATGTTGCAACCCAGAAAGGGTTGCATGGATTATTATGTTTATATATAATGATTCCTTTATTTAATTTTATATTGCTTATATTTGTGAAATAGTAAATCGTAAATGTTTGACTTTATATTGTTATTTTGATGTAGCTTCGCCTTTGTTTAGGTAGGATGTTACATATTATGTGCTCAGTTCAAGTCTTGTTATTGTCTAATACTCTGTAATTATCGCTTGGGCTCGTTATTCTCCCCGGCTTTCTGAGCTGCAGTTGTCCCACGGGCTATCACGTGATCGAGGGGGGGTGTCCTCACCTCGCCTGAATTATTCAGTCTGCTCTAGACTCGCTTTGTGGTTGACAGATTGTCTGTTCATTATTCTTGTTAGTTTGTAGAACTCTGTTCACAGAACATTGTGTAGACTTAGTGATTTTCGACGTTTTATTGAGTTGTGTGTCGCATAGACACTCTAAACAACTCAGGTCCTAAAACTATAGCTTATGACCTAATTTGTACTGTTTCTGTGGATTATCACAGTCTGGATTTTCTTATGCTGAACTTAGATTCAGTAGTATGAGTTTTTGTAACTTTTGTGGAGGATCTGCTGATGGTCCCTACTTATTGTCGTTTTATTATCTCCTTGTTCCTGATTCCTGTCGCAGTTGCTTGTTGTATTGCTTTTTGGCTAGCATTCTTTTTATTGTTCAAGCGACTTTTCGGTTGCCAGTCAGTCAAGAAGTTAGTTTATTAGAGGACTTTGTCAGTCACTTTTTTAAATCTATCGAGTCGTGAGACATAGCGAACTACTTAGAGCACTTACACGCATACACAAACTTGTACATATTTGTAATATCTTATTAAATGTTAATGTACCAACAGTACTTAAGAATTTTAAATGTGATTCTTTAGTACAATAATAAATTTAACTCGAGAGATGTGATATTATTTTGATTACTGTGATTAATTTAATTTAATTTGATAATATTCCTCTAGACTTAATAAATTTATTAAATTTTAATTTCTCTAGTTAGTAGCCTACCAGTTGTAATCCTGAAGCACTATTGAATAATACTGAATTCTAATGGATAATTGGACAAGGATACTGACTACTTGTTACGAAAACCCAGTAACTGGCTGGATGCTTGAAGGGCAGTCCTTTCTAGTATTCACTGGAGATCTCTAAGCTTTTAGAATCGCGTTTTTTGTAACAACTTAGTTCTGGCAAACAATGAATCCCTTGTTAATAATTTAGAAATTTCAGAGGAACTGGGTGCTAGCGACCACAAATCAATTACATTTAGCATTGAATGGAAGTATGATAGTAGGGATAACTCAGTAACAATCCCAGATTTTCGCTTAGCAGATTACGATGGGCTTAGAGAACACTTATCATCTGTTGACTGGGGTTACGAAGAGAGCTATCAATATGACAGTTTTCTGAACACTATACATGCTGCTCAAAGAACGTTTATCCCGTATAAAGAAATTAGATCAAATAGAAATAACCCAAAATGGATGAATAATAGGCTGAAATATCTTCTAGGGCATAAGAAGGAAATTTATAGGCGTATCAAAAGAGGTGAGGGTCATCTTGTGAATCAGTATATTGGCATTAAGTGGGACATTAACAAGGGGATAAGAAAAACTAAAAGGGACTATGAAATTAAAGTTGCTAGGGATTCGAAAACTAATCCAAAAAGTTTTTTCCAGTCTATAGAACAAAAGTTGAATATCAAAATGGTATACAATACCGACAGGTTGGTAGGTAAGACACAAAGGCCAAAAGTATGTGATGGGCTGATTACATCGTCTTTACATCTCTACTGTTCCTGCCTACTTTCTGTATTCGACTGAAGAAGCCTACTGTGTAGGCGAAACGTTTCGGAATAAAGTTGCCTAACTGTTGCCTATGTGTTTTACCTACCAACCTGTCGGTATTGCATACCATTTTGATGTTCACCCTGTCAGACACTGCAACACAATGGTACTTGGTAAAAGAAAACACCTTGAACAACTTTTTCAAGTGAGAATTGTTGGATCTGAGAGGGACGTGACCTCTCAGTGGCTGCATTCTCACTACTACTACTCTGCACCTCTCCTTCCGACAGTATTTAAGTCTCCGCACTGTCGCTTGATCTTCATCATTCCTCTTTTTGTGACTTAGCTCGAGTGGTGACGTGTGCTTACCAAACACATCACTTAACACATCGACGATATCGCCTCTCTCGAATTACCTTGTGTTGGGAGAGACTTCGCTTTGATAGTGCTTGCTGGGCCTTCGTCTTCCACTCCACTACAGGATGGTGCGTCGGTGTTGCCTACCCAAGGGCAGGTAGCCTGTTGCTGCCTGAATTCATTCGCCTGTTGACTGACGCCATACAGCCAGTCTCGCCGCCACTCAGGATATACATTGCCCATAAAGCTACAGTTCACCTCCAAGTGTCCTGCGCCAGGCAAGTACGTGGTCTACTTACACGTACTTGCCTTCTGAGTACTCTCACTTTTTGGCCGATTGTCACCGCCAATTTCATCTTTTCGTAATTAGACGATGCCTTCGTTGCCTTCCACCTCCCACCCCCCCCTTCCACTCTCCCCCAACCCCCACACCTGCCTCGCTTTTTTCTAAATCCAATTCCTTCTCCTAAACCTAAAATTTCTCTAATCCGATGCCACTATCTGTCCTGAAAATTTATTATATCAGATCACTGGTGCACCCAACTTAAAGTCTTCAAAAAACCCAACTCAGGTTTTAAACTCCTTCTTGACAAACATTCCTACGAAACGTACACTTCTAGCGATACCTGACAAAAACTTCTGAACGCAGGCTTCACCATTTTTTTGGACACCGGACCGTCCAACCACAGGCATCTAAACATAGACTTTTCTCCCTGACACCCCTATGACAAGACAAAGAAGATTAATAAAAAAAATTCATACTAAGAAAAGGGGTTTTTTTTTACAAAATTTTACAGCCCCGAAACTCTACCTTCTCAAAATACGCTGTTCTACCCCTCGACGCCTTACACTCTTCAAAAAGGGAATCTTTGCCAAGCCCACCGCCTTCCTCCAAACCCTCCTTCACTCCGAACTTCCACCCCCACAAATTCTTAAACTACAAATTCCCCCCAGACAAAAACACATGCACGTCTACACAAGCTGCCCCAATGTTCAGCAACGGGCCCCTTTCGGGAAATACTTGCAACCTCCCCAAAATTTTTTTAACGTGGGGGGTCACACACGCAGCTGCAAATTCCCGCCCTTCTAGAAAGCACATTCTTCCCCCCTCGAGCTAGCCAACCCCCTCCCCCCCCAAACCCCTTTCCCAAACTCCCCCCCCTACCCTCAATCGGGGCCCCCCCACGCACTTGGTCTACCTTTTCTACTCTCACACACAAAACACCAACAAAAGAAAAAAAGCACTTCTCCTTCTACACCTACACCCACCACTAACTACAAAACTAACTGTCAACTCCCCACTGCGCCCACTTGCGATGGTAATCTCCAAGCTTCCAAATCAGACTCTCACATGTTTTTTAACCTAATTGTCGCAAAATTTTTCCCTCTTTAATTATCCCTCCACCCTGCTTCCTTCAAACCCTCCTAATCCCCCCTTTTTTGCCTCTCTCCACCCCCATTCCTATTTCCCCCCCAGCTCCCCCCCCTTACCCCCTTTTCCCCCTTTCACCTCCCCCCAACCCCCCCTATGTGCTGCTACACCACCCCTTCCCCCCTTCCCATCCCTTCAAAACTTCCCATTTTCCTCACCCTTACCATCTTCCACTTCCACCCTTTACCAAGCTTTCCTCTTCCTCATCCCCTACCAAAGTTTCCCCTTTCCTCTGCTCCACCTTCGCCACCCCCACCAAAACCAAAACTCATCCAGCCAACCCACCTCCCCCGACAAACCACTCAAACCTAAACCCCCCCAAACCCTCGCAGACAGACCAAAAAAACATAAAAACAGCCACCCTTTTCCTCCCCCTCCGGGAACGGTCACCCCTACAAACCCCCATCCATAGGGCCCCACACAGGGGCTTTAATCCAAACTCCCCCCCCGACATTAACTTTGCTAGACAAACCTTTAAAATCATTTTTAAAGGTGATTAAATTTAAACGTACTTTCTTACTTTACAATTAAACACCTATGGCCGAGCCCTTGAAGCAAGAGGCCAATTTTATTTTGCTAAACGTACCTGCCTCAAAAGCCCCTCAACGTATCCGCCTTTTGGTTAACTGCCCTACAGTCCCCCATGATCCCCACATGGGTTGGCACCTTTTAAACCCCAAAAAAACAAAATTTTTTCCCCAATCCCTTTTATCAAAAAACACTGTTTGGCAGAATACACACCCACCTTGGCCCTTTTAAACTTTTTCACCACCCTGCTCCCCCAAAACCTATTCTGAACATACACGATTTTCCCTTAGCTAAATTTACACCAACACCCAACTACTACTAGTGATTGAATCAAAACACACCCCCTTTCATCACACCAAAAAACCCAAATTTGGTCCCCAATTACTGAATCAAAACCACAAACACCAATTCCCCCGGGGCCCAGACAAAAACATTTTCCAATACATGCCAAAGAAAACCCCGACATCTTTCCGGGCAAACGACCCAAACTCTCTTTCAAACAACATATCACCTGGTCTATTCGGTCTGATCAATTCCCGTCATTTTGCACATCCCTCCCCCCCACCTCACCCCGGCCAAATTCCCTTCTCCTACAAGAACGCTCACGGGAGCCTTAAAACAGCCATAGATAATATAACCTCACCTATGATACAAAAACAAACCATCTTGACTTTGACTTTCAACTTGCTCTCATCCAATACACATTACACAAGCAGCCAACACCGCAATCCCAAAAAAAACCCCACCCTCGTTTTTTCTTCAAAAACCCTCAATCAGAAAAAAAGCTAATTATCTGTTCCACAACGCTTTCTCTACAACACACACAGTTTTAATTCAAGTCCGATTAGATTCACTTACCCCGAAAAACATTCTACACATCTAGACCAAACCCACAAAAATCAGGGTCACAGCTATATACAAGGGGGGAAAAACAGCGTATCAAAAAACCCCAAAGCCTCGGGAACTTTATCAAAAGTCTCAGGGGGCAGCACCCCCCAACAACAAAATTAAAACACATCCCCCACAACAACACAACACCTCAGACCCGCAGGCGCTACTAAAATCTTCAAACACATCTGGGAGAAAAATCTTCCACCCCCACCCACCCCCCCCTAAGCTATCCAAAACCCCAGAACTAGAAAACTGGGAACAACAAAAACAAAAAAAAAACACCAACAGCCACATCCATTGGGCTCCTTACCTCCCCCAATAACTTGACACTTTCCTTTTTACCCCACAGACGTTTTAAAAACCCCCCCAGACAACTTCCTCCAAGGCCCCTGGGGCCTCGGGCCCAAACAATATTATTCTGAAACCCTTTCCCGACTCTATCATTTTGCCTACGCAAACCCCCTCAATGCCTCCCCTTTCCTCTGGAACTCCTTCCCCCCTTTTAAAGCGCTATGCTATCCCCTTTCCCAAAAACCCAAAAAAGACCACTCGACCCTAGAAAAATATGCCCTATCACCCCTCGAAACTTTAGGGGAAAAATCTTTGAAATCTCATCAATCATCGCCTTTGCAGATACCGGAAAACAAAATTTTCTACTTTCTGGGCCATTTGGGTTCAAGCACACAGCCACACAGGATGCCTTAACATCATTTTCAACTACACCAATAAACACAAAACAAAAAGAGGACAGCCTGGTTGCAAAAACTTGGGAAAAACTTTTGGCTGTCTGGCACAAGGGCTCAAGTACAAACTCTGCACTAACTTAACTGCCTGCACTACTCGTAAACCCTGCAACTTCCTAGACGGCCGTACTGGAAAAAAATTCCAAGGTTGTTCTCTGACACTTCCAAAAGTGGGGTACCCAGGGGTCTTCCTCTCCCCCTCCCTCACATTTTATCACAAAAAGACATTCCAAAACCCCGATCCACAACTCCACACACTACCTAGCGACGACATTACACAATTATCACTCATGCCAATATAGATACACTTACACACAAAAAAAAATGAGGTCGACAAGTAGCCCTCTGGGAACAAAAAAAGGAGGATCAAAACCAATGCAGCAAAAACCGCATTTTTTTTTTAACTACAGGGAAAAAAAGAACATAAAAAGGAGGTCACTGCAGCAGGCCTGTTGGGGGCCCTATAGGCAGGTCTTTTACATTCATCCCATTTAAAAAAAAATTTTACCAAACCCCAATTTTTAATGCTGCTCAAAAAAAAAGCTCTGATGTAAAGTCCCCCAATCCAACCCCTCCCACCATGTACTTTTCAAACCTAAATTTGAAACTACCCAAATCCAGCCTCAATAACCCCAAATAGGGGACTGTTCCACTCATAACTACCCTATTTCCAAACCAATCTTTCCTATGTCCTTTCTAAATCTAAACTTTTCTAAATTTTAAAACCATTAATGCGGTTCTCTCTTGGGGAGTATCCCAAGACCCTTTTTTAATATCCCCTTTATAATACCTACTTCCATTTACACTTCGTCGGTCTCCCCTCTTCTTCGTCTAACAAGTGATGTAACTTAAGAGTCTTCAATCTTTTTCAAAGGAAATTTCTAATGCTATTATTAATTTGTCATCCTCGCTGAAAGTTTTCTAACGAAATTAGTCCTTCTGTAATATGGGGCAAGAACTAGCGCATAATCTAGGTGGGCCTTCTAAAGATGAAAAACGCAGAAGACCTCTGGACCCCGTTGTTAACTTTTTGAAAAAAAATCCCGTAATCTATTTGCCTTATTACGTACGCTTAGGCATTACTGCTGGTTTAAGGGTTTAGCTCACCATAACCCCCAAGTCCTTTTTGCAACGTAGGCTAAATTCTACTCTTTAAAATTTTAAAAACTAGGGTTAGAAACCCCGAGCTTTAAACCAGTTTACACAAAACTGCATCGCCAGTTTTCTGACCAAGAATAAGTTTGATAAATCCCCTGAAGTTCCATAACATCTACGTTTGAATCAATTTTCCTACCATCTTTTGTCAGGGGAAATTTTCCATACACTAGTAATTCCCCATAAGTCATTTATATAAAAAAACAACAACGGGAAGACTGATCCTGTGGGAAAGCCACTTGTTCAATCCCCCCTCGGGTTTTAAACCCCCTTTTTTGGCACTCGCGGCTATACTCGATTCACAGAGCACTTTTCCCCCCAAAGCCATGAGCTTTCCATTTCTTAAAAAAGTCTTTAGTGCGGAACTCTATCAAAAGCCTACTAAAATCTAAGAAAAATAATATCAAATTCTTATGTGGGCAAAAGCCTCAAAGCTTTATGAAAAAAGTTTAAAATTTGTTAGACAAGAACCGGCCTCTTTTAATCCAGCGAGTATCATTTAAACAGCATCTTATCGAGATGGCTTCTTAAATCAAGCTATAATTTACTTATAATTTTCCTACAATTGAGGTCAGGTATTTTGGGCGGGAAATTTGAGGTAACGACTTTTCCCCCCGTTTTAAAAATAGGAATTACATTAGCCTCTTTCC
>NC_069435.1:13719480-13788352 GCF_026875155.1 Cherax quadricarinatus | reverse complement strand
TACCCCCCCTCCAACCCTTCCTGGCCCCCCCTCCCCCCCTTCCTTTCCACTACAGAGATACACCTTAAAAGTTTTCTGTTTCGCTCCATTCTCTCTCATGTCAAACCACCTCAACAACCCTTCCTCGCCCTCTGGAAACATTTTTGGAAATCCGCACCTCCTCCTAATTTCCCCAAACCAAAATTCTCTGCTTTATTCAAAAACCACAATTCCCTCAGACATGACATCCACTGCCTCCAGCCTTCCCCTCGCTGCAACATCACACCCCCCGCTTCCCACCCATATAAGAGCTTGGAAAAATATACCTCATACATTCCCCTCTTTGCCCCCAAGGACAAATTTCTTTGCTCCACAGACCCAAAGTGCCCACTCACTTTTTTTCCCTCATCTTCTATATTCATCATTTTATGCCCCCATCCGTGCCCCGCCCCACCCCAAATACTAAATACGTTCCCCTCCCCAAACCTCCCCCCTCCAATCTGATTTTCAATTTTCATCACCAATTTTTTGTTATCCTCTCCCTTACTTTTCCCTGTATTCACCTTTAATTTTTTTTTTGCACACCCTCCAAATTCATCCCCCAATCTCTGAAAACTTTTTTCGGGAATCTCCCAAGAGCACGTGTCATGGCAAAGGCAGCGTGACAACTCCCACTTTGGTGTGATTCTTTATTTTTAACTCCCGCCTTTCCCAAAGATCGCATTTACTTCTCTTAAAACCCCCATCTAAAAATTTTTAAAACAACCACGGTGACATACACACCCTTTGTCTAAGGCCTCTTTTTACTGGGAAAAAAATTTTCCCTCTTTCCTACTACTTAATTGGGCCTCACTATCCTCTTTTAAAAAATTTCACTGCTTTCAGTAACCTACCCCTCACCCTACATTGCAAATCTGCCCCCATTGCCCCCCTATCCACCCGTTTAAAAACCTTTTCCAAAACCCTAAATGCCACAAAAACTCTTTGCCTTTTAAAAAAAAGTTCACTTATAGTTTCACTGTAACACCTGGTCCCCCAAAAACCCCCTACCCCTTTCCCAAAACCCTCCCTTTTTCATTGCTATCCTATTTTCCGCTTATCTTAATTTTTTCAAATTTTAAACTACCATACCTTTTTCCCGGTACACTCAACAGACTTTTCCCCTATAATTTTTTTCTCTCTTTTATCCCCTTTGCTTTAACAAAGGAACTATGCTGCTCTCTCCAATCCCCCAGGTACCTTCCCCTTCCATACTTTTTTTTAAATAATTTTCCCAACCCCCCAAAACTATAACCCCACCTGCTTTTTTAAATTTTTTATCTTTTCCCCAAACCGGCTGCCTTACCCCCTTTCATTTTACCCACTGCCTCACGAACTTTCCCCCACACTCACAACTGGCTCTTCCTACTCCTACAAGATTTTATTCCTCCTTGCCCTATACCGAAATCACAGCTTCCCACCCTTCCCATCAACTTTAAAAATTTCCTCAAAATATTTTCCATTTTCCCAATACCCCTCCCTCTCCTTTTAATTTAACTCTCCTCTCCTATTTTTAACTGACAAAACCAAATTTGGGTTTCCTAGGCTTTTTAAACTTGTTAATCCCCACCCCAAAATTTTTTTTCTTATTTTCAACAAAATTTGTTGATAACATCTCTCCCACTCCCCCATTTCTCTTTTTTTACTTTTGCTTCACCACTCTTTTTAACTTCTCTTTTTTTCCCTCCATAACTCTTTTCCCCTCCTTGCATCACTTCTATTTGGGTAAAAATTTTCTCATATGCAAAAAACCTTTTTCCCTCCCCTTACACTCTTTTTCATCATCTTTCCCAAAAAAAATCGCCCCTTTTTCCCTCCGCAACCCCCCCCCTGTAACCACAAATTTTCTGCTGAAAAATCAACATTTAACATTTTTTAAACCAAACCCCATACCTCTTCGACCCCATTGCCTAGCCCTCTTTACCCATCTATCCCCAAAATAGCTTTTTTAAAATCTTACCCTAACTGCCTCCTTTTTTAGTTTATAACCTTTAAACCCCCCCTTCCCCCTGATGCTCTTTTCTCCGGGATCCATCTACCTTTTACTCCAGGGAGCTACAACTAGAAAGTGATCTGATATATCTGTGGCCCCCCCTATAAAACATGAAAAACCGGAATTTTACCCCACATCTTTTTTTCAAACCAATACATAATCCAACAAACACTGTCATTTCGCCCTACTTTAAATTCTGTATACTTATTTTTTTCCTCTTTTTTTTTTAAAATATGTATTCCCTATAACTAAACCCCTTTTTTATACAAATTTTCAATAAAAGGGGCTCCCATTATAAATTTCCCACCGGGCCCCCCAAAATTTTCCCTACCACCCCCCCTCAAAATTTTTTTTCTCCTATTTTTGGGCATTCAAGCCCCCCCAAAACCCAAAAATTACTCTCTCACTTTGGGTTAAAAGGGGGTTTCCCTATAAAATCACAAAACCCATCCCCCCAAAATCTCTTCTCTCCTCTGCATTCCTCTTTTCTCCAGGTGCATAAAACGCTTTTTATGACCCACTTTTTCGCACCCAAACCCTTTTTACTTTAACCCCAAAAAATTTCTTAAAATTTAAACATTCATATTCTTTTTTCCCCCCTTTTTTAACCCCGAAAAAATTTTAACTTTTACTGCTCCCCCGTTTTTTCAAAAAACTCTCTCGGGGAAACCCCCAAATTTTTAAATCCCATTTATTTCCCCCCACTGAAACTTCCAAAACCCCCTTCACCTTTTTTTCGTTTAAAGGGCCAGGCCCTCCAACTTCTTTCATTCATAAAAACACAATAAACTGTTTCTTTTTATCCGCACTACATCCACGCACTTTTTAAGAAACCCCCTTTTATAAAGTTTTTCTTCTTCCTTTTTAAAAATTTTATACAGGAAAGGGGTTACTAGCCCATTTCCCGGGCCCTTTTGGGTTCGCCTCATACGACACGCATGGCTTAGGGAGGGAAAATTCTTTTCCATTTCCCCCATGGAAAATTTAGAAGAAAAAAAAAAGAACAAGACCCTATTTAGAAAAAGGAGAAAAACCTAAAATGTATGTATATATATATATGCTTTGTGCGTGTCTTTTAAGTGGGACCAAATTTGTAAGTGGGAGTAGCAAGAAAACCCCCTTTAAATTTTACGTGTTTATGAGCAAAAAAAAGAAACCAGCAATCCTACCTTTCATGCAAAACATTTCCCAAGGTTTTTTTTCACAGTCACGGGCCGGAGGGTATTTACTTCCCCTGGGGGGTTTGCTTTAAAAATAAATATATTTTTGCTTTTACCCTTTGCTAAAAATGCTTTTTCTACAGCATTTTTTTACAAAGAAGAGCATAAAACCAAACTTCTGCCCAATTCGTATTTTTATTACTTTACTTTTAGTGTGCCCTAAAAAATTTACTTTTGGGTTTCCCTAAGCAGCTGGGTTTTCCAGTATGGGTTTTTTGGGTAAACCAATCATCAGAAGTTTGCCATTTTTTCCTTTCCCTTTAAAGGTAGATGCCCCATTAAAAGCTGATCCGAAAACATTCCCAAAAAACAATTTTTTGAGGAAATTTTCTTCTTTCAAAATGCTTAAAACCCAATCCGTGTTGTTAAGAACACTTTTTATGTTGAATTTTTTTTGGGGAAAATTTGGCGGGAAAAAATTTAATTCTTTTCATTGAAAAAACCCAGAACATTCTGGATCAAAAGGTTTTAATTCAGGGTCAGCCCTAAAAATTTTTCCCTAGCTGCCAACAGATTTTTAAAACTCCTCAGGTTAACCATATTTTGTAGAAACAGGGAAATATTTTCTTAAATTTTTTTCATTAAGAAACTTTGGGTGCACGCTAGGGGAAGCTCCCGAAAAAAATAGTGAGAACCAAATTCCCGGGTTTAAACCCCTTGCTTTAAAAGGTTTTTTGTGGAATAGTGGCTAAAAGAGCAAAACATTAGTGAAAACAGTTTAAAAAGTTTTTTTCGAGGATAGACCAGGTACTATATAGAATACCGGGGGTTATTTCCCTGTAAAAGTAGGCCTAAACAGGGATCGTGATGTTACCGGGGGTTTTTTAAATATATTTATAGGTGGGGTTGTAAAAGAAAATAAATGATTGGGGTTTTTTTTAAGAAGTGGGGGGTTAAAAGATGAAGAAAAATAACACTTTTTAAACTTTGTGCTTTTGGGAAGATTCTAAAAAATTTTCAGAGGATAGTGGAAAAAATTTGGGAAAGTAAATGAAAGAAGAAAGTTTAAAAAATTTAAAAAGGGGAAAAAATAAAAGAGAGGTAATAAAAAAAGAAAAAGGGAAAACTGGTTTAGGTTTGAGGGAGGGAGTATGGAGAGGTTAAGTTTTTAATTTTTTGTTAATAGACTTGTCATTTAAAGGGTTTTGAAGGACAGGCGAACCATAGAACCCGACAAAGGGGAAAAGGGGAGTGGTATAAATGAGGGGTCTGTGGAGAAGACGTTATCCATGGAAGAAAATGGGGAAAAAGTGTGAGAGTATAATGGTACCCAAAGCCTTTAAAATCGAAGTGAAGCAAGGGGAGTGAAAATTGCAACAAGGAGAACAAATGGGATGGGCGTGTCCGATGGGAGGCATGGGGTGAATATTTTTGCACAGAAACCTTTTGCTTTGGAAATTTAAAAAAGGGGCAGAGTTACTAAAAGTGTTATTTCCCAAGGGGTTTATGAGGGTTGTTGATGTGGTTTCCCGGGCACCTTGAAAGGGGGGGAACAAAATAGAAAAGACTTTGGGAATATATAAATTTGTATTGGAAAGAAGGGAAAGGGGAAGGTCTTTCCCAGGGGGAATTTTAAGGGTGAGGGTAAAGGGAAATTTTGTGTGTGAGTGGCTTAAAATCCAGCAACAGACGTGTTAGGAGCGAGAAAAGGTATTTGTTTTTTTTTGATGTACTGTTTTGGAGTGTGAGCCAAAGGGGAAATTTAGAAGGAATTTTTAAAGGGAAAAAATTTTCCGGGCTTTTAGTGTCGACACACCCCAAGTTTTCCTACCCAGCAGGGTGACCTAAAAAAAAGAAGAAACCCCCTTCATCATCCTCCCCTCCCTGTTTTTTTCCCCCCTTTCCCCAAAGGGGTGTTGACATTCAATGACCAAAGTTGTCGTGGAGTCAACTCTTTGGGCTGGGGGCAGTTTGGTAATTTATTCAAAACCACTTATTATGTTTGGGTTTCCCAAAATTTCTATAAGGGCTGATTGTTGAAGGGGGTTTTTTTAAACGGAAAAGGGGGCTGAAATTAATCCTTCAGCATACCAAAACCACGAGTGTCCTCGGATCCCCGAACGACAAACCCAGCTCTGCCGGGTTTTGTAAACTTTTTAAGACGACATCTGAGTTTAAATAAGGGGGACATGTACAAATTTTGTCTCCCCTTTAGACCCGGACATTTGGGGTCGTGGGGTAGAATCCCGGGCCCCGAAGTTTTTTTAAATGAAATTTAAAACCCTTTTTTGTGGATTTTTTATATATAAAAATATATATATAAATAATATATTATATATATTTATAAATATATATATATATTAAAATTTTAAATATATATTTTTTAATTTTTTTTTTAACCCCACTGGCCGATTCCCCCCCAAGGCAGGGGTTTGGGCCCCAAAAAGGGAAAAAATTTCACCATCATTCACTCCAACACTGGCTTGCCAAAGGTGCTTTACACACAGTTTTAAACCCGCAACATTAAAAAACCCCTCCTTCAAGTGCAGGCACTGTAAATTCCCATCCCCAGGACCCCATGACCGGGGCCTTTCCCTTTTCCCCAATCCCTTCCCTAAATGTTACTTTGCTCACACTCCAACAGCACGTCAAATATTTTTAAAAAACCCTTTGGGTTTCCCGTTTACTCCTATAAACACGCTCCGGGAGGCCCCCTGGGGGAAATACAAGCCCCCCCCGAACACAATACCTCCTTTACCCCCCTCCCTCCCAAACCTTTTCCCAGGGGCCCACCCCACCCGCCCCGGGCCCTTTCCCTTCCCCTACCGACGAAACACCTTGAAGTCATTCTGTTTTTTGCTCCATTCTCTCTACATGTCCGAACCACCTCAACAACCCTTCCTCAGCCCTTGGAAAACAGTTTTGGAAATCCCGCACTCCCCCTAACTTCCAACTACAAATTTTCCTGCTTACATTCACCCCACACATTGCCCTCAGACATGACTCCCCAGCCTCCACCCTTCCCCCGCTGAAATTCTCACCCATGCTTCACACCCTTATAAAGCTTGGTAAAAATCTCTCATACTTTCCCCCTCTTTGCCTAAAAAGGACAAGTTCTTTGTCTCCACAGACCCCTAATGCCCCTCCCCCTTTTCCCTCATCAATTCTATGATTCCCTCATTTTTCATAGACCCATCTGCTGACAGGGTCCACTCCCCAATATCAAATACATTCACCTCCTCCTACCCTCTCCCCCCAAATCTATACCCAATCTTTCTTCCCCTAATTTTTTTGTTAACCCCAAACCTTATCTTTCCTGTTTTTCCTTTTATTTTTTTTTTTGCTTACCCTACCAAATTTTCATTCAAAAAACCTCTGCAACTTTCTTCAAATCCCCCAAGGCCAGGCTCACAAAGACAAGGGGGCAACTCTCACTTATTTATTCTTATCTTTTAACTCACGCCTTTTCCCAAGCCCCTCGTTTTTATTTCTCTTCAACCCCTCTATAAATATATTAAACAACCACAGTGACACTCCATTCTTGTCTAAGTTTTATTTTTTACTGGAAAATAATTCCCCTCTTTCCTACATACTCAAATTGAGCCTCCATCCCGAAAACTCTCCTGCTTTCATAACCTCCCTCCTAAACCATACACCTGCAACATCTGCCACATTGCCCCCCTATCCACCCGTCATACGCCTTTTCCAAATCCAAAAATGCCACAAAAACCTCTTTAGCCTTATCTAAATAGTTCACTTATATGTTTCTTGTAAAACCCTGGTCCCACCCCCCCTACTTCCAAAAAAATCCTTTTTCACTGGTGAGGGAAAAGTTCAATAGATAGGATAGAGAGGGAGTATATGTAAAGTAGTTTCATTGCCGGGTACTTGTTAAGGTAGGGTAAATCAAGCCCGCTATTCCCCGCTTTTTTTTTCCCCCACCCCAAAATGATAGTTTTTACTGCCCGGCTGCTTGTTAAGGGGGTCATCTAGTTTTCCCCTATCCCTTCCCCTCCTTCTTCCCCCCCCCCCCGAAAGGTACGTTGGGGGCTCTGGTCAAACATAAATCCTCGAACCCCTTGCCCTATCACAAACACAGCTTCCTTCTTCATCAACATTTAAAAAATTCCTCAAAAATTCCCCCCATCTTCCCAGTACCTCTAACTCTTATTTAATCTCTCCTCTCCCTTTTTAACTGACAAATCCATTTGTTCTCTAGGCTTCCTTAACTTGTTAATTTCACTCCAAAACTTTTTCTTATTTTCAACAAAATTTGTTGATAACATCTCACCCACTCTTCTCATTTGCTCTCTTTTTACATTGCTTACCACTCTCTTAACCTCTCTCTTTTTCTCCATATACTCTTCCCTCCTGGCATCACTTCTACTTTGTAAAAACTTCTCATATGCTAACTTATTCTCCCTTATTACTCTCTTTACATCATCATTCCACCAAATATATATATATATATTATATATATATATATATTATATATATTATATATATATATATATATATATATATATTATATTATATATATATATATATATATCTGGCACCTCTGCCAGAGAGAGGCTGTGGGCATCCCGCTCTGTGATTTTGGCACAATATCGTCCAATCAAGAACACCTACCAGGATTATCATCAACAGGCTGGTGTGTGAATATCTGCTGGTCGTGTTGGAAAGGGCCAGAAGACTCCGCATTTTGTCTATTCCGTCAGAATCAAGAAAAGTTCTGTGTATGTGAATTCAGTGAGGGAACAAAACGGTCACCTATGGGTAGGAGAGGTCGGTGAGGTGAGGCCTCATGGAGGAGGAGGCGGAAGCGGAGGTTGAGGGGTAAAACTGTGTCCCCCCCTTCCCCAAACAGGCGCGCAATACACCGTGTGCTCGTGTTACAACAATGGAGTGCTTGTTCACCGTGTGTATAGTGTATATAGTCTATAGTGTACAGTGCATAGTATGTGCATGGTATGCTCATAGCATGTGAAGCGTATAGCGGTGTGTCGTTGATAGTGGGGGCTGTGCACAGAGCATAGTGGTGTATAGTAACATGTGCACAGAGCATTGTGGTGTATAGTGACTTGTCCTGGGAGGGAGTGAGTGCCCTACTCCGCCTCAGCACACATCTTCCACTCCTCCCTTTCTTCCACCGCCCACCACAAAGACTGGACACCCCTCTCCTCCCCCCACCACCACCATGAACCACATGCGGTATGTGCCATGCGCCAGTTTTCCCTTCAGCCTGGGCTTACCACACAGTTTGAGGTAGGGCAGACGATGATGCCCAGCAGCGACAAGCAGGGAGGAAAAAATGCACCCAACAATGAAAGAAGACGGCACAATGTCAGGTTTGTGGAGAGTTTCGAGCACGCACAGGGACGCGCCCCATTCGTGCACACAATGGGTGTGCAGGATCAACATATGCCCCCAGCAGGAGAGCAGCCACGCCTCCGCAGGAGATGACCAATTCAAGGGCAAACCTCGTCACTTGCGATAACCTTCTGTTGGCATTCTAATCCATTGCTAGCAAGTTACACTATCCCACATCCCTAAAGCGGCTCTCGCCCAATGCAAGCAGGGGAAATTCACCAGACCTTCTTATGTGGGTGATACGGATAGGCTCCACCAACTTAGAAGCCCGAGGCACCATCCAAGCATGGCGCATCCTACTCTTGTTGGCAATGTCTGTCTTGCAGTTCCTGGGAAAGTGAGGCAAACTGTTAACTCTCATTTATCAAGGCAGTGCGCAAACTACCCAAGAACAGATAACTGTGTCCCTCTGCACCTTCATCGCAGGAATCAAAGAGCTAAGACCCAAGAAAAGTCCCACTGAAAACGAGAAAATTTGCGAACAGGTTAGCTTAAATAATTGCAAGACCGGTAAACATGGGAGCAATAAGAATAATTACAAGTGACGAAACTGATATAGCACCCAAGATGTGACCACAGCCTATGCACTAAGAGTCAAAAGTCATCCAACCTGGGACACCATAGCCATCCAACGAACAACCCGAGGAAGACCCATCATGAACATTTAATTTTGCAATGGAAATGGAAGTCTATATATAAAGCGATCGTGTCATTTCCAGCAGGAATCTGCAGGAAGGTTACACTGGAATTCGACCTCATGCACCTCAAAGAGTTGGTAAATCCAGACTCTGTGAATCTGCATCAATTCTTCTCACCGAGTTAACAACTTTCGTCAACAATTGCTGGCTGGGCGATCCCAGAAGAAATTAAACCTTTCTTTTTTGGAGCCTCCTATGTGCTTTGGAAGAAGAGGGATGGGGGAATCAGACCCCATTGCAGGGAAACAACTCTTCTCGTCTCGTTGCAAAGCATCGTGAGAAAACATTGCCTTGAGCTGCCACTTAACTCACAGCCACCACCAACAGGGCTTTGGGGTCTCTCAAGGCAGTGAAGTGCAAGTCCATGCGGCAGGGCCCAGTTGCCGACATCAGGGGACCTTACCAGAAGACAAGGACATAGTCAAACTTGATTTTAGAAATGCCTTTAATATGGTGAAGAGAGATTGCTGGTTTGCAGCTGTTCGGGTGTCGGTTCCCCAGTCTCTTTCCCTTCATTTCAGCCGGCTACTGCATAAACTCAATTCTTTTGTTTGGATAACTTGAAAATTTCAATCATCAGAGGGTGTTCAGCAGGGTGACCACTCGCTCCAACTTCTCTTCTGCTTGGCCAGAGTAAGGAGATCTACTTCCTGCCTACGCAGTGAGCTCAATTATCTGGTACTGGATGCCGGCACCTGGCAGTGGTACTGAAGAGTCCATCGTGGAGGGGACCTATAACTGGTGAAAACACAGGGAGAAGACTTGGGATCAATCCTCAATCCCTCAAGTGTGAAATCATAAGCAAACACAGGAAATTAATCAATTGCTTTGCGGAAGAATCCTCCCGAAGTCTCAACTACAACTCACGTCCAAACCCAGTACCCTCTTGGGGGCACCGCTGGGTCAACCAGGCCATCGATACTGTCGCAGGGACGAATTGAATGACCTATGATGATGGACGGGGAATAAGCGATCTTGATGCCCATGATGCCTCTGTATCTCCTCCAAGGTGTTCTTACTATGCCAATGACTCACTTTACTTTCTTGAGGTGTGAACCCCTCTTTTGAAAACCCAACACTCGATTATTATGTCGCACACATGAGATCAACTTTTAAGAAGGCACTGATAACCTGTCACTAGAGGATCATGAGCAATGGGATCAGGCATCCCTCCAGTGAAAACTGGGAGTTGGTATAGGGTGTTGCGTAAGCACCGCATGTTGCTGAACCTGCTTTTCTGTCTTCGTGTTTGGCTTCCAGTGCATTGGTCAAGTTGATAGTGCCCGTATCAGCTTGAGAGACTCTGGTAAGAGCTCAAGGACCCCAGGTTTACTAAAGGCAGCGATTCGGAGGGACACCATCTACAGACTTCGCCTGTAGACCCACGATCCTCCCAAACAACACAAACAGTCCCACTGGGACAAACCGATCATGAAAAAAATCGCCAACACAATGCTCTCCAATGCTTCAGGAAAGAAAACAAAGCTCGTCTCCTGGCAGTGAAGGGCCACCACACTCAGGAGATTTCCTGTTAGCTGTTCCAATTCCTCACTGGGGGCACCCGTCTCGAACACAACAGCCATTCGGATTGGTGTTGCTCTTCGCGTAGCGCACCTTCCTCACCGGAATATAGGTTGGCTTTGCAGCAGGGCGAAGCTGGATCATATCGGACTTCATGGTATCGTGTGCCACACAGCAGAGGGTAGTATGACAGGACATGAGGAGATCAATGAACATAATAAAGAGGAGCCTCGCACCACAGCCCGTGCCAGCTCAACGGGAAACACCAAGTACCAGAGGTAAGATGGGAAG
Source organism: Cherax quadricarinatus (assembly GCF_026875155.1). Classification (NCBI taxonomy): domain Eukaryota; kingdom Metazoa; phylum Arthropoda; class Malacostraca; order Decapoda; family Parastacidae; genus Cherax; species Cherax quadricarinatus. The sequence continues at coordinate 13,777,298 of NC_069435.1, read as the reverse complement.
TCCAAAACGTCCCTGATGGTGCCACTATGCTAACCTGGAAGGATGGAATGCGGTGTGTCTGGGACTGACACCTGTGCTGCCACATTGGCAGACACCTACTTCGCCTTACTCTGTTGTGGAAGGGGGGTGGAGATGCCAGCCACAGGGTGACCAGAAGATCTGAAAATATGAAGACTTCCCCCTTGCTAAACTTCATTCCAATAGGAGTCGGAGACCCTTGGAGCATGGGCATGTGTGCTATAAAGTTCCTCAAAGAGCTGGGCTGAAAAGATCCATCATAGAAACAAAGGTACCTCTGGGCGACCGCATTTCCTCTTTCAGAGACTCAGTGTTGCGATTCCAGAGAGGAAATGCCGCAGCATTTCTGGGTCAAGTGGCCCACAGACAGGGGAGCTGGACGAAGTATTCGAGATGTAGCTCTGTGTCTACTCCTATGTTGTTTTACTTTCTGTTGTATTTCTGTTGTATTTTTGTAATGTTGGCCAATGTATTTTGTCTTTATATAAAAACATACTTGAAATATATATATATATATATTTATATATATATTATATTATTTATATATATATTTTATATATATATATATTATTTATTATCTTATATATGTCGTGCACGAATAGCAGAACTTGCGATTCTTGGCTAAATAGCAATGCTCCATCTTGCCGATAAGACAAGCAAAAATTGTATATGCATTATTTTCGCCTAATTCTTTCTGAACCTAAGAAAAAAAATATATTTCTGTGTTTTTTTTGTATTAAATTATTGTAAACAAATCTAAAATATTTTTATTTGGGGTTTTAGGCTAAAATAAATTGTTTTTTATAATAAGGTTAGGTAAGTTTTCTAAGATTTTTTTGGGTGAAAAATTAAATTTTTTACATTAAATTAATTAAAAAAAATATCTTTAAATAAAAGGGAAATTTTTTTTAGAAAGGACTTAAATTTTTAAAAGGTTCTTACTAATTGCCGTTTTGCATATTGGCAAAATTATATATATTATATTTATATTTATTTATTATATTTTTTAATATAATTTATATATTTAATAAAATTTTTATTATATATAAAATTTATATCAAAAACACTGTGCTGCCAAGGCCCCAAACCTTTGTAGGGGCCCGCTTTGTGAGCGAAAACCCACATTTCTTGGGTGCCTCAATACTGAGGCACCAAAGCATTGTTTTAGGGCCATAGCACAAAGCAAATGCTCCAGAGACTTTCGCCTAAACCCAGCCAATCACACCCTTTGCCCGGAGCTTGAAGGTGGTTTCACTTGGGTATTGTCCTCTGCTATTGGCGGGGAGCCCCTTTGATGTTCAGTTACGGGGGGCCTTTGCCCCTCTTTTGATATTTCCCCAATTTACCCCATCAGAATGTCGGTAAGTTTTGAATGTGTTTCCAGTGATTATTGAATGTTTGAACCTCATTTAAAAGTTTAAGAATTGCCGAGGCTTTTGGAAGTAACAAATAAATGCCTTGAAGTTTGTTACCTTTTGGTATCAACTTTGAGGCCCGGCCGAAATGGCAGATTATCACTTACCTTTTTTGTTAATATTGAGGCCGGCCGGGCAAGGGTAGATTACCCTTCCATTTTTGTATCAATATTGAGGCCCGGCCTGACAATGGTGAAGAATGTGCAATGAAGGTTCATTATCAGGGGTTAACAGATAAAATTACCCCGTCTTTGTCACTGATATAAAAATTTGATACGAATAAAATTCTTTGATTATGAGAAATTTTTACCTTGAAAATTAAAAAAATTTTGTCTTATGGAATGCTCTTTTGTTTTTTCTTTCATTTCAGTTGAACAAAATGTTTTTATGGATAAAAGGGCTCAAAAAAAAGGGGTTACATCGTCCCAGTTTACTAAACGGGCCCCCCCTTGAGGAAGTGGATTTGGAGATGATTATGGGGCCCCAGGTGATGCTTCTTCTTCAAGTGAAGATGAACATGACGATTTGTCTAAAAGGGAAAGGGGCAAGTTTAAAGTAAAACGATGAAATTACAAAAAAAAGTTAAAATGACGAGGTTGAGGTAAAATGAAACAACTGCAACACACTAAAGCCCCCTGGGGCAAAATTGACTTTAAAAAATGCTCCATTACCTGACTACAAACATGAGGTACCAAAAAATATCAAGGAACCCCTTTCAATATTTTTGTGAAATATTTCTGCGAAATGTTAAAATCTTGTATTTAACACAAATTGTAGCAAAACAGAAAGATGTTAATACTAACTTCAAACCCTGTGAAAGATTATGCAATTTGTTGGAATTTGATTTCATGAGTTTTCACCCTGCCCTTTTTGAGAATTTTGGTCCCCTTACCTTGTCATCCGATATTACAATGTTATGACACTAAAGGTTTAGGTTATAAGGGCGCTATTCATATAAAAGATAATACCCCCAAACAACGTGACAGGTTTCCCTAAAGTAAGACCACTGTTTGAAAGGGTTTGAAAATGCTGGGGCAGTTCCGGTCACCAAAACAAACAGTTGATGGGTTTTTGGGGGGATTAAGGGGAAAAAGAGCAGGAAATCTCAGGCAAAATTTTCAGGGCCAAGCCCGATAAAGGGGATTTAAAATTTTTTCCCCCCCCCCCCGGGCCCGCGATGATGGGTTTTTACTGAATAATGATGTATCAAAGGGCAAAAAAATTTGATTATCACAGTGTTAGCCTAAAGAGGGGGGGAAGAAAAAGCCTATAAGCTCCCAAAGGGTTTTTATTTGCCTTGCAAAGACTGTGGACCCCACAAAACCCGTGCAATTTATGCGATAACTTCTTTACAGTTTGCCCCTAGTGAAATATTGCAGCTACATTCAATTGCGGTACCCGGCACTGCAAGGGACAGCAGAATGGAAAAAACCCCCACTTTGTTGTCAAAGACATGGAAAAACAAAGGTGAAAAGGGTGCTAGGATTTCTTTTTCATTGGTGGTGTCCTGCTGTATTGGAAAGCAGTAAGGGTTTTACTTGCTAAGATTTGGATCAACCCAGTGCAAAAAAAGGGTACAGCAAGGGGAACAAACAAAAGGTGGAAGTTGACTGTCTGCAGTGGACAAAGAATTTTTAATGCCCATGGGGGGGGATAGAAAAGAAAAATATGTTGATGATTTTAAAAAAAAAAAGTCCCCACTCAAAGAAAAATGTTTGAAACCATGAGGCTTTTGGGAAATATATCTTTTGATCTTTTTTGTGTCAATGGCTGGGGTTGTTTTTACGGGTGACTGTGGTGTTTTAAAAGAAAAAATACATGAAACCTCAAGGGAATTTCGGTTTTCCATTCCTTTTCCCCAAACGAAAGAAAAACCAATGGAATCCCAAAGGGGGCCGGGAGATCTCCAAGTTGTTAAAACTTAAACGGTCTTCTTCAGGTCTTCTTCATTTGTTAAACATTCCCAATCAGCATAGAAAAAGGCCCAGGGAAAACAAAAATTTGATGAAACCCCAAAACCACGTTTCCAGTTTCTCCCCAAAGAGGCTTTCATGTAAACTTTGGGGCAACACCAAGAAAAAGGGAAAACCTACTTTCCTTTTGCTTGTTCCTTCTGAAATTTTAATTTATGTTGAATTTCAATGGGGAAATTTGTTTCCCGGGAAATTTTCCAAAAGAAAACAACATGTTTTTAAATTTCCCTCTGTTAATTTAAATTTTATTTTTGTAAAAAAATTTTCAATTTTTTATAAAATGTAATTAAAAAAAATTGTTTTAAAATTTTTATTAAAAATCAAGTTTCTTGCCTTTTTTTTTTACCCAAGTTGTTTATGAAAAAACCCTTTAAAATGTATTTTTATCCCTTTTAAATTTATCATTTAAAAAAACCTGTTATGTTTCCTTTTAAAAAAATCCCTTTGTCAGGCTTGCATAAAATTTTGTTTGCCTGATCTGCCCACCTACAGTTTAACCATTGTCGGGAGGGGCCTCTTTTTTGATGCGGCCCAAAAAAGGGATTATATGGCCCAAAAATAAATAAACTCAAAAAAAAGATCAAAATAAATTTTGGGCTTGAAATTTATATATTTTCACCCAAAATAGGTTGCAATTGTTGCATTTTGTCAAATATGAGGGATGGGGCCCGGGGGGAAAGGGGGTTTAAACCCTTCCAGCCCAAAAGCCCTAATCTCAGTTTTTAGGCCCCAAAATTTTTAGAGTCCCAAATTTTAGCTGATAATTTTAAGAAATCATTTTGTTTAAACCCTAATTTGATTAATGACCCCCTCAGAAGGAAATTTTTATGGGCCGTTCCGGGCCCAACTTTAATTAAACCCCAGGAAATGTGGGTCCTGTGGGTTTTTGAAAGTGTCAGGGGGGGTTTTCGCTCACATTGGCAGGCCAAATACGCCTGAGTTCGGGTCCCTTTGGGTAGGCAGTGTTATTTATCAATTTTCCCCTTGTTTGTGGGGTTTCAATAAATATAAATGTACTCTTTGGGGGTTGGGACACCAACAGGGTTGAGAATGAAATTGCCTGGGAAAAATCCCCCTGCTTGTATGTCTTCAAAACCAAAGGGAAAAAAAAGATAGCTCTTTTCTGCGTTTCAAAGGCTCTTGTAGGATTGGGGTTTTTCTGTGGGTTTTAAAGGGAAACATGGGGTTCTTTTTTTTACAATGGGAGGCCAGTCCCAAAATGGGTTGGGGGCCTTTGGGTAGCGCGTGTTGTTATTGATCAATACCACTCGTCCGTGGTTACAATAATATATATATATATATATATATATATATATATATATATATATATATATATATATATATATATATATATGTAATATTATATTATATATATATATATATATATATATATATATATATATATATATATATATATATATATAATATATATATATATATATATATATATATATATACATATGTATTCTCTATGAAGAAATGAAACAGAATTTTTCCTCCATAAGCCATGTGTGTCGTAAAAGGCGACTAAAATGTCGGGAGCAAGGGCTGGTAACCCCTTCTCCTGGAGAAACTTTCGTGTTTCGTTTTGGACCACCCTGCCTCGTTTGGATGCAGCTACTCCCTCACCCTCAACCCTCTTCAGACCACCTCCTCCTCCTCCCTTCCCTGCCTTCCACGGGGACTTGAGACCGCCAACCAGATCTAGGCCTAGGCTCTCCTCCACCCCTCTACATTCCCACCATGAACAACCCAGGTTATGTGCCTCCATCCACACGTGCCATCTCTCTTCAGCCCAAGCTTACCACACAGATTGAGGTATGGCAAATGACGCAGCTAGCCAGCCACAAAGCCAAGGAAACAGTGCACCTAACACAGGTGTGTGTAGCGTATCGGGTACTCAACAGGAATGGCCTTATACCTGCACAATAATGGCTGTGCTGGATCACATATGGTCCAGCATAGAGCAGCCCACTGCCTCCACAGGCAGAAGAAAGTTCCAATGGTAATCACTTCAGTTGCAAAGATCTTCTGATAGCATTCAAATCCACTGCTAGCAGTAACCTGTCTCACATTTCTAAGGAGACTCATCCATATGCAGCAGGGAAATTCAGAGACCTTAAGCAGGTGAATGGAGGTTCCACCAACTTAGAACCCCAGGGCACCATTAAGGCTTGGCGCAACTTACTCCTGTTCGGCAATGCCTGTCTTGCAGTTCTTGAAAGACGCAGCAAACTGCTAGCCACATCAGTCATCAAGACAGTGTGCATCTACCAAGAACAGATAATTGTGTCCCTCTCCCCATCATTGTAGGATCACAGAGATAGACCCAAGAAAAATTCCACCGAAAGCGTGAAATTCTTCGCACAGGTTAGCAAAAAAATCGAAGGTAAACACAGTGGGAGCCAATCAGAATAATTAAAGTGATGACAATGTGGCTCCCAAACATGAGGGCCTAAGCCCATAGCACTAAGAAAACAAGCACAAATAAGGGACACCATTGTCGTAACACCCTTAGGAAGACCTATTCACTGGACAATTAATTCTTTGCCAGAATCAAAAAGTCTATAAGGCGATAGTGTCATTTCCAGTAGGATTCTCAAGAGGTTACACTGGCATTCGATCACAACACTTCAAAGAGATGGTTAATCCAAGTACTTAGCAACATCTGCTCAATTCTTCTCACCGAGTTAACAACCTTCGTCAAACAACTGCCGGCTAGGCGGAATCTGAAGAAATTAAACTTTCTTTTTTTCAGCCTCACTATATCGGTTTGAAGAAGAAGGATGGGGGAATCAGGACCCATTGTGTTGGTAACACTCTTCGCCCGTCTCGTTGCCAAAGCAGAAGTAAGAGGAATTCGCTAGAAGCTGCGTTTACTCCCAGCCACACCAACTGGGCTTTGGTGTCTATCAGGCAGTACAGCGGCAATGGCATGCTGAAGGGACCTAATCAGGGACTTAACCAGAAGAGAAGCCCGTAGTCAAACTTGACTTTAGAGAAATGTTTTATAATATGTTGGAAAGAGATGTGGTCTTTGCCAGCCATTTGGTATCTGTTTTCCCAGTCTTTGTCCCTTACATTTCAGCTGCCTACAGAATATTACCCTCAATTGTTTTGATTGCGCAAACTGAATTTCCTCATCAAAGTGTGTTCAGCAGGGTGACCCACTCGCTCGCTTCGCTTCAGCTTGGCCAGTAAGAGAACTAACTTCCAGCCTGCACAGTGGAAGCTCAACAATCTGGTACATCTGGTACCTGGTTGATGGCCACTCTGGCAGGCTACTGAAGAGTCCTAGCTACAGGACCTAAAATTGGTGAAGACACATGGAGAACTTGGGACTCATCCTCATCCCTCCAAATGTGCAATCATCACAACGAACCAGGAACTAATTAAGCTGTGCGAACATTCCTTCTGAGTCTTACTACCACTCATCCAAGAGTCCCTTCTTGGAGTATACGGTGTCATCAAGCCATCTACACAGTCCTCATGGACATACTGAATGACTGAGAGAAATGGAGGAGGATAGTGATCTTGATGCCAAGATGCCCCGTATCGCCTCACGAGATGTTTTACTCTGCTAAGGACTCACTCACCTTCTGAGGTTGCACATCCTCTTTTAGCAACCCAACAATCAACGGGAATATGATCACTCCTGGATAAGTCTTTAAGACACTGAATCTGTCCTGGAAGATCGCATGGGATCAAGACACTTGGTCCTAGTGCGATGGGAGGTATAGGCGTGTGTAAGGCAACGCAGGTAACTTTTCTTGTATTTCTCTATCGTGTTTGGCTTTCCAGGTATTAATGAAGGAGATTGTCCAAGACGCCTGAGAGGTGTGGTTGTTGCTCAAGATCTCAGGTTCATTGAAGCAGCCGTGCGGTGGGACCATTCAGGACTCTCCAGTAGGACCAGCTATCCCTAAGAACACAAACAGTCCCACTGGGACAAAACCGATCGTGGAAAATATAGCGACACAGTACTTACCAAACAACTAAGAAAAGATCAAAGCTCGTCTCTAGCGTGAAGGCACCACATACAGGAGATTTCCTTCTAGCTGTTCTCAATTCCTCTGCTGGGCGTCGACTCAACCACAGGCATTTTGGATTATTGGTGTTGCTCTTCGCCTAGCTGCCCGCCATACTCACGAAAGTAGGTGTATTTGCGGCAGGCGACGGATGATCAATTTGGACTTCATGGTCTCGTGTGTCACACATCAGAAGTGAAGTATGCTAGACATGAAGAGTGTCAACGACATCATAAAGCGAAAACCTCGCCACAGCCATTGCCCATCTCAACTGGATCCAAAGTACAGAGGTCTGATGGAAGTCAAAAAGCGTCCTGATGGAGCCATTATGCTTACCCTGGAAGGTTACGTAAGCAGATTGTCTGGGACTACACTTCTGCTGCCCATTGACAGGGACACATTCCTGCCTTACTGTGATGCTGAAGGGGGTTGGAGCACAGTACAGGGAGACCCAGAAAGCCCACAACATATGAAAAGCCTTTCCCCCTTACTATAAACTTCCATCCCAGTCGGGTCGGAGGACCTTTGCTTCATGAACAAGTGTGCTCTAAAGTTCCTTCAGAAGGCTGGGTGGAAACTCATCTCAGAGATAGCCAAAAAAAATCATAGGACGGCAGCTTCTCTTCAGAGGGACTCAGTGGCTCCGATCCAGAGGGGAATTGCCTGTAGGCATTTTGGAATAAGACCCACCGCGGGGGAGTGGACAAAGGTTTCGAGATGTCTGTAGGCTCTGAGATGTTATTTATGTTGGTCTATTTTCCCTATTTGTATTTTTGCTATGTATTTGTCTTTAAATAAAGTCTGCTTAGAATATGAATGTAGGGGAAGGCCAGGAGAAGACAATAACCCAAACAGCTCGAGAAGAACTTGAAGTTTTCCCCGAAGTTTATTTCTTCTCGGTGAGGATGAGTGTCCCCTGTACAGTTCCAGAAGGTTGTAGCATCCACACCAGTAATCCTTTTAAAAGGAAAGTACTGGCCGGTGTTTGCGGAGTATTACAACCCAGGGTCCCAAAGGCTGTTATCTGGGTGTAAAAGGGAGCAAATAAACACTGTGCAGAAAAAATTTTGACTTGTATTATCCTTCAATCAATTTAGAAAAAGAAGTATGTACACTATTTACACTATGTACAGAACATCAAAAATGGTATACAAATACCGACAGGTTGTTAGGTAAGGACACATATGCAACAGTTAGACAACTTTTATTCCGAAACGTTTCGCCTACACAGTAGGCTTCTTTAGTCGAATACAGAAAGTAGGCAGGATACAGTAGAGATGTGAAGGACGATTTAATCAGTCCATCCCCCTAGTAGTCGTAGAATTTGAGGTTGTCAGTCCCTCGGCCTGGAGAAGTTCAGTTCCAGTCAGGAACTATCTGACTATGGAACTGAACTTCTCCAGGCGAGGGACTGACAACCTCAAATTCTACGACTACAAGGGTGATGATGGACTGATTAAATCGTTTCACATCTCTACTGTTCCTGCCTACTTTCTGTATTCGACCTAAAGAAGCCTACTGGTAGGCGAAACGTTTCGGAAAAAGATTGTCTAAACTGTTGCAGAGTGTTCTTACCTAACCACACTATGTACTACAATAGGTATTAGTGCACTCCACGGGAAGCAAGGCAGACTAGAAGCACTTAGAGAGCAGACCGTGCTTCAACCCACTCTAGAATTGGAATGACAAGGGCGGACAGGAGAGTGGTACCTGCAATGACCTCTGCGATTGACCAAAAACCATCTTTCTCATTGGCTGGTACCTGGGGTACTGGTTGAAACGACGGGGGCGCCCCCTCGCCAACCATTAGTTCCCTGGTTCGTGAGTTGCGGGTGTAATGACGGCGAAATAAAGGTTACGTACGTTTGCATGCCATACCCACACCACGAGAAGGTCAGGATTAGGTTCCCACCTCCCAGTGGAAACCTTGCGCCATGGCACAAAATAATGGGACTGCCTTTCCAGCAACATCCAACTCATGGTAGTTAAGACACGTAGAACAACAGTTAGCAAACTTTATTCCGAACGTTTCGCCTACCAGTAGGATTGATTCTTCAGTCAAATACAGAAAGTAGGCAGGAACAGTAGAGATGCGAAGACGATGTAATCAGTCCATCACCCTTGAAGTAGTGAGTTTGTGGTTGTCAGTCACTCACGCTGAGAGTTCAGCTCCTTAGTCAGGAACTATCTGAATCAAGCGACACTGCGGGACGACTAAATTACTGTCGGAAGAGAGGTGCAGAGTAGTAGTAGTGAGAATGGCAGCATGAGAGGTCACGTCCTCCAGAATCCAACAATTCTCTCTTGAAAAGTTGTCCAAGGTGTTTTATGTACCAGATGCCATTGTGTGCGTTGTGTGACAGATGAAAATCAAATTGGTATACAATACCGGACAGAGTTGCGTAGGTAGACACATAGGCAACAGTTAGGCAACTTATTTCGAACGTTTCGCTTACAAAGTTAGGCTTCTTCAGTCGAATACAAAAGTAGCAGGAACAGTAGAGATTGTGAAGACGATGTAATCAGTCCTCTCCTTGAAAGCCGTAGAATTTGAGGTTGTCTGTCCTCAGCTGACTATGTGTCAGTCCCTCAGCTGATATGTGTCAGTCCCTCTGCTGACTAGTGTGCCTATGGTCTTCCTACCAACCTGTCGGAATTGTATACCATTTGGCTGTTTCATCAAACTCTTAGATAGAGCTTCAACTTTTCTCGTGACGAAAAAAGTCAATCCTAAACTCAGTGCGAGACAGCAGACAGTCGGGCTAACTAGGTCCAAAAGGGCGGACGGTATAGCCCACATCCCCCACTAAAAAAAAAAAAAAAAAACCACCAGAGGATAAAAAAAGAGCTTGGAAGGGGTTACCACAAAGTAACCTAAAACATCCTACCTAATATATAATTAAAATTAAAAATATAGTAATCTTTGTTAGACTCTATCCATAATGTAAATTAACTACTGTATTTTCCGACTTGGACCTAGGTAGATGGACCTTACACAATCTATTATTAAATCTGCAAAAGGTTCTCCATCAGCAGTATAGGTTGGAGAGGTGCAGGGCTTAATGGAATGTCCAGGTTTTCCCTACTTGCTTGACATCCTCGGCAACACCGGATATGTTCTTCACATCTGCTTTTAATTTTTGCCAAATAAAATTCTTTTGTGAGTCTATGTATGTTCTAATAATTCCTAAGTGACTCTAATGAAGTAATATAAGCTATATTCAATTATTTGAAGGTCTAAGGCTTTGTTGAAACTACTAACCTGTCAGACATTTGTCGGCCCTTCTATCTCCGTACCAGTCTAAGGCAGATCAAATAGTCGTTTTTAAGTTTTATTTGCCGGATGAGCCTGCAAATGAGGGGTTAGTGGTACAAGCGCGAACAAATGTTACGATCTTTGCATGCCACAGGGCCCGAACCACCAAAATTCTTTGCAAATGAATCCGAATCTTCAGAGTTCTAATTTTCAATAAGAAAAAAATTTGGAGTGAGTTATAAAACAAGTTAAGAAAGCTAGGGAACGAATGATTTGTCAGTTAAAACAGAGTAGGGAGTTAGTAGATGGGGGAGGATGGTATGGGGTAGATAGCGAGAATATTTGAGCAACTTTTAAATATCGGGACGAAGGAAACGTAGGCCGGTTATTCCATGCACTGGCCAGGGAGGTTTACCATCTTTTAGGGAGGGAAGAAGGCAGGATGTGAGTTGTGTGGGAGGTGCGTGAGGCATTACGTACAAATGAAAACGGGGCTTAAAGCAGCGGAATGAACGGGATCCATGACAGAAATGTTAAAAGCAGGGGATGATATAGTGTTGGAGTGGTTTGTTATTTTTGTTAATAAATGTATGAAGGAGGGGGAAGGGAGGTACCTAGGATTAGGCAGAGAGCATGTATACTCCTTTTTTATAATGGGAGGGCACAAAGATTGTAAAAATTATTAGAGAGGAATAAGTTTACTGAGTATATCAGAAAAAAGTATTACGGTTAGGGTTATTATTGAAAAAAATTAGAAGTAAGACAGAATGTAGGATTGTGGATGGAGCAAGGAGGCTTCAGAGTGGGTAGGGGAAGTGTTAGATCAAGTGTTTACATTGAAGCATATATGTGCAGTATTTGATAAAGGTATGGAAGTTTTATTGCTTTATGGGATTTAGAATGGGCTATGATAGAGTGGATAGGGGAGCAATGTCGTATTTGTTGGAAGTATTGGAATAGGTGGTACGTTATCTGAAATGCTGTTAACAGTTTTTTGAGGATAATGAGGCTCAGGATAGGGAGTGTAGAAGAAGAGGGGAGATACTTCCAGTAATAGTATGTCTTAGACAGTGTTATAGTGTGAGTGAGATGAAAAGTATTTTCTTTTTGGGATTTTTCTTTCCTTTTTGGGCCTCCCTGCCTCGGTGGGAGACCGGCCCGCCTTGTAAAATGTATATATATTTATATATATATATACTATTTTATATATATATATATCTATATATATATATATATTATATATATATATATATATATATATATCTATATATATATATATATTTATTATTTTTATTATCACACTGGCGATTCCCTCCAAGGCAGGGTGGCCTGAAAAAGAAAAAACTCTTCCCATCATTCACTCCATCCCTGTTTGGCCAGAAGGGTGCTTTACACTACAGTTTTAAACTGGCAACCATTATCCCTCCTTCAGAGTGCAGGGCACTGTACTTCCCATCTCCAGGACTCAAGTCCGGCCTGCCGGTTTCCCTGAACCCTTCATATAGGCTTACTTTGCTCGCAATCCAACAGCACGTCAAGTAATAAAAAACCATTTTGTTCCATTCACTCTATCAAACACGTCATGCTTGCCTGCTGGAAGTCCTGGCCCTCGCACACAAAACCTCCTTTACCCCCTCCTCCAACCTTACCTAGGCCGAACCCTACCCCGGCTTCCCTCACCTACAGACTGATTACACTCTTGATGTCCAACTCTGTTTCGCTCCATTCTCTCTATATGTCCGAACCACCTCAACAACCTTCTTCAGCCCTCTGGACAACACTTTTGGTAATCCCGCACCTCTCTAACTTCCAAAATACGGATTCTCGCATTTAGATTCACGCCCACATTGCCTCAGACATGACATCTCCACTGCCTCCAGCCTTCTCCTCGCTGCAACATTCACACCCAGCTCACACCCTATATATGAAGCGTTGATAAAAACTATACTCTCATACATTCCCCTCTTTGCCTCCAAGGACAAAGTTCTTTGTCTCCACAGACTCCTAAGTGCACCGCTCACCCTTTTCCCCTCATCAATTCTATGATTCCACCTCATCTTTCATAGGACCCATCCGCTGACACGTCCACTCCCAAATATCTGTATACATTCACCTCCTCCATACTCTCTCCCTCCAATCTGATATCCAATCTTTCATCACCTAATCTTTTTGTTATCCTCATAACCTTACTCTTTCTTGTATTCACTTTTAATTTTCTTCTTTTGCACACCCTACCAAATTCATCCACCAATCTCTGCAACTTCTCTTCTAGAATCTCCCAAGAGCACAGTGTCATCAGCAAAGAGCAACTATGACAACTCCCACTTTATGTATGATTCTTTATCTTTTAACTCCACGCCTCTTGCCAACACCCTCGCATTTACTTCTCTTACAACCCATCTATAAATATATTAAACAACACAGTGACATCACATATCCTTGTCTAAGGCCTACTTTACTGGGAAATAGTCTCCCTCTTTCCTACATACTCTAACTTGAACCTCACTATCCTCATAAAAACTCTTCACTGCTTTCAGTAACCTACCTCCTACACCATACACCTGCAACATCTGCCACAATGCTCCCCTATCCACCCTGTCATACGCCTTTTTCAAATCCATATATGCACAAAGACCTCTTTAGCCTTATCTAAATTCTGTTTACTTATATGTTTCACTGTAAACACCTGGTCCACACACCCCTACCTTTCCTAAAGCCTCCTTGTTCATCTGCTTATCCTATTTCTCCGTCTTACTCTTAATTCTTTCAATAATATCTCTACCATACACTTTACCAGGTATACTCAACAGACTTATCCCCTATAATTTTTGCACTCTCTTTTGTCCCCTTTGCCTTTATACAAAGGAACTATGCATGCTCTCTGCCAATCCCTAGGTACCTTACCTTCTTCCATGCATTTATTAAATAATGCACCAAACACTCCAAAACTATATCCCCACCTGCTTTTAACATTTCTATCTTTATCCCATCAATCCCGGCTGCCTTACCCCCTTTCATTTTACCTACTGCCTCACGAATTCCCCCACACTCACAACTGGCTCTTCCTCACTCCTACAAGATGTTATTCCTCCTTGCCCTATACACGAAATCACAGCTTCCCTATATTCATCAACATTTAACAATTCCTCAAAATATTCCCTCATCTTCTCAATACTTCTAACACTCCATTTAATAACTCTCCTCTCCTATTTTTAACTGACAAATCCATTTGATCTCTTGGCTTCCTTAACTTGTTAATTTCACTCCAAAACTTTTTCTTATTTTCAACAAAGTTTGTTGATAACGTCTCACCCACTCTCTCATTTGCTCTCTTTTTACATTGCTTCACCACTCTCTTAACCTCTTGGTTTACGTCACTTGCGTCACTTGGTTACGTTACGTGGACGACGTCCTCGTAATAAATCCCAAACGGTTTTGATGTACGGAATCTTTAGGGAAGGCTCAACGCAGTAGAACCGGCGATCCAGTTTACACTGGAAGAAGAGTCAAATGACAAGCGACCTTTCCTCGACGTCCTCATTCACAAGTAGACAACAACCTAAGATTTCAAGTTTATCGGAACCCACCAATAAAAATGATCTCACACACTTCTATTCCAGTCAAGATACCAAGACCAAAAGAGGCATCATCATCGGGGTTTTCCTAAGAGCATACCGAATTTGTAGTCCTGAGTTTCTTGACTAGAATGTACATTACATTCACCAAACATTCACTGAGTTACATTTTCTTCTTTTTTCATCAAAGACTGCAAGAAAAGAGCTCTTCAGATCGTTAATTCTCCACGCACCAACACAACTCCCAACAAAGTTATAATTCTTCCCAACAGCCAGGTTGCACTGAACGTCTCAAAAGTGGTATAAAATACCGAACAATGGCAATATAAACACAAATGCAGTATAATGTGATCCTTTATTGACTACGTTTCGCCCACACAGTGGGCTTTTTCAAGTCACAAACAGAACTACCTGGGGTGGAAGGAACGCGAGTATTTATAGTCCGGCTGAGGTCAGGTGAAGAATGCTGCATCTGATGATGTACCGAGTGGGGTTATAGAGTCTAAAAACTTGGGTAGCTTGGAAAGGAGATTGGATAATTTGTGAGCAGACCTTCTACAGTGTTCTTATGTGGGATAGCGATGAAGAAGTTTCTTGGCAAGTGGTTCAGCTATGTTATAGAAGCCACTATTCTGGTTGAAGTTGTTGGATATAGAAATAAGTGATGATTCCATGATTCTTCGGTATTGAGTGTTGTCTTCTGTGGCGATAAGTCTTGAGTTTCTGTAGTTTATCAAGTGGTTGTGTGAATTACGGTGTTGTACGCAGGCGTTCCTTGTGTCGTCAGACCTGCTTGCGTATTGGTGTTCTGAAATACGTGTTTGGAGGTCCCTTGATGTTTCGCCCACGTATAACTTGTTGCAGTTATTACAAGGGATTATGTATACCCCTGCAGAGGATGGAGGCTTGTCCTGCCTACTACTGGTGATGTCCTTGATGGTCGTGGTTGTGGAGGTAGATACTTGGAATGATGTTTTGGCAAAGATGTTGGAAACATGTTTGGCAATGGAGTTGGTGGGAAGGACTATGTATCTCTTCTCGGCAGTGTCTTCTCTAGGTGTGTTGAAGATGTTTAATGCTCGCCGTCTGCAGTCTCTGATGAAGTGACGAGGATAGTGGAGTTTAGAAAATATTTGTTCAATTATAGTGCATTCTTCCTCAAGGAACTCGTTGCTGCAGATTCTGAGTGCACGCAGGAAGAAGCCTATAATTACACCATGTTTGGTTTTGGTGTCGTGGTGAGAGTAGAAGTGGAGATCTTCTCCACTTCTACTCTCACCACGACACCAAAACCAAACGTGGTGTAATTATAGGCTTCTTCCTGCGTGCACTCAGAATCTGCAGCAACGAGTTCCTTGAGGAAGAATGCACTATAATTGAACAAATATTTTCTAAACTCCACTATCCTCGTCACTTCATCAGAGACTGCAGACGGCGAGCATTAAACATCTTCAACACACCTAGAGAAGACACTGCCGAGAAGAGATACATAGTCCTTCCCACCAACTCCATTGCCAAACATGTTTCCAACATCTTTGCCAAAACATCATTCCAAGTATCTACCTCCACAACCACGACCATCAAGGACATCACCAGTAGTAGGCAGGACAAGCCTCCATCCTCTGCAGGGGTATACATAATCCCTTGTAATAACTGCAACAAGTTATACGTGGGCGAAACATCAAGGGACCTCCAAACACGTATTTCAGAACACCAATACGCAAGCAGGTCTGACGACACAAGGAACGCCTGCGTACAACACCGTAATTCACACAACCACTTGATAAACTACAGAAACTCAAGACTTATCGCCACAGAAGACAACACTCAATACCGAAGAATCCTGGAATCATCACTTATTTCTATATCCGACAACTTCAACCAGAATAGTGGCTTCTATAACATAGCTGAACCACTTGCCAAGAAACTTCTTCATCGCTATCCCACATAAGAACACTGTAGAAGGTCTGCTCACAAACTTATCCAATCTCCTTTCCAAGCTACCCAAGTTTTTAGACTCTATAACCCCACTCGGTACATCATCAGATGCAGCATTCTTCACCTGACCTCAGCCGGACTATAAATACTCGCGTTCCTTCCACCCCAGGTAGTTCTGTTTGTGACTTGAAAAAGCCCACTGTGTGGGCGAAACGTAGTCAATAAAGGATCACATTATACTGCATTTGTGTTTATATTGCCACCGTCTCAAAAGTACTTTCACAAGCTAACACCAGAGTCGCCATCGCTTCTAGCATTTCAATAAAGGATCTAACCAGGACAAAATCCAAGCACCACAAACCAGTCAATGCAGGGGTTTACACTATACCCTGTGGAGGCTGTGACAAGATTTACGTAGGTGAAACAGCAAGAAACCTCGACACCCGCCTCAATGAACACATTTACGCAAGTAGGAACGACAACTTGAACAGCGCCTGTGTACAACACCGAAATTCCACCAATCATCTCATGAAATTCAGAGACGCCCAATTAGTGATCAAAGAAACTAATTTCCGCAGACGCAAGTGCCTCGAATCAGCACTGATCGCTGTTTCGAATACAATTAAACAAAACAACGGCAGCTTCACCATCTCTGAAGTCTTAGCAAGAATCCTCCTGAAAACAGTAAACCCTGCCATCACATAGTCTCTCCTGTTATACTACACAAAGTACATTACAGAGAGTGAACACTGAAACAACCTGCCTCTTTCCAGTTTATATTTGTCCAACCTATTTTAATGTTACCCAAGTAATAGCTTTTATATCCTTTTACTCATGTACTAATTAATTGCACTACAATATTGTATTACTTTTGTTACTACTACTACTACTACTACTACTACTACCACTAGTGAACATCGAAATGGCACCTCACTAGTATTACACCTCACTTTGAGCCTTTATATACCCTCTGTGTCCATGTATTGTTTGTAATGGCTTGAAAAAGCTCCTGGAGAGCGAAACGTTGCCACAATAAAATGTCACATTAGTTGCACTTGTGTCCTTTTACTTTACATATTGTCGGTAATTCTACCAACTTTATTACAACTCTATCCACTCATTTGCAAGTCCCACTCAAATCCAACCCCTCTCACTCATATATTTATCCAACCTAAATTTGAAACTACTCAAAGTCCCAGCCTCAATAACCCAACTAGGTAGACTGTTCCACTCATCAACTACCCTATTTCCAAACCAATACTTTCCTATGTCCTTTCTAAATCTCAACTTGTCTAATTTAAATCCATTACTGTGGGTTCTCTCTTGGAGAGATATCCTCAAGACCTTATTAATATCCCTTTTATTAATACCCATTTTTCACTTATACACTTCGATCTTGTCTCCCTCATTCTTCGTCTAACAAATGAATGTAATTTAAGAGTCTTCAATCTTTCTTCATAAAGAAGATTTCTAATGCCATGTATTAATTTAGTCATTCTTCGCTGAATTTCTAACGAATTTATGTCCATTCTGTAATATGGAGACCAGAACTGAGCTGCATAATCTAGGTGAGGCCTTACTAATGATGTATAAAGCTGCAGTATGACCTCTGGACTTCTGTTGCTTACAGTTCTTGATATAAATCCAAATAATCTTTTTGCCTTATTACGAACGCTGTCTTGGTTTGAGGTTGCTGCTCACCATAACCCCCAAGTCCTTTTCACAATCTGTATGGCTAAGTTCTACATTATTTAACTTATAAGTGCTAGGGTTATGGATACTCCCGAGCTTCAGAACCATGCATTTATCTACACTGAACTGCATCTGCCACTTTTCTGACCAAGAATAGAGTTTGTCTAAATCCTTCTGAAGTTCCCTAACATCTACGTTTGAATCAATTATCCTACCTATCTTTGTGTCATCGGCGAATTTGCTCATATCACTAGTAATACCCTCATCAAGGTCATTGATTGTAGATGAATGCGTTCAAAGAACCGACATGTTGTTGAATTAGACACATGTGCAACTCTTCGGTATCTTTATTGAGGAAACGTTTCGCCACACAGTGGCTTCATCAGTCCATACAGAGGAGAAACTTGAAGAACAGGAGGAGAATGAGGTAATCAGTCCCTCAGCCTTGAGTCGATGTGGTCAGTCCATCAACCTTGAATAGAATACGGCATATGAGCGGAGAAGCAGCTTATAAACCGTAGACAAGTGAGGGGCACCAGTCGTAGGTGGTGTCCCATTTGTCCAATGTGGAAGTAGGTCGTGCCCAAGGTTAGGCAAGTGAAGAATTGGTAGGTAAGACACATAGGCAACAGTTGCCTAACTGTTACCTATGTGTCTTACCTACCAACCTGTCGATATTGTATACCATTTTGATGTTCAAGTGAAGAATTCCCAAGTATTAAGATCCCAAGAAGTTGCAGTGTCTGACAGGATTGTAGATGAATGGTTCAAAGAACCGACATGTTGTTGAATTAGACACATGTGCAACTCTTGGGTATCTTTATTGAGGAAACGTTTCGCCACACAGTGGCTTCATCAGTCCATACAAAGGAGAAACTTGAAGAACAGGAGGAGAATGAGGTAATCAGTCCCTCAGCCTTGAGTCGATGTGGTCAGTCCATCTGCCATACCGCAGATCTCTCAGCAGCTAACCCAAGTCAATGCCCAGGAATTCCCAATCCTCGAAGCCTCAACCAGGCGTCAAGGTCAAGAATCTCCTGCACCCCTACCTCAACGAAGAAACAGAAACAAGAGGAACAGGAGGCGTCAACAGGGTGCATCTTTGTCAATGCGATCAGCAGGTGGCACTAAACGAGCCCCCACGGGCCATAGCACGACAATGCAGGCACTCCTTGTCCGGCACAGGCGCTTTGCAGACTCAACTCGCACCTCACCAGCAGATCCCGGCTACCCAGCCTGGTATACAGCAACAGACCACGGTGCATACAATAAAGAAATCCAACCTCAGCAGTCCCCACAGACCAACAACAGCCCAGATAATATCCACTGTTTCGAACCCAACCCCAAAGCAGGCCCTCACCAGGGAGGATCTCGTAGCACTCATCAAGGTGTTCACGGATCTTATTTGCAACACAATCAACTCCACGGAACAACAGAGCGCATTCCAGCAGATGGTCAATACGCTCTTGAGAGTGTGCTTACTGACCGAGGAGGAGACAGTGGATGCCATGAATTTGCAGGTTCTCAGAGAGGGCAGGACTCAGTCTCCAGCTCAGGAAACAACAGCGATGGAATAACCTCGGTACCATATCACACCCTCAAGGTTCTGCAATGGAACATTCAGGGCCTGAGGGGCAAACAGCACCACTTGCTGGAGGCAGTAATTCGGGATCGGGTTGACATCGTCTTGCTACAAGAAATGCTGACTGTCCCGACTATGTGCCCAAGACTACCCGGTTTTGCTGGGTATTTTCGGCACATGGACCCGGGCGTTCACTGCAGAGGCACAGCTGTATTTGTATCCAATACAATACCTCACGAGGTTATAGCCAACCCTGTGGACTATGGGGAGGATGTCGAGGTACAGGCCATCCTTGCACACATACCTGGGGCGCCCATTACCATCTATAACATTTACAAGAACCCAAGACACATCCTCGACATTGCAAAGCTCCTCGCACTAGCACGCACTGAGTGTATTATTGTGGGTGGAGACTTCAACGCACATCACCCAATGCTGCACTCTCACTCAGCAACCAATGCTGCTGGCAGATACATAGCAATACTCCTACACGATATTCCAGAGGTAAAGTTGCTAAACAATGGAGACGCCACACACTTGTTGGGTAGCTGCCTCGACCTTACCTTTGGGTCAAGACAACTCGCAGCAGGAGCCACATGGGAAACTCATCCTCACCTTGTCAGTGACCACTTTGCAGTGATCACCACCTTCAACATCAACAGGCCTCCCACAGTTGTGCTGCCTCCTAGATGGGACATAAAGAGGGCCAACTGGAAGGTGTTCCAGGATTATCTTCATGACTGGTGGTCCACATACTCTCTATCTGAAGACTGTGATACGGCTGAACATGAGCTAATCACTGTTCTCATCCAGGCAGCAGAGTGCGCAATTCCAAAGAAGTCCGCAGGACGCACTCACAAAAAAGACTGGTGGTTCTACAACGACGAGGTGCGGGAGCAGAACCACCGCATAAACTCTTTTAGGAAGCTGTACAGGCGTAACCCTACGGCAGAGAACAGGAATACTCTGAGAGCCATTGTGCAACATGCCCGCAGAGTCTCTCTCAGAGTAAAAACTGAGAAATGGCTGGAGTGGTGCTCAACATTCGGGCATCACACCACCTTATCTGAGATATGGGGCAAACTCAACATAGCAACTGGCAAGAGCAAGCCGAGGCCACCAGCACACCCGAACCCATCCCAGGAAGCTGAGAAACTAGTGGAACTCTTCACTTCCATGGGAGCCTCCACTCAGCTCCCACAGGACATCCGGAATATACAGACGGATCTTCTACCACGGCGCCAGCTAACGATACAAGCTGCATGTGAGTCGGAAGATAAGACTGATGAAGACCTCACGGACTTGGAACTCCGACGTGCCATTAAGAACAGAGGTGACACTGCCCCGGGCATCGATGGTGTTACGTACTCCATGATTGCACGGGCTGTGCAGAGTGGATGGGAGGCCATACTAGACGTCATTAACAAGTTGTGGAGGGCCAGGACACTCCCAGCAGCTTGGAAGAAAGCTAACATCGTACCAATTCCAAAGCCCAAGGACCCAGGCAGTATGAGACCCATATCGCTGACCAGCTGCTTAGCCAAGACTGCTGAGATGATGGTGTTAAACAGCCTCCTATGGAAACTTGGACCCTCTCATCATCACATATTTGGCTTCACCAAAGGAGTGGGTACAGCAGAGTGCATAACCACTCTACTAAGCCAGATTGCTGATAGTAACAAAAAACCTAGTATCGTCGTCTACCTCGACCTTGAGAAGGCATTTGAGCTAGCCAGCCCCAGAGCAATCCTGGCAATACTAGCTCGGAAGGGAATCAAAGGACGCCTCCTGGCCTGGATAGAGTCCTACGTTAGGGGCAGGCAGGCCTGTGTCAGCTTTCAGGGACATTACTCTTCCTTTAAAACCCTGGAAAACGGTACGCCACAAGGAGGTGTGCTCAGTCCTACCCTGTTTAACATCCTTATGCAGGAACTTGTGAGCCTTCCCTTTCATGGTGGCACACAGCTCCTCAGCTATGCTGATGATCTTGCACTCGTAGTGAATGGGAAAGGCAATTTAGAACGACAGGCTCAGAGAGCTTTGGACCTAATTACGCAGTCTTTCAAGGAACTAGGCCTCAAGATCTCGGCCGAGAAATCTCTTGCAATGATGTTCAAGGGACCAGATCCTGTGGATAGATTACATATTCAGGATATAGAACTTGAGTGGACAGGCTCCTACCTGTACTTGGGAATCTACATTGATAAAAAGCTGACCTTTCAGAAACAGGCCGAGTATGTCAGGTCACGTGCTCTACTCAGACTCAACGCCATGGGAGCCATGATGAGGCACCGTGCAGGGGCAAGCAAGGATGTACTTCGCTTGTACTATATACAAGCTATACGCTCGCTCATTGACTACGGTGCACCGGCGTTAGCTCATCTCTTCCCGCAGAGCAGGCAAAGGGTGGAGGTCGTACAAAATCAGGAGATGAGAACTATGCTTGGGGCCCCCGTCTGACCAACACAGTATGTCTCAGATCTGAGGCCCGGCTTCCTTCCTTGGCTGACAGAGTAAGATACATAAACGCGTGCAAAGTGGCCACGATTCTGCACCGGCAGCAAGGTACGCCACTAAGGAGACGGATATTAACAACCATGACACAAGATCCCACACTCTTCACGGACTGCTACTGGATTCGCTCGTTTTGTGCTGCTGGACGGAAGCTGGTGCCTATACAACTACTCCTTGAGAAGAGTTGTGACCTTCCTGTTGCTGGGTACCATCCACCACCTCCCTGGCGCCCAGATGCAGCCCGATGTTTGCATCATGCAGCTACCCATCTCTAAGCGTCTCTGCAGTCAAGACACCCTCAGCAATCATGCTGAGACAAGCATGGCACTGGCAGAGGGAGCACATGTGCAGTGTATTTCACAGATGGTTCTGTCGACCCTGACAGGAAGAGAGCAGCAGCTGGACTGTACCACAATGGTCACACACAAGGCTGGCGACTCCCTGACCACTGCACGATCCTTCAAGCTGAGCTGGTGGCGATTCAGCAGGCATTGTCACATGCCCTACGACATCGACTCCCACCTGTCATACATGTTGATTCCACCTCTGCAATCAATGCCCTCTCTCATCCTCAACCACAGGACAATGTTCACCTCATCACATCGATCCTGAGCATAATGACAGCCTTAGAAGTTCAGGGTAACAGATCGACATTGAACTCGATCCTCAGCCATGCCGGCATCCGGGGAAATGAGCGGCAGATGATGCAGCCAAGGCAGCAACAGACTATCCACATGTTGGGATTACTGTCCCCATCAGCCTACGACAGTCCAAACTGGAGGCTGCCAGAGCCACGAAACTTATGGGGGAGGTCTTAGGTGATACCCCATCTCAACAGTGGTACCGAGCAGCGACTCAGGGAGAACCCCCTCCATATGATAGAAGCTGGTCCAGAGCGCAGTGTACCGCCATCCATCGGCTTCGTTTGGGCTTTCCCACAGCCAAGATGATGGTAGACAAGGCTGAGGAGATGATGTGCCAGTACTGTCAGCACGTTGTCCAGCGGCCCCTAACACACTCTCTTCTGGAGTGCGAAGTTACTGAGACACTCCGCAGGCAACTAGGAGTGATATTCCCTCCCGAAGAGGACCCAGAGATGACTGCGGCCACACTAGTGTACCATGGGGTCAACGAGCCAGACAAGCTGTTACCTGTGATAACGACATATCCTCCTCCTCGCTAGTGTCCATAGTTAGGAGTACATATGGTGTTGTCGCTTATGAGATGCACCAGTTGAACTGACCAGAAGAGTGCTTGAGCAGCATACGTCGCATCATTGTAGAAACCTTTCTCCATCGGGAGCCAGAGACGGGTCATCGCAAGATTGAGACCCGTGCCAGGACTACGGTCTTGGCGAACATTAAACACACATACATATGCCGTATTCTATTCAAGATTGATGGACTGACCACATCGACTCAAGGCTGAGGGACTGATTACCTCATTCTCCTCCTGTTCTTCAAGTTTCTCCTTTGTATGGACTGATGAAGCCACTGTGTGGCGAAACGTTTCCTCAATAAAGATACCCAAGAGTTGCACATGTGTCTAATTCAACAAGGTCATTGATATATATTATAAACAACAACGGGCACAAGACTGATCCCTGTGGTACGCCACTTGTTACAGATCCCCACTCGTATTTAACCCCATTTAAGCATACTCTCTGCTTCCTATTAGTGAACCATGACTCGTTCCATGACAGCACTTTTCCCCCAATGCCATGAGCTGCAACTTTTTTTAACAGTCTCGGATGCGGTACTCTATCAAAAGCCTTACTAAAATCTAAATAAACAATATCGAATTCTTTATCATGATCAACGGCCTCAAAAGCTTTACTGAAGAAGGTTAATAAATTAGTTAGGCAGGAAAGGCCCCTCGTGAATCCATGCTGAGTATCATTAATCAAGCTGTGCTTATCGAGATGGCTTCTTAAATTATCAGCTATAATTGACTCTAGTAATTTGTCTACAATTGACGTTAGGCTTATTGGACGGTAATTTGACGGTAGCGACTTGTCCCCTGCTTTAAAAATAGGAATTATATTAGCCATCTTCCACATATCAAACACTACACCTGTTTGAAGAGAAATATTAAAAATATTAGTAATGGTTCACAAAGTTCCATTTTACACTCTTTAAGAACCCTTGAAAAAAGTTCATCAGGGCCCGGGAATTTATTTTGCTTTAACCGGTCTATCTGTTTGATAACCAATTCTGTAGTGACTTTGATATTGCATAATTTATCATCATCAGGCCCACTATAAAAATTAATTATTGGGATATTGTTAGTGTCTTCCTGATTGAAAACCAAGAGAAAATAATTATTAAGAATAGAGCACATTTCATTCTCCTTGTCAGTGAGATGCCCAGAGTTATTTTTAAGGGGACCTATCTTATCTCTAACTTTTGTTCTATATACCTGGAAAAAACTTTTTGGGTTAGATTTCGAATCCCTAGCAACTTTAATTTCATAGTCCCGTTTAGTTGTTCTTATCTCTTTTTTAACGTCATTCTTAATGTCAATATACCTATTCATAAGATGACCCTCACCTCTTTCGATGCGCCTATAAATTCCTTTTTCTGTCCTAAAAGATGTCTGAGCCTATTATTCATCCATTTGGGGTAATTTTTATTCGATCTAATTTCCTTACATGGGATAAATGACCTTTGGGCAGCATGTATTGTGTTAAGAAAGCTGTCATACTGATAGTTCTCTTCGTTACCCCAATCCACAGATGATAAGTGTTCTCTAAGCCCATTGTAATCTGCTAAGCGAAAATCTGGGACCAGTACTGAATTATCCCTACTATCATACTTCATTCAATGCTAATTGAATGATTTGTGACCGCTTTTGGTGACCTGTACTTAACTAAGAGTGGTGACCTGTACTTAACTCAGTGGTGACCTGTACTTAACTCAGTGGTGACCTGTACTTAACTCAGTGGTGACCTGTACTTAACTCAGTGGTGACCTGTACTTAGCTCTGTGAAGACCTGTTTGTACGCTCTCTACGGATTGAACCAAGATGCCCTCCATCGAGCAACTTTACCAGCAGCTTAAGGAAGAGTTGAGGATGGCGAAGATGGAGACTCGGCGACTGACCGAGGAAAACAAGAAGATTCGTAGTAGTCCTCCTGTTTTGAGTCCTCAGGTCAAGAAGGGAAACTGGTCAGTGGCTGGACAGCAGGGAACGAAGTTGACGATCAAGAAGACGAATGGAAAGGTAGAAACGAGATGAAGAAGAAAGAGACTGCCGTGGAAACTGTTGTGAAAACATCTAATATATTCTCAGTGCTACCCGACGAGAGTGAGTCGACCACTGGGAACGTCACGATGAACGACACCAAGGAAGGTAAGAATATTGTTGTTGTTGGGGATAGCCAAGTTAGGTATATGGATAGGGCGTTCTGCTTGAAGGACATGAGTAGGAGACAGAGGGTTTGTTTTCCTGGGGCTGGGATGGAGGATATTGTTAGCCATCTGGATGACATCATGAGAGGTAATGGGAGCAATCCTATTATCTGTATCAGTGCTGGAGGCAACGATGTTGGCAGACGTAGGAGTGAAGACCTGATTAGCAGGTATAGGTCAGCATTAGAAATAATTAGGAGGAAGGGTGGGAACCCTGTCATATGTGGTATTTTGAAAAGGAGAGGAGTTGGAAATGAATGGTTATCCAGGGCAATTGGTGTCAATTGCTGGCTGGACAAATACTGTAAGGAAAATGCGGTAACATTCATTGACAACTGGGACCTCTTCTATGGCAGAAATGACATGTATGCCAGGGATGGGGTTCACTTATCTAGGTCTGGGGTGGGGGCACTTGCAACTGCAGTGGAGGGAGCTGTTAGGACTTTAAACTAGGAACAGTTAGTTGTATCGGTTTTGGCAGGAAAACAGTGAAGTCCCTGTGTAGTAATATTATGAGTTCTAGGGGAACTAGCAATAAGCAGAACGAGGTAGATATTGAAAAGCCAGTGACACTAGGTGATAAGGACAGTAACAGGTTTAGTAGAAAAACAGAAATGAGCAGGAAGGGTAAAGAGAAAGGAGAGTCTTTCAATGATTATTTTGCTAATTGCTAATTGCTAGGAATAAGATGGACGAGTTGAGATTAGTTGCTAGTGCAGGTAACATTGATGTATTTGCCTTAACTGAGACGTGGTTTAATTCAAAAAGTCGGGACATTCCTGTGGAATGTCACATTCAGGGTTTTAAATTGTTCCAAGTAGATAGAAGTATCGGGAAGGGGGGTAGGGTGGCATTGAATGTCCGAGATCGCTTGAACTGTTGCACAAAATCGGGTATTAAGTCTGAAGTAACACATACAGAGTCTATTTGGATAGAATTTTCAGAGGGGCATGGAAAACTGATTTTAGGTGTGATATACCGTCCCCCAAACTTAGATAGGGACCAAGGGAGGCTACTATGGGAGGAAATTGTTAAGGCCACAAGGCACGATAATGTAGTAATTCTAGGAGACTTTAACTTTAGTCATATTGATTGGAATTTCTTGACTGGGAATTTAGAATCACACGACTTCTTAGAAGTAGTTCAGGATTGTTTTCTGAAGCAGTTTGTGACAGAACCTACAAGGGGTAATAACCTGCTTGACTTTGTTCTGGGAAACAATGAATCCCTTGTTAATAATTTAGAAATTTCAGAGGAACTGGGTGCTAGCGACCACAAATCAATTACATTTAGAATTGAATGGAAGTACGATAGTAGGGATAACTCAGTAACAGTCCCAGATTTTCGCTTGGCAGATTACGATGGGCTTAGAGAACACTTGTCATCTGTTGACAGGGGTAACGGAGAAAGCTATCAATATGACAGTTTTCTGAACACTATACTTGCTGCTCAAAGAACGTTTATCCCGTATAAAGAAATTAGATCAAATAGAAATGACCCAAAATGGATGAATAATAGGCTGAAATATCTACTAGGGCGTAAGAAGGGAATTTATAGGCGCATCAAAAGAGGTGAGGGTCATCTTATGAATCAGTATATTGACATTAAGAGGAACGTTAAAAAGGGGATAAGAGAAGCTAAATGGGACTATGAAATTAAAGTTGCTAAGGATTCGAAAACTAACCCAAAATTTTTTTCCAGATCTATAGAACAAAAGTTAGAGATAAGATAGGTCCCCTTAAAAATAACTATGGGCATCTTACTGAAAAGGAGAATGAAATGTGCTCGATTTTAAATAATTATTTTATCTCGGTTTTTACACAGGAAGACAGTAACACTATCCCAGTAATTAATTTTTATAGTGGGCCTGATGAAGATAAATTATGTAACATCACAGTCACTAGTGAAATGGTTATGAAACAAATAGACCGACTGAAGCAAAATAAGTCGCCGGGTCCTGATGAGCTTTTTTCAAGGGTTCTTAAGGAATGCAAAATGGAACTCTATGAACCATTGACTAATATTTTGAATTGTTTTCTCTTCAAACAGGTGTAGTTTCTGATATGTGGAAGATGGCTAATGTAATTCCTATTTTTAAAACAGGGGACAAGTCGTTACCGTCAAATTACCGCCCAATAAGCCTGACCTCAATTGTAGGCAAATTACTAGAGTCAATTATAGCTTAGATTATAAGAAGCCATCTCGATAAGCATAGCTTGATTAATGATACTCAGCATGGATTCACAAGAGGCCGGTCTTGTCTAACTAATTTATTAACTTTCTTCAGTAAAGCTTTTGAGGCTGTTGACCACGATAAAGAATTTGATATTATTTTTCTTAGATTTTAGTAAGGCTTTTGATAGAGTTCCGCACCAGAGACTGTTAAAGAAAGTGGAAGCTCATAGCATTGGGGGAAAAGTGCTCTCGTGGATCGAGTCATAGCTCGCAGTGTCCATAAATGGGGTTAAATCCGAGTGGGGATCTGTAACAAGTGGCGTTCCACAGGGATCAGTCTTGGGCCCGTTGTTGTTTATAATATATATCAATGATCTTGATGAGGGAATTACTAGTGATATGAGCAAATTCGCCGATGACAAAAAGATAGGTAGGATAATTGATTCAAACGTAGATGTTATGGAGCTTCAGGAGGATTTATACAAACTCTATTCTTGGTCAGAAAACTGGCAGATGCAGTTCATTGTAGATAAATGCAAGGTTCTGAAGCTCGGGAGTGTCCATAACCCTAGCACTTATAAGTTAAATGATGTAGAACTTAGCCATACAGATTGCAAAAAGGACTTGGGGGTTATGGCGAGCATCAACCTTAAACCAAGACAGTAATGCCTAAGCGTACGTAATAAGGCAAATCGATTCCTGGGATTTATATCAAGAAGTGTAAGCAACAGAGGTCCAGAGGTCATACTGCAGCTTTATACATCATTAGTAAGGCCTCACCTAGATTATGCAGCTCAGTTCTTGTCTCCATATTACAGAATG
This sequence comes from Cherax quadricarinatus, assembly GCF_026875155.1. Classification (NCBI taxonomy): domain Eukaryota; kingdom Metazoa; phylum Arthropoda; class Malacostraca; order Decapoda; family Parastacidae; genus Cherax; species Cherax quadricarinatus. Next base: position 13,748,900 of record NC_069435.1, on the reverse strand, counting down.
GACATAAATTCGTTAGAAAACATTCAGCGTAGGATGACTAAATTAAAACATAGCATTAGAAATCTTCCTTATGAAGAAAGATTGAAGACTCTTAAGTTACATTCACTTGTTAGACGAAGAATGAGAGGAGACCTGATCGAAGTGTATAAGTGGAAGATAGGTATTAATAAAGGGGATATTAATAAGGTCTTGAGGATATCTCTCCAAGAGAGAACCCGCATTAATGGATTTAAATTAGATAAGTTTAGATTTAGAAAGGACATAGGAAAGTATTGGTTTGGAAATAGGGTAGTTGATGAGTGGAACAGTCTACCTAGTTGGGTTATTGAGGCTAGGACTTTGGGTAGTTTCAAATTTAGGTTTGATAAGTACATGAGTGGGAGGGGTTGGATTTGAGTGGGACTTTCACATCAGAGCTTATTTCTTGGGCAGCATTGAAAATTGGGTTGGTCAAATGTTTTGTTAATGGGATGAATTGTAAAGGACCTGCCTAGTATGGGCCAACAGGCCTGCTGCAGTGTTCCTCCTTTCTTATGTTCTTATGTTCTTATGTTTCCTGTAGTTAAAATACGTAATGCTGGATTTAGCTGCATTGGTTTTGATCCTCCATTTTTGTTCCCAGATGGCTATCTTGTCGACCTCATTTTGTTTTGTGTGTGAGTGTATCTATATTGGCATGAGTGATAAGTTGTGTAATGTCGTCTGCATAGGCTAGTGTGATGGAGTTGTGGCATACAGGTGTTGGAATGTCGTTAGTGTATAAAATGTAGAGGGTAGGGGAGAGGACAGATCCCTGGGGTACTCCAGCATTTAGTGTGAAGTAGTCAGAGTAACAACCTTCGAATTTTATTCTCATGGTACGGCCGTCTAGGAAGTTGCAGAGGAGTTTACGAGTAGTGACAGGCAGGTTAAAGTTAGTGCAGAGTTTGTACTTGAGCCCTTGGTGCCAGACAGCGTCAAAAGCTTTTCCAACGTCTTTTGCAACCAGGGCTGTCCTTTTTCTTTGTTTTGTGTTTATGTGGATGTAGTTGAGAATGATGTTAATGGCATCCTGTGTGGATCTGTGTGCTCTGAAGCCAAACTGGCCATCAGAAAGTAGAGAATTGTGTTCCAGGTATCTGCGAAGGCGATGATTGATGAGTTTTTCAAAGAGTTTTCCTAAAGTTTCGAGGAGGCTGGTAGGGCGATAGTTTCTAGGGTCAGAGTGGTCTTTATTGGGTTTAGGAAGGAGGATAGCAGTAGCAGCTTTGAAGAGGGGAGGGAAGTATCCAGAGGCAAGGGAGGCATTGAGGAGGTTTGCGTAGGCAGTAATGATAGAGTCAGGAAGGTGTTTCAGGATAATATTGTTTAGGCCAGAGGCCCCAGGGGCCTTGGGAGGAAGTTGTCTGAGGGGAGTTTTAACGTCTGTGTTGGTGAAAGGAGTGTCAAGTTATTGGGAGGAGGTAAGAGAGTCCAGATGGATGTGGCTGTCTGGTGTTTCGTATGTGTGTGTAGTGTTCCAGTGTTCTATGTTCTGAATGTGTTGGATAGCGTTAGGGTGGGGTGGGTGAGGGTGGAAGATGTTCTCCCAGATGTGTTTGAAGATGTTAGTAGCAGCCTGCGGGTCTGAGGTGTGTGTGTTGTTGTGGGTGATGTGTTTGAATTTGTTGTTGGGAGTGGTGCCTCTGAGACTTTTGATAAAGTTCCAGAAGGCTTTGGTGTTTTTGATACGCTGTTTGTCCGCTTGTAGTATGAGCTGTGACCAGTGATTATTGTGGTCTTGGTCTAGACTGTTAGAATGTTGTTTCTGAGGTAAGTGAGATCTAATCGGACTTGATTAAATCTGTGTGTGTTGTAGAGAAAGCAGTTGTGGTAACAGATAATTAGTCTTCTTGTTCTGATTGAGGGTTTGAAGAAATAACGAGTGGTGTGGGTTTTTTTTGGTATTGCGGTGTTGGCTGCTTGTGTAATGGTGTATTGGATGAGAGCAAGTTGAGTGTCAATGCCAGAGATAGGTTTGTTGTTGTAGTCATAGGTGAGGTTAGTATTATCTATGTGCTGTTTGAAGGCATCCCAGTCAGCGTTCTTGTAGAAGGAAGGAGTGGCCGGGATGAGGATAGGGTTGGAGGAGATGTGCAAGATGACGGGAATGTGATCAGAGCCTGTAATAGGACCAGGTGATATGTAGTGTTGAAAGAGAGAGCTGGCTCGGTTTGCCAGAATGATGTCGGGTTTGCCTTGGCCAGTGTGATTGTAGAAAGTGTTGAAGTCTGGGCCGAGGTGAATTAGGTGTTTGTGGTTTGTGAAGTTGAGTAATTGGTGACCAAGTTGGTTGTTACTGGTGTGATGAAAGGCGGTGTGTTTTGCATTCATATCAGCTAGTAGGTATGTTGGTGTGTTGGTGTAGTTGAAGACTAAGGAAAGGTCGTATATGTTCAGAATAGTGTTTGGGCGAGCACGGGTGGTGAAAAAGATAAAGGGGCCAAGGTGGGTGTGTATTCTGACTGCAAGACAGTGTTGTTGTATAAAAGGGATTGGGAGAAATTCGTGTTTTATGTTGGAGTTGACAAGGATGCCAACCCCATCGTGGGGATCATAGGGGGACTGTAGTGCAGTATAACCATAATGGCGGATACGTTGAGGGGCTTTGAGGCAGGTACTGTTTAGCAAAATAATATCTGGCCTCTCTGCTTCAAGGAGCTCGGCCAGTAGGTGTTTAATTGTAAAGTAAGAACGTACGTTGAATTGAATCACCTTAAACATGATTTAATGGTTTCGTCATAGCAAAGTTAATGTCGGGGGAGGAGTTTGGATTAAAGCCCGTGATAGTGGTGCCATCAGTGGATGTGTGTTTGTAGGTGCTACAGACCCGTTTCCTGGAGGGGAAGGAAGAGATGGATCTGTTTTTATGTACTTTGGTCTGTCTGTCAGAGGTTGGGGCAGGTTTAGGTTTGAGTGGATTTTGTCTGGAGGAGGTGGAGTTGGACCTGGATGAAGTTTTGGTTGTGGTGGAGGAGTGGGCGAAGGTGGATGCAGAGGAAGTGGAAGCTTTGGTAGGGGATGAGGAAGAGGAAGCTATGGTAAAGGATGAGGAAGTGGAAGCTATGGTAAGGGATGAGGAAGTGGAAGCTTTTGAAGGGGATGAGGAAGTGGGAGGAGGGGTGGTCGTAGCAGCAGCAGTAGGGGTGTTGGTGGGAGGTGTAGAAGGGAAGAGGGGTAAGGGAGGAGGAGAGCTGGTGGGAGTAGGAAGTGGGGGGTGGGAGAGAGGCAAGAAAGAGAGGATGTAGGAGGCTTAGAAGAGAAGCAGGATGGAGGGATAATTAAAGAGGGAAGATTGTTAGCAGACAAGATTAGGTTAAGAACATGTGAGTAGTCTGATTGGTAAGCTTGTGAGATTACCATCGCAGAGTGGGCAGCAGTGGCGAGTTGACAGTTAGTTTTGTAGTCTAGTGTGGGTGTAGGTGTAGAAGGAGAAGTGCTTGTATTCTGTGTGTTGGTGTTTGATGTGTGTAGAGTAGAAGAGGTAGACCAAGTGCGTGGGGTGGCCCAGGCATTGAGGGTATGGGAGGGAGGTATGGACGGGGAGGGAGGTGCAGGGAAGGGGTTGGGGAGGGAGGGAGGTTGGCTAGCTCTGAGGGAGGAGAGAATGTGCTTTCTAGGTGTGTGTGTGTGTGTGTGTGTGTGTGTGTGTGTGTGTGTGTGTGTGTGTGGTGTGTGTGTGAGTGGTATGAGTGTGTGTGTGTGTGTTGAGTGTGTGTGTGTGTGTAGAGTGTGTGGCGTGTGTGTGTATGAGTTTGTGTAGGTGTGTGTGTGTGTGTGTGTGGTTGTGGTGTGTGTGTGTGTGGTGTGTGTGTGTGTGTGTGTGTGATTGGTGTGATTATGTGTGTGTGTGTATGAATTGTATGTGTGTGTGTGTGTGTGAGAGAGAGCTCAGCAATCAACATTTGCACCAATAACTCACTACAGTTGTGACGGGTGTGGAAGTGTGAATTGCTCATTACTCTAAAATTTGTTCATGATTGCAGCCATGTATACACATAAGTAACCATTCTACAGTATTCATTACTTTGTATTGCTGATTTTACCTTTGTAACTTGTGAGTTCATTACCTTTGTAACTTGTGAGTTCATTACCTTGTACCTAGTTCAGCCATCAAAACTTTGGAGCCCGGTCCCTGGACCCATTGTGTACCTCTGTAATCTGTAAATACCTTTGTAACTTGTCATGATTGTGACTAGACCTACCTGGAGTTCATTACCTTTGTAAATTGTGAGTTCATTACCTTTGTAAATTGTGAATTCATTACCTCTGTAACTTGCTCAGCTATCAAAACTTTGAGGCCCAGTCCCTGGACCCATTATGTACCTCTGTAATCTTTTGACTACCGCCCACTGGATGGGTATGGGGTGCATAATAAACATATTAAACTAACTAGAAGGGCGGGAATTTGCAGCTGCAGTGTGTGACCCACCACAGTTAGAACATTTAAGGGGGAGGTTGCAAGTATTCCAGAAGTGGCCAGTTGCTGAACATCTGGAGCAGACTTGTGTAGATGTGCATGTGTTTTTGTCGTGGCCGAATTTGTAGCATTTAAGACATTGTGTGTGGGTGGAAGTTCGGAGTGAAGAGAGAGTTTGGAGGAAGGGGGATGGTCTTGGCAAAGATTCATTGACTGAAGAGTGTAGAGGCGTCAGCAGGAGTAGAACAGCGTATTTTGAGAATGGTAGAGTTCTCGGGTCTGTAAATATCGTCAACAGACACCTTTTTCTTAGTACTGATATCTTATATTAAGTCTTCTTTGTCTGTGTCATAGGCTGTCAGGAGAGAATAGTCTAAGTGTTTAGCAATGACTGTGCGTTTGGCACGGTGCTCAGGTGTCCAAATAATGGTGAAGCCTGCGTTCAGAAGTTTTTGTCAGGTATCGCTAGAAGTGTACGTTTCGTAGGAATGTTTGTCAAGAAGGAGTTTGAAACCTGAGTTGTTTTTGAAGACTTTAAGTTGAGGTGCACCAGTGATCTGATATAATAAATTTTCCGGACAGATAGTGGCATCAGGATTAGAGAATTTGAGGTTTAGGGAGAAGGAATTGGATTTAGAAGAAGCAGAGGCAGGTGTGGGAGGTTGGGGGAGAGTGGAAGGGGGGTGGGAGGTGGAAGGCAACGAAGGCATCGTCTAATTACGAAAAGATGAAATTGGCGGTGACAATCGGCCAAAAAGTGAGAGTACTCAGCAAGGCAATTACGTGTAAGTAGACACACGTACTTGCCTGGCGCAGGACACTTTGGAGGTGAACTGTAGCTTGATGGAGCAATGTATATCCTGAATGGCGGCGAGACTGGCTGTATGGCGTGCAGTCAACAGGCGAATAGAATTCAGGCAGCAACAGGCTACCTGCCCTTGGGTAGGCAACCACCGACGCACCAATCCTGATAGTGGAGTGGAAGACGAAGGCCCAGCAAGCACTACTCAAAGCGAAGTCTCTCCCAACACAAGGTAATTCGAGAGAGGCGAGATCGTCGATGTGTAAGTGATGTGTTAGGTAAGCACACGTCACCACTCGAGCTAAGTCACAAACGAGGAATAATGAAGATCAAGCGACAGTGCGGAGACTTAAATACTGTCGGAAGGAGAGGTGCAGAGTAGTAGTAGTGAGAATGCAGCCACTGAGAGGTCACGTCCCTCTCAGATCCAACAATTCTCACTTGAAAAAGTTGTTCAAGGTGTTTTCTGTACCAAGATACCATTGTGTTGCAGTGTCTGACAGGGTGAACATCAAAATGGTATACAATACCGACAGGTTGGTAGGTAAAACATATAGGCAACAGTTAGGCAACTTTATTCCGAAATGTTTCGCCTACACAGTAGGCTTCTTCAGTCGAATACAGAAAGTAGGCAGGAACAGTAGAGATGTAAAGACGATGTAATCAGTCCATCACATACTGTTGCCTATGTGTCTTACCTACCAACCTGTCGGTATTGTATACCATTTTGATATTCAACTTTTGTTCTATAGACCTGGAAAAAACTTTTTGGATTAGTTTTCGAATCTCTAGCAACTTTAATTTCATAGTCCCTTTTAGTTTTTCTTATCCCCTTGTTAATGTCCCACTTAATGTCAATATACTGATTCATAAGATGACCCTCACCTCTTTTGATACGCCTATAAATTCCCTTCTTATGCCGTAGAAGATATTTCAGCCTATTATTCATCCATTTTGGGTTATTTCTATTTGATCTAATTTCTTTATACGGGATAAACGTTCTTTGAGCAGCATGTATAGTGTTCAGAAAACTGTCATATTGATAGCTCTCTTCGTTACCCCAGTCAACAGATGATAAGTGTTCTCTAAGCCCATCGTAATCTGCTAAGCGAAAATCTGGGATTGTTACTGAGTTATCCCTACTATCATACTTCCATTCAATGCTAAATGTAATTGATTTGTGGTCGCTAGCACCCAGTTCCTCTAAAATTTCTAAATTATTAACAAGGGATTAATTGTTTGCCAGAACTAAGTTGTTACAAAAAACGCGATTCTAAAAGCTTAGAGGTCTCCAGTGAATACTAGAAAGGACTGCCCTTCTAGCATCCAGCCTGTTACTGGGTTTTCGTAACAAGTAGTCAGTATCCTTGTCCAATTATCCATTAGAATTCAGTATTATTCAATAGTGCTTCAGGATTACAACTGGTAGGCTACTAACTAGAGAAATTAAAATTTAATAAATTTATTAAGTCTAGAGGTATATTATCAAATTAAATTAAATTAATCACAGTAATCAAAATAATATCACATCTCTCGAGTTCAATATTATTGTGCTAAAAGCACATATCACATTTATAATTCTTAAGTACCGTCTGGTACATTAACATTAATAAGATATTACAAATATGTACAAGTTTGTGTATGCGTGTAAGTGCTCTAAGTAGTTCGCTATGTCTCACGACTCGACTAGACTTTAACAAGTGACTGACTAAGTCCTCTAATAAACTAACTTCTTGACCGACTGGCAACCAGAACAGTCTGCTTGAACAATAAAAAGAATGCTAAGCCAAATAGCAATACAACAAGCAACTGCGACACAGAATCAGGAACAAGGAGATAATATAACGACACTAAGTAGGGACCATCAGCAGATCCTCCACAAAAGTTACAAAACTCCCATACTACTGAATCTAAGTTCAGCATAAGAAAATCCCAGACTGTGATAATACACAGAAACCAGTACAGATTAGGTCATAAGCTATAGTTCAGGACCTGAGTTGTTTAGAGTTTTTGCTATGCGACACACAACCTCAATACAACGTCGAAATCACTAATCAACAAGTTCTGTGAACAGAGTCTACAGAACAAAAAAAAAAATAACAAGACAATAAAGACGACAATTTTCCCCAACCCCCAAGCAGTCTAGACCCGACTGAATACTTCAGCGAGGTGAGGACACCCCCCTCGATCACGTGATAGCTCCGTGGAACAACTGAAGCTCAAAAGCCGCTAATAACGAGCCACAATGATAATTACAGTAGTTAGGACATAAGACTTAATGAAGAACATAAATTGTAAACATCCTCCTACAAAGGAAGCTATGTCAAATAACAATATAAAGCAATAATTAACGATTTTAGCTATTATCGCAATATAAGCAAAAATAAAATTAAAATGAAAAGGTAATCATTATATAATTCATAATCATTGCAACCCATTCAGGGTTGCAAACACCCCCCAACACGGACAGGACGGTCGCACAAGGAGTTGCATTAATGTCTTTTACTTTAAATTAAACTGTTTACTCAGGTTTACAATTACAACAATATAATATAAAAACTTAATAGGTCACTCTTGTTAAGCACTTCAAAATTTCACAGTGTCTGTCGTAGGAATGCCCCTATACTAGGGCAGTAATACAGTATCGTATCTCTGCATACTACGGGGTTATGTACATCATGTAGAGACAGGAAAAGCTAGATGAGCCTGACACGAGGGAGGTTTGATCATAATAAGGAGACTGCATTCCACTTTAATAGTGGTTGTGGAATGCAGGCAGTATAGATTTTCTGGGTTGTAAACAGTTAAGGTGTGAAAGTAAGGGAGGGGGTCGCGGCAGGACAGTGTTGCGTAACGCAGTACATCGCCCACACCACACAACCCAAATCCATCATTCGCTTATGTCTCCTCCACACCAACAATACTGTATATATAAATAAATAATTGCCATACATGAGTGTCATAGTTAATATGGCTGAGGGAATTTACGTTACTTTACTGATTGACATAGCAAGTAACAAAAGGTATTTGGGCATAAAAATTATTTAATTAATGAACTGTAATTTTTAACGACGTGACAGAGCGTCAGCAATTACTTTACAATGACCACTTAGTGTTTTAAAATAAAAAAAATAAGGTTGGATTCTGAGGGCCCACTCATGATCCTAGATCTACCCAATGGGAATATAAACACATAGCAGTAAATGTGACCCTTATTGATCTTTCGCCCCCACATGGCTTTTCAAGTAGTTCTGTTTGTGACTTGAAAAAGCCCACTGTGTGGGCGAAACGTAGTCAATAAAGGATCACATTATACTGCATATGTGTTTATATTCCCACCTGCATCTTATCTTCATGTTAAATAAAAGGATTTGGATTGGGTCTGAGAAAACGTTATTTTAAATGGGGAATGCCCAAATACACGTCAAAAGGGTTCCAAGGACCCCAACAAGAGCTAGACCTCTTTCTCAATAGTGGCATAATTTTTCTGGTGTCGTTTAAGCTTAGATGAATAGTAACATATAGGATGGAGAATATCAGTGGATGTTGACTGTTGGAGCAGCACAGCACCCACTGCATAGCCACTCGCATCTATATGTAAAAAGGGAAGATTGAAATTTGGACTCAACACTGGAGCAGAGGAAAGCAGATGCTTCAACCTTTTGAACAAATCTGAACAATGTCTAGTCCAGATGAACTGAACTTTGCTACTAGAGCTCATAGTGAGAGGTGTAGGTGGAGGTGTGTGTGCTGGCTTGCCTGTCACTTGACACACGTGGCAACATCGCACATGATCAGCTACTGTTTCCTTCATCTTTGGCCAAGTAAAATGTTTTGCCAGTTTACCGAGTGTCTTCTTGACACCCAGATGTCCTCCAATGGGACTATTGTGAGCAAAATCAATGGCTTGTTCACGATATGTAACTGGTAACACTACGAGATGCTTGACTGTGGTGGAAACACTATCAGCTGACAACTTACATGTATTTTTTCTCCATCAGTAAAACCATTACTATAATAGTAAAAAATTATCGAAAATCCTTTGCTTCACTCTCAGTAACTGTATATTCTCAGTCTTTCCAGTGACTGATCAACAAACTGATCCTTGATTAAATCATCATGAGTAAGAAATTTAACGTCAGTTGTGTCTTGACTAGGTTGATGACGGGGGGGGGGAGTCAGTGTTAATGACCCTGGGCGCAGAGCGTCACTAAACAACATATTCAAGCCCAAATCATTGTCATCCACTAACTCAACAGGAGACAAGGATGGTTGTTGTATCTTTGACATAGCTCTAGTAACTGCGCTGAGAGGAAATAAAATAGGTTTCTCTTTACAAGCTTCAATGGCATAATTATCATCATGTTTTATAAATCACAAGTGGTTCCTTACATATACCAGCATGAAGGATATCGTTCCCTATCAACAAGTCCACTGACCTGATGGGAAATACACCACTGGATATACCCACTGAAATATAACCAGTATAATAGCTTGTCTCAATATAAACTTTGTGAAGAGGTACTTTTATAACAACCCCACCATAGGCTTCTAACAATACATCTATCCTGCAATAGGTATCATCAGTTATGGGCAGTACATCTTCTCTTAATAACGTGAGATAACTGCCAGTGTCTCTGAAAGTAATTATCTCAGTTAGATGTGATTCGCCAAATCCTATTCTACCTCTTGAAAAGTAAGGACTCATCGCTTTGAACGAATCTTTTTCGTCAGATACACTTTCTGACGCAGTCATCTATCCTGAGTAGCATTATCTAAAACAGTAGGAGCAGAGGTATTACTAGGATTTTGGTGCCTTTGTTGCTCGGAAGAAGATACGACTTGAGTGGGGGCGCCAGCCGCACGACTGTCTCTCACATCTCTTTCTAACTTATAGCAATACTCTCTAGCATGTCCTTTTCTGTTACAATATGTACATTTTAATTTCTTTTTCTCGATATCAGATTTCTGTCTAGCCACAGAGACAGATTCAGGATTGTGAGTTTTCCTGGTAAAGGTACGAGAAGTTACAGTAGCAGGTGCATCAGGCCGGCAATGAGCAGCTGATTTAGGTTGCCAGCTTCTAGGACAATTTTTAGTTACCTTGTTTCTTTGTGTTTTAGTACGTACAAGTTTGTGAGAAATCTCGTAATTGTCTGCTAATGCTGCAGTTTCCAGAATATCCGAGGTAGTATGAACGATCAGATATTCTTGTATGTCAGCAGACATACAGTTGTTAAACTTTTCGTGTAGTAACAACTGAACAAGGCTGTCGTAGTTGTTACATTTAGCAGCTCTACACCACCACGTACGAAATGCTCTTTGATAACTTACAGGTAACAAGTTATATGTCTCTAGAATAGTTCGTTTGACAGCATCATAACTAATGTACTTGGCAAATGGTAAGGTAGCAGTACAAGTTTGAGCTCTTCCTGTCAAAGCTGTATGCAACAAGGTTGCCCAGTGCTTACGTGGCCAGTTCATAGCACGTGCCTGGTTCTCAAACTCATCAAAATAGGTGTCTAAGTCACTCTCAAAAAACTTAGGAACCATGGATGCAGCTTTCTGCCCATTAAATGTGTCCTGTGATCTATCAGTCTGTTGTCTTCCCAGACGAACATTTTCCCTCTGGAAATCTTCTTCGTTCAATTTCCTCTGTGCCTCTATTTGTGCAGTCTGCAACATAATGAGGCATTCCAACCTTTCAAACTGTTCCTGAGAGATAGGACCAGTGGGTAATGGAGGAGTAGGGAAATTAACGTGGTCTGGACGGTCCTTAGGTCGGGCACCTCGTTCAGGCGTCTCTAGAGAATCTAGATCTGGTCTAGGATAAGTAGATACAGGTGTAGCATACACTGTACTAGTATGTGGCTGCGTCAAGTTAACAGTTAGGAGGGAAGGCGTGAACGAGAACTGAGCTACACTAGGCTCAGACACTAGGCTCACTTCTGCCTTAGTTTCTCTTTTTTCTTCATCAAATAGAGTCATACTTCCTAATTTTGTTGAAAACTAGGTTTTCTGAATCTGAATCATAATCAGACATCTCTGTATGAGCAGGAAACAATATATCTTTAATTAACGCTCTGACAGTTTCTGCGGTGTAATTACTTTTATACGTCACACGAGATATTTGGCTACTCGCCAACACGTCTGAAGTTTTAATGTACTTAACTCAGACAAAGTCAGAGTATCAATTAACTGTTTCACTTTGGCATACATCACGAAAATAATTGTACTACAAGAGAGTGATTATTGGAAACTATAATCCTGATAGGAATTTTAGTGTTGGTTGTCTTAGAGCTAGAACTCATAAACAGTATTTCCATCTCCATGGATCAAGGGGACTCATCAGTACATACATTCCACCTGGTGTGTTGTACAAAACTAAACTCAAAGTCTTCAGATTAGGAAGTACTCAGAGGTTTGACCATAGAGTTACTAGTATGTCAAACTGGACAATTTCTCCAACACCTTGATAAAGAGCCTCCCGGACAGGCCCCCTTTTTGTTACAAAAAACGCGATTCTAAAAGCTTAGAGATCTCCAGTGAATACTAGAAAGGACTGCCCTTCTAGCATCCAGCCTGTTACTGGGTTTTCGTAACAAGTAGTCAGTATCCTTGTCCAATTACCATTAGAATTCAGTATTATTCAATAGTGCTTCAGGATTACAACTGGTAGGCTACTAACTAGAGAAATTAAAATTTAATAAATTTATTAAGTCTAGAGGTATATTATCAAATTAAATTAAATTAATCACAGTAATCAAAATAATATCACATCTCTCGAGTTCAATATTATTGTGCTAAAGCACTATCACATTTATAATTCTTAAGTACCGCTGGTACATTAACATTTAATAAGATTTTACAAATATGTACAAGTTTGTGTATGCGTGTAAGTGCTCTAAGTAGTTCGCTATGTCTCACTACTCGACTAGACTTAAACAAGTGACAAACAAAGTCCTCTAATAAACTAACTTCTTGACCAACTGGCAACCAAAACAGTCTGCTTGAACAATAAAAAGAATGCTAAGCCAAATAGCAATACAACAAGCAACTGCGACACAGAATCAGGAACAAGGAGATAATATAATGACACTAAGTAGGGACCATCAGCAGATCCTCCACAAAAGTTACAAAACTCCCATACTACTGAATCTAAGTTCAGCATAAGAAAATCCCAGACTGTGATAATACACAGAAACCAGTACAAATTAGGTCATAAGCTATAGTTCAGGACCTGAGTTGTTTAGAGTGTCTATGTGACACACAACCTCAATACAACGTCGAAAATCACTAAGTCTATACAATGTTCTGTGAACAAGTTCTACAGAACTAACAAGAATAATGAGACAGACAATCTGTCCAACCTCCAAGCGAGTCTAGAGCAGACTGAATACTTCAGGCGAGGTGAGGACACCCCCCCCCTCGATCACGTGATAGCTCCGTGGACAACTGCAGCTCAGAAGCCGGCAGAATAACGAGCCACAAGCGATAATTACAGTAGTTAGACAATCAAGACTTGAACTGAGCACATAATATGTAACATCCTACCTAACAAAGGAAGCTACGTCAAATAACAATATAAAGCAATACATTTACGATTTAGCTATTATCGCAAATATAAGCAATATAAAATTAAATGAAAGGTAATCATTATATATATACATAATAATCATTGCAACCCATTCACGGGTTGCAACATAAGTCAAGCAGGTTATTTCCCCTTGTAGATTCTATCACAAACTGCTTCAAAAAACAATCCTGAAATACTTCTAAGAAGTCGTATGATTCTAAATTCCCAGTCAAGAAATTCCAATCAATATGACTAAAGTTAAAGTCTCCTAGAATTACTACATTATCGTGCCTTGTGGCCTTAACAATTTCCTCCCATAGTAGTCTCCCTTGGCCCCTATCTAAGTTTGGGGGACGGTATATCACACCTAAAATCAATTTTTCATGCCCCTCTGAAAATTCTATCCAAACAGACTCTGTATGTGTTACTTCAGACTTAATACCCGTTTTTGTGCAACAGTTCAAGCTATCTCAGACATATAGTGCCACCCTGCCGCCCTTCCCGATACTTTTATCTACTTGGAACAATTTAAAACCCTGAATGTGACATTCCGCAGGCATGTCCCGACTTTTTGAATTAAACCACGTCTCAGTTATGGCAAATACATCAATGTTACCTGCACTAGCAACTAGTCTCAGTTCGTACTTCTTATTCCTAGCACTACGGCTATTAGCATAATGTACATTGAAACACTCCTTTCTCTTTATCACCTCCTTCTACCCATCGGACGTTCCTAATCTTTCCTTGCTTAACTTCCAAGTCCGTTTTCTGCTCAGGCTTTATCAGCAAAATTAATCTCCCACTAATACGATTTCACATTTTCAGCAAAATTTCCTGAGGGCCTCTCACCAATTCTCTCTTCGTCTCTTTATTTTGCACTCCCTCACAAACCTTACAACCACTCATTTTCTCTCCATTCATTCTGCCTTACTTACAACATTATAAGAACCTTTACTATCCCTCTCTCTTTTCCACCGTGTTTCACAATTGTTCCATTACTCACCCACACCTACATCCACACTCATGTACTCACAAACTTCGACGAGAACTGGATCTTGCACTGAAATCTACTCCAAACTTCTTTACCCTTTCCCTCACTACTCTAAGTACTTGCTTAAAGTCGTTCCCCTCTTCTTTTTATAGTTTTTTGGGATTTTCCCACTGCTCTTTTACTCATTGCTTCTTTCCCCTTGTACTCTACCAACCTCTTACTTTCAACTGTAGCTGCCATCTGTAACAGCACACATCCAGAAGCCTAAACATCCCTGTTTTATCTACAAAAACAGTTGTCGTACCGCACTATAGCATATTTGGTATACTTATCGATCCTCTTTCTTAAAATAAACATTGACTATTTCCAAACTGCTATTAATAAATAATTTATTTAAAGACCTCCCATTATAATTTACCCCAGACATTCCTGATCTACTCCGTCTACAACATTTTCTTCCATTTTTCACTGATACCATCCTTAACGCCTTCATTGTTATAATTAGCCTCATCACCACCATAATAATTGTCCCAATTCATTTCGAATGATTTACATAATAATTACATTTTTAGTAACTAAATTTCCGCTAATTATAATTTAATATCCGAATACAGTGCATTTATCATTACCAACAAAATAATCTCCACCACTGTTATCATCCAAATTCTCTTGTTTATAATACATTAATCAAATAAATATGACGCAAGGAAACCACAAATGAAGCATAACATGTTTAACAGGCTAATATATAACCTGGATGTCAGCAGGTAAATGCCTTAACTAGGAGGATTACGGTAATTTTATGCCATAGTGAACGATGATGTGTATATAACCTCATCTCCCGTCGCTAAATTAAAAAATATGTTGATGGTTTAATATTTACTACGGGTGGATAATTAGAGGCTGACCACGTTCAGTTGAAGCAGATATTGCAAGTGGGGGGCAACGTTAATGCAGGTGGGTGGCCACGCAATGCAGATGGGCAGTTAATGCTGTAGATAAGCAGCCGTGTTAGACAATGGGTGGTCACATTATGCAGTTGGGCACCATGTAATGCAGGTAAGCGGCCATGAAAATGCAGGTAAGCGGCCATGTAATGCAGGTAAGTGGCCACTAATGCAGGTAAGTGGCCTCGTAATGCGGGTAAAGCGGCCACGTAATCAGGTGTGTGGCCATGAAATTTAGATTGGTTGAGGTTCCTGATGCATTTTTTTTAAAATCCTGGCTTGATAATGGAAGTGGAAAGGTAAGATAATGCAAGTGAAGTGAGGTGGGTGACGCAGGTGGGACGCCTAGGCAATTCAGTGGGTGGCAAGGTAGTCCCTGTAAGTTGACCGTGAAGCGTGAGTAGGTGACGCAGGTGGTGACCAGGTGACGTAGGTGGGCAGCCTATTTCTAGTTTTCCACCTTTTCTACCACATAACTGTTCTTGGAAGATCGAAAATTTGTTTGCCAACCACAGCCTAATTTTCTGGGAGTATTTACATGTTGAAGATGCAAATAATTTTACCCTTGTGACCTTTATCATTTCTGCGACATTCATTGTTTGCTTCAAACACCAGATATTATCTGAAAAAAAATATTTTCTTTGATAATCTGTCAACCCCTTGATGGTCGTGAGGAAAATGCTTCTTATTTCCTATCCTCAAATTCCTTTTTTTCTTCAAAGTGATATCCACTCTTCTGCTTTAAACAGAGCACGTTTGTTCATGAATGGCGTTATCCCCCCCCCAAAAAAAAAAAGTCATAAGCTGCAACTGGTCACATCAGTTTTTTTAATCATCTAGAAATTTAAAATTTATTTTATGAGACACTGACCGTTCCCAAAAAAAAATTCCAAAATTATCCTGCCTATCCGAATTACAGCAAATTTAAACTCCCCTCCGATACTCATCCCTTATACTCACATAATCTCCCAATAACACTGACATCCACTGTTTATTTTATTCGTCATCTGGCGATTTTCAACCACTTTCCAAAGATTTTCAGGTTCGACGTCTGTAAAATATGAAACCAATGACTGTAAGTTTAGTTGTTAGGCATATTCATTGAAGCTTGTCTCCTCTCCTCTATCATAAAACAGTAAATGATGTCCTACGTCTTTTAAGAACTGCGTGTATGTTCTACACGAGATTTATTTAGATCAGCGACTTGCTAGGGGCACAATGAACACTGTTAGATAGAGCAGAAACCAGTGTATCTGCAGTTTCAGAATCAGAAAGTATGCTGTTTCTTTCGAGTTCTCAAAGTTCCTGCATTTTGGCTTCCACTTTCAAACGACAACACTTACAACATTGAAACCAATTAATTAGGGAGAGTTGATTTTTAGCTGTGTTTTTATAACCAATCTGACCAACTGAATTTTTCAAGATCAAATATATTTTTCTTCATAGACTCTAAAGAAATTAAAATAGAATATAAAATGAAAAAAAAATGTGAGTTTTAGGGCATTTTTTTTTTAATTTAACGAGGGTAAATGTTTTATATAGCATTTTCCCTTTTCTTTCTCAAAAATTTTCTTTTCTTTAAATCAAAGACGTCTTTTTTCGATTTAGGATCAATTTTCATTGCTGATATACAGTGTCTTGGGGGAGTCATGGGGCTCTATGCATAAGTGGGTACACTTTGGACAATGTTTTTATAAGAAATTCCCTGATTTTGTTTCCTTATGGTTACTAGAAAAAAAATTCTGATCCGCTTGAAAAATTTCAACCAGAAGGATTGTAGTAGTACAGTCGACCCTCAACTAACGGCGGCATTAAGTAACGGCAATTTCGTCTAAACGCACTTTTTGCCGTAAAAAAATGCCTTAAAACCCAAAGGCGAAAAACTTAACTAACGACGTTCGTCTGGAACCTATCGATGTGCGCCAGCCACTCCAAGAGTCAGTGTACCATTGTTTACAAGCTGTTGTGGTCCCGGGTTTTCCACGTTTTGCCTCCCATACATTTTGGATTATTCCACTGTTTCTAGTGCTTGTAACCGCTAAATAAGCCACCTTGGACCCCACAAAAGCTTGTAGAGCCAGCCCTTTGGTAAAGGATGTGAGAAACACGATAGAATTCAAGAAAAAGTTTGTAGAAAATGCGAAAGTGGTGGTGGTAGCGGGGGGTAGTAATGGTGGTAGAGGGTGGTAGTGATGGTGGTAAAAGATGGTATGGTTGTGATGGTGGTAGAGGGGGGTAGTGATGGTGGTAAAAGAGTGGTAGTGGTTGTGATGGTGGTAGAGGGTGGTAGTGATGGGTGGTAAAGAGTGGTAGTGGTTGTGATGGTGAAAAGAGGGGGTAGTGATGGTGGTAGAGGTGGTAGTGGTTTTTGATGGTGATAGAGGGTGGGAGTGATGGTGGTAGAGGGTGGTAGTGGTTGTGATGGTGGTAGAGGGGGGTAGTGATGATGGGGGGTTGGGTGGTAGTGGTTTTGATGGTGGTAGAGGGTGGTAGTGATGGTGGTAAAGGGGGGTACTGGTTGTGATGGTGGTAGAGGGTGGTACTGGTTGTGATGGTGGGAGAGGGTGGTAGTGATGGTGGTAGAGGGCAGTCCAGTGATTCCAAGCTGGTCCTAGTGGCATTAAAAAACCAAGAAGGGAGGTAAAAACCACCAAAGGACTTGGTACCTGAAGACTTTGTGGAAGGGGATTCTCCTTCCAAGCAATAGTCAATCCTGAATCTCCCCTGCTGCTGGCACATCACTCATCAACAACTCCACAATAAAGGTAAATGGCATTTTAAATTTTTGTTTTTTTTGCATGTTTCCATTCCTTTCCATATAAGGAAATGTATATTTATGTAAAAAAAAATCAGACTTTGGGAGGTCAGTAACGGATTAATTCTATTTCCATTATTTCTATGGGGAATATTAACTCGACCAACGGCAAGCCCCTGGAACGAATTAATGCGTTGGTTGAGGGTCCACTGTATTTGTACAAACAAAGACGCTGTAAGCTCTTTATTTATTAATGTCACTGGTCTGCATGACTTTTTTTTTTGATTCTGTGGTATCCTTTTCGGTTTTTGTATGGAAAACTGTGATTCATTGCTTTTCATTCATCTCTATCACATCAGGTTGTCAAGTTATAACGGAAACGTTACTTTTCCCCCTTTTCGATAACATATGTAAATGAGAAAGTGGTACATACCAATTAAAATGCTTACCCAATTGTCTTTATTTTCAGATTATTAATATGTCTAAAGGCTGCATAAATTCACCAGATATATTTTGCTATGTCTGCGGCAATTCACCCCTTCAGATTCCAAGAACATTACTCCTTTATTGAAGTGCTGGGTACTTTGGCTTATTTTAGCTGCAAACTTGGAGACTAGGACAAATCATTTGCACCACACAAAGCTTGCAAGAGTTTTCATCAATAAGCTCCACATGTGGTCATCTGTTTCAAATGTGGTTCATCTCCCGCCATACCAGTGGTACGGCGGGAGCAGATGAACCCACCATAAAAGCTGCTATTTTTGTATGACTAAAGTAGCTGGATTCCAACAGAAGACTAAAGATCGCATAATATACCCAAATATTCTTTCAGCAATAAGGCCCGTTCCACACTCTGAAGATATTCCCGTACCCGTGCCACCTGAGACATAACAAATTTCACCAAGTTTGATACCAGTGATTCTTAGGAGATGGAAGTAGACTATGAACCACCAATAAGTGACGATCCCAAACCCTTCAACCAAGTTGAGTTCAATGACTTGGTGGAGACCTTAAATTTCCAAAAGAAAGTACACAGTTACTTGGCTTTAGACTGAAGGAACACATTCTTCTAGCTCCGAAACCAACATTCGCTTGGTACCGTCATCGGAGGTGGAATTCACTCAGTTCTTTGACAGAGGAATCTTAGTTTTTTTGTTCAAATATTTCTGGCCTTATTGAACACATGGGGATGTCATACGAAGCAGATGAATGGAGACTCTTCATTAATTCTTCTAAAAGAAGTTTAAATGCTGTACTTCTCTACAGTGGGGAACACAGTAGCATCTGTGCCAATTGACCATAGTCTGCAAATGTCAGAAACGCACGTAAATAAAGGAGACACTAATATCTGCAATCAAGTACCAGAATCACAATTTCCCTACTAGTCTCCTACTAGGTCTTCAAGGCGGATACACAAGTAAACCCTGTTTTCTGTCTTTGGGATAGCACGGCAGACAGCTAGCACTAGAACAAAAAGACTGGCCACCAAGAACCAGCTTCTTACCGGAAATCCCCAATGTGAAAACTGTGCCACTAAAGACCCCAAGAAATTCTGCTGCCACCACTCCTTATTAAAAATTATGTGAATGCCTTGAACAAGAATGGAACTGCTTTCAAGCACCTGGGTCAAAGTTTCCTCGTATAAGTGAAGGCAAGCTAAAGGCAGGAATCTTTGTTGGCCCTTAAATTCGGGAATTGATGAAGGACAAGCATTTGATGAAGCATTAGCAGGTATGGATGTGAATGCCTGGTTTTCATTTAAGCAGATTGTCCACAACTTTCCCGGAAACAGGCGCCTCTCCCGAATATGAAAAAAATGACCGAAGACCTGATTCAAGTTTCCAACTACTTGGGTCTAGAATGAGTGTGAAGACGCACTTTTTGCACTCACATCTTGACTATTTTCCCAGCAATTGTGGGGACTTACAGTGAGGAACAAGGAGAGCGGTTCCATGAGGATATTTGCACCATGGACACTCGATACCAGGGCAAATGATATGTCAGCATGATGGCGGATTACTAGTGATAATTGAAACGTAATGGTCTCGATGCACCCGCACCATCGAAAAATTCGGTGACTTGCCAATAAAATTATTAATTTTTACGTTAACATAAATGAAAAAAAAATATATATTTAAACGTATAAGAGAAAATTTTAGAACAGACTTAATTTTAAATGAGTTCTTGCTAATTGAGTAGTTTTTAAACCCATTCGGCATAACTTGGTTGTCGACCGCATTGTTTGTCGAACCCAAACGATTTTCGAACAAGGAAATTTGAGAAAAAATATCCTGCTTTTCAATGTTCTCTAGGTTTTCGATATACAACGCGAACAGCTGGGGTCACATGCTCACAGATGCGCATGGGTAGGCTGCCAGACTGACAAAGTGGTTGTTGAAAAATATGTTACTGAATTCCAAGAGTATGTAGATGTCGAGTGGTTTGTCTTCAACAATTGTGAAGGGACAGACCTCTTCCGAAGAAAATGCCCAAAAGGATCTACATAATGAACAGGAAAAAGTTAATGCCAGGGCACAAGCCAATAAAAGACAGGCTTACCCTGTTACTGTGTGGTAATGCAAGTGGAGGGTTTAAATTAAAGCCCTTACCTGTTTACCATTGCAAACAATCCACGAGTGTTTAAGAAGAACAATTTTATGGAAAACCAAATTTGCTATAATGTAGAGGGCCAACACGAAACCTTGGGGAACAAGACAATTTGTTATTGGGTTGGGTTCATGAGGGTTTTGCTCCCACTGTCAAAAAGTACCCCATTAACAAATAATTGCTTCTCAGGGACTCTTTTACTTGGAAAACGAGATGCTGGAGGAGTTCAGGTTCATAAATGTGAAGTTCTTGCATCCTAACACCAATCCTCGCATCCACTCCAGGACCAGCAGTCATTTCTACAAGAAACTCTACCACCAAAGCACTTTTTGAAAGGTGTTTTGAAACCACTTAAAAAAACGCTTCAGGGAGTTCTGGAAGGACTGTTTCAAAAATCCTCACCTGCTTGAGGGTTAGAGAGACAAAGCATGGGGTAATACATATTCCAGGAGGGAAGCAGCCAGCATGGAAGGAATTTTTGGCCTGAAATTTGTGGCAGCCAGGGATTTTGAAGGCTTTGAAGATGGCCTGAACTGGTAGAAATAGTGTCTTTGGGGAAGATCGTGATCCTAGAGTGACTGAGGATGATGTGGAGAAGTTGCTGGAGGAGAATAAACTGAACTTACCACAGAAAAGCTTCTAGACCTTCAGAAGGGGCAGTAGCAGATTGTATGGAGGAGCTGTCACAGAAGAAGAAAGGACTGACGAATGAAGTGCCCATTGCACTTGTTAAGGAAATGTTGGGTTAAATGACATGAAGTGCATACGTTTCCTGAAAAATACCATCCAGACAAAGCAGTGGCCATCAGTCTCTGCAACATGTGCAATGACAGTTGTAATGTCTCAATTTAGACAAGTATTAAAACGGAGTCTGAAATAAATCTCACGGACAGATTTTAATGAGACAAAGAATCAGTGAGCCAGGACAAGGTATTAGTGGAAAAGAAACAAAGACGAGGAACAGCACCAGACAGTTGCCTAACATATTAACAAAAGATGACTCTCCTTTCAAGCAGTAACATAAACCCCCTCCTTTCCTCTTCTCCTGCTTCCAGTATGCCATTAGCTCTCCTCTGACGGGGAAGAGGCAGTTAAATTTTTACTTACTGGACAGTATTTCATATAAACTTTCTTTTAGTATTCATTTTTACAGTTTTATGAACTAGTACATTTTTAATGGAATGGATTAATTCAAATTTTCATTACTCTTTGTGGAAAAAAAATTGATTTGGTTGTGATCCATTTTGGTTGTTGAATCGACATCTGGAGCGAATTAAATTCGATAACCGAGGTTCTACCATATACATACAATAAGATCACAATAAACAGGTGATACCACAATATGTAAAACTACCACTGTGATAAAACAATGAACTTCCAAGTGCTTTCAGATTTCTCACGTTATCAGGACCTCTACAAATAACAGAAAAGTAGAGAGCTTCTAAAATTAGATTTTCATCTTAGTTATGACATTACAACCCAAAAAAGGTTAGCATTTTTGGAGGTGAAAAAGAAAAAATCATGAATAGTAAAATATTTGGGTTTAAAAAAGAATAATCGAAATACTAAAGAAATTAATGAATAAATCAAGGAATAGTCAAAATAATACTGAGGATATGTGAAGGCAGTATTTAGAAATGTGTGAAGAGATTCTTCTCCCGCCTTAACGAAAAATCTGAAGAACCTTCCTGGACTTATGGTTGTTTAAAAATTGACAGTGACTGTATTCGACTCTTATTAATTTGAAGGAAATCATACAATTTCAGGCATTGTATTTTATCCACTAGAGCAACGTAATCTCTTATTGACCATGATTTATTGACTGTGATCAGATGTAGCTTATGGTTAGCTTTACAATTCCTATTATTCCTATTGTGGTCACTTGTCAAACAAAACTTGTGAGTGATTGGTTAGACAAGCTTAAACTCTTCACAAATTCAGTTAATTATAAATTAATCCAATTTTTTTAACCCTGAACTAATATTCTGGATCTGCTTGAAACAACTTTTCCCGGGCCCTTTTGAAAATCATTTTGATGGTTTCAATCTCTCAAATGAAAAAACTGGCCATTAGACTCATCCAGCTCTGTTGTTATATTTATGTTGTAATCCTAGTTCAAAATTTTTTCCAGTTTCTCATAATAAACTGTATTA
The DNA here is from genome assembly GCF_026875155.1 of Cherax quadricarinatus. Classification (NCBI taxonomy): domain Eukaryota; kingdom Metazoa; phylum Arthropoda; class Malacostraca; order Decapoda; family Parastacidae; genus Cherax; species Cherax quadricarinatus. Next base: position 13,726,631 of record NC_069435.1, on the reverse strand, counting down.
TAATTTTTACCGGGAAATCTAGTAGACACAACCGTCAACATTTAGGAAATTTTAATCAGTTTTTTCTTTACTGTATCAAGATTTTTAAATATAACTGATTTAAAAATTCTTTATAGAGAAGGTACATTAAGAAGCTTTTCATGGTAAAGGAGAACCAGGATATTCTTAGTTGAATATGACTGTCTTTTTTTTTTTTAATTTTAAAATTTTTTATCTAGCAATTTTAAAAGATTTATCAATTATATATTTTGGGTATTCTCTCATTAGCTGTTTCATAAATCTTCAAAAGTTTCTTCTTCAATGAAATTTGTACTACAAATACACAAATATCTCAAAACTTGGATGAAAGTGCAGAAAATTTAAATCTATCCTGGGTGAAGAATAATATTGATCATAATAACAGTTATTCTTAATTTTCTGTATATTTTGAAATTAAAATCACGAGTCTTCTTAATAATTAAGACTAATAAAGAGCTATAAGTTGTTTTGTTCAAAAATCAACAAATAATATTAATGAAATGAACTGCGCTATTTAATTCAACAAGGAAATGGTTTATATTCATATTCTTAGGCAATTAGGCACAAAACATCATCAACATATCTGTACCACTTCGTCAATTGGGAAGGATTTTGTTAAGCAGTCTTATTCAAAATATTCCCTGTACAAATTGGTAAGGGCAGGTGAGAGAGGATTTCCTATTGCCGAGTGTATTACTCACTATATTGCAGAAACTATATGTATAAAAAACGCTCCATAAATGTCAGTTTACGGATTTGTTCTGAAACCAGACGCGTAATAGTCCTGAAGAGTAGGCAGGACAGGACAGCAACAGGTGAGGTGGTTTTTATAGTGACTACAGGAAGCGCCGCGGCTAGAAAAAGATGTCTGTAAGACATCAGAGTTTGGTGTCTGAGTAGGGGTGGTGGGTTTGGATAAGTTTAGCCAAAGGTTGCTTTTTAAAATTTGTGTAATTACTCTCCTATTATATCTGTAATCGCTAGTGTGAGGAAAGGCCTGTTTAGGTTTTGGGAGAGTACTAGTGTAATGTTTTGCTTGCAGGCTAAAAACGCCGACCCGAAGGGGGGGGGGAATTGAGCCCCTCTCTTTATAAATGTTTATATTTTTTTACCATTAGTAGCTGTGTGCTAGAGTGTTAAAAGTGAGTACTTGGTAAAGGAGTGCTGGTGTTTTTATGATTTCTGTATGTATTGGGTAGGTTGATGTTGTATCTGTTAGTTTACTAACATAATTTTATATATGTTAGTTTTTGTTTCCCTTCCTGTTAATGTAATATTGACCATATACTTAATGCTTTTGTAAAGAAATTTGCTTGGCCCTGGTTGGTTTATTTTGTTCAATACTTTACTGCTCCTAGACAAGCTGTTTTAAACCCCTTTGGCGCCAACATTTAATTTTTATGTAACGTGATAAATGCGTTACAGAGTGTTTAAAACTTGTCATTTTAACAGACACTTTGCATTAGCAATATAATTTTAAAACTCAATGTTTGTAGGTAAATGGCTTTTGGGAAATCGTAATTAAAAGAATTACCGAGTTGATCAGTTAGGAAACTTTATATATCATCAACTGGAACTTTTGTAGACAAAGGAAGTGACAACAAAACTAACCATATTATAATAACTTAAATCATCATTAGTATTATTTTAACATTATAGCTAGAAATTTTTCTAACAATTAGACACAACATATCTACTAGTGATTTAGATAATTTATAGTAAACTGAACAAAAGGAGCTAATTATGGTACGGTACATGTTTGTTACGTGTGTATCACCGATTATAAGGCGAAAATCTCATCCAGCTCCTCAGAGCTGGGGCGTGTGCCCAAAATGCAAGCATGCATTACCCCTTTGAACAGCCCACTGAGCCGCTGGAACAGAAAACAACTGCCCTGGGATCCCTAGTTACCCTGAAAGAGTCTTTTTTCCCAGCTCCTTAAGGAAATTAGATGCACTCTTTCTCCATGAGCCAAGGGTCTCTGAGCCTATGGGAACAAACATATAATGATGGGCAAGTTCTCCATATTTTCTAGACTTTTGGGACTCCCTAAAGCTGGCAGCTGCCCCTCCTTCCTCCCTGGTGTATTGGAGATAGGTATCAGCCAAGGTAGATGCACATGTATAGTCCCACACCACCTGCTTCCCATCTGTCCAGGCTTGAAGGGTGATACCATCTGGACGCTTCTGGCTGCCATCAGATCTGCATAGTTGGGGTGGCTCCCTTACTGCTGGGCATCCAGCTGTTGTGAGGCTCCTCTTGATAATGTTATTAACCTCCTCATGTCTTGCAATCTTTCCCTCGGATTTACGGCACACAAGACCATGGTACCCGAATCGGTCTGCTGCTTCACTGCCACAAATACACCTGTGTTCGGCGAGAATAGGGGCGGCAAGTCGAAGGGCAACACCGATGCGGATGGTCTGTGGGTCGAGGCGTGTGCCAAGGCTGGAGTTGGGAACAGCCAACAGAAAGTCCCCAGCATGAGGGGCTCTCACTGCCAGCAGGCGGGCTCTATCCTTCCCTGACACACTCTGAAGCATCGTTGAGGCTATATTTTCCACTATTGGACCATCCCAGTGCGATTGTTTGTAGTTGTTGGGGGGAGCAGGTCTGGTTTCTGAGCCCGTTAGATTATCCCAGATCATTGCTCCGTCAATGAATTTTTGGTCCTGGGCTCCAATCTTGTCCCTAAGATGTTCAGGGAGAATCGCTGCTGAATCGTGCTGAATAGGTAAAACTTGTGATTTTGGCTTAAATAGCAACACTCTTCTTGCCGAATAAAGCAAGCGAAAATTTGTGTATGCCATAATTTCGCAAAAAGCATTCTGAGCCTAACGAAAAAATATATTTCACTGTGTTTGTTTATTAAATTATTGTAAAGTTATCTAAAATATATTTAGTTGGATTAGGCTAAATTAAACTGCGCTTGTTATAATAAGGTTAGGTAAGTTTTCTAAGGTTCTTCTGGTACAAAATTATTACTTTTTACATTAACATACGTGAAAAATATATCTTTAAACGACACGACACGACACGACACGACATACATACATACATATATATATATATATATATATATATATATATATATATATATATATATATATAATTGTATTATAATGCATTTCGTCCGTACAAGTGTTGTGGTGTGGGGTGTCAGTGGTGAGTGGCGAGTAGGTGACACCTGAGCCACGCCTTAGGCAGCTTCCCTGGTGATTGGAGAGGCAACAATCTTCAACAGTCATGTACCACATAAGTTGACATATTGTTCTGAGGGAAAATGAACAAGAGTGCATTCACTTACTTTACTGACGACATTTTGGAATCTGATCACTTTAAATACGTGTATCTGAAGTGATCAAGGTCCAAGGTCTGAGACATCTTCAGTGTCATTTCCTTTAAGTTGTCTGCAATATTTGCCTTCTACATGGTGTTCTGTGCTTATGCCATCCCTGTTTCTCATCGCGTTTATTATATATTCTCCGTCATTTCTTACAACACCCATCCTTCATGCATAAGGCAGATTACCAACAAAATCATTGCTGACTTCAATAGGGAACGAGATAAATTCCTCAAAACAGTTTCAGATCAGCCGGTTTGTGGTTCATACGTTGGACTGCGGGCGGCAGGCGCCCACGTATTCTCCCAGGCCAGCAACCAAGAGGCCTGGCCAGGGAGCGGGCAGCAGGAATGGTGACCTCCGGAAGACACATCTAACCTACAGACACAGGTAACAGTACTCACGAAATCGTAATGATACGATTGCAAACAAACCATACCACGGGCGGGATTTGAACCCGCGGTCAAAGAGTCTCAAAACTCCAGACCGTCGCGTGAAGGGACTTACCTGGAGTTTACCTGGAGAGAGTTCCGGGGGTCAACGCCCCCGCGGCCCGGTCTTTGACCAGGCCTCCTTAGGTCAGTGTCCCAGGATGCGACCCACACCAGTCGACTAACACCCAGGTACCCATTTTACTGATGGGGAACATAGACAACAGGTGGAAAGAAACACGTCCAATGTTTCTACTCTGGCTGGGAATCGAACCCAGGCCCTCACCGTGTGAAGCGAGAGCGTTAACCACCAGGCCACCAGAGCTAGAGTTCGTCACGGCCACGCTAGCTGGAGATTCGTCTGTAAAAACTTGCATTTGTGGTCACAGTGGTGCCTATGCTAACCTTCCTATGGTGTAGAAATATACCTAGTTGGACGAATCTTATTGTCGCTAGCTGGTCTAGTGGCTAACGCGACGGTCTGGAGTTTTGAGACTCTCTGACCGCGGGTTCAAATCCCGCCCGTGGTATGGTTTGTACAGGTAACAGTAACTTATTTTAGTGCACATATATGGACCTGGCTTTCTTGAGATTTTTATCTATAGTTTAATCTACGAGGCTAAATGCTCGCTACACATCCACAGTGCTTAAAGACGATCCCAACAGTTCAAAGGATTTGATTTTATGCCAGTCGTAAAATATATTTTTTCCTGAGCCAACTCATTTGGGTTACATGTGAATCCAGAACAATATTCTAAACGAGAGCACAAAAGCTTTGAAAGCCATCATCATGGGCGACACAAGGAGGTAGCGACGTGGAAAAATCTGTTTAGATGGAGACGCTATGTTCACGTGACCCGTGAAAGAAATGAGCATCAGCTGAACGGAAACAGGATTACACCCTGCTACCCTGGACGCCCGAGATGCTGTTTAGACGAGCTTATGTGGGGGATTAAAGCTTATTGTAGGGCTCTACCACAACCCTCTACTTCTCTTCACCGGGGGAGAATGAGGATCGGGTTGATGCAAGGAAGAATCTGGGCGTTATTGTGGGCACCTTCTGCACCTTAATAGAAAACGGGCTTAGGCCCCCCTGGTACGTGTGTAAACAAAGGAAGGTAGGTGAGACCATGGCTAAACACTGCTAGGCTCTCACCACACTCAGAACCTCACCTCCTCCCACCAACAACAAACAAGACTTCAAAAATGACAGCAAACAATGACATGTACACCAAGAAATGTTCACTTTCCCACAACACTACACAAACACCATTACTAATTAACATTAATCGCGTAAGACCCCTCACCACCACACCAAGACGTGCCGGTGAGAGGCTCTTGATCTAAGGAATGGAACCCGTGTTCTCCTTTCTTGGATCGAACCTGAATGGCTCCCATTCCCCATAACACTATTATCCTTATGGGTTTAGCGCTCCACCAAGAATATAATAAATAATAATAATTATAATAACGCGAACACTGTTGATAAATTAGACATGTGCAACACTTGGGTATCTTTACTGTGGAAACGTTTCGCCACACAGTGGCCTCATCAGTCCAATACAAAGAAGAATGGTGAAAATCAGGAGTTTGAGGTAATGAGTTCCTCAGCCTAGAGTCGATGTAATCAGTCCATCAATCTTTATCAAGATGGATTGATTACATCAAACTCCTTGTGATCTTCACTATTCTTCTTTGTAGTGGACTGATGAAGTCACTGTGTGGCGAAACGTTTCCATAATAAAGATACCCCAGTGTTGCACAGGTGTCTTAATTTACAAAACTGTCGGTTCTCTGAACCAGTGATCTACACGAACACTGTTACTGGCCCGTAAACGCTACAGTCTCCTGTGACTGGTTTCAACTCAGCCCGGCCTACGGCTGATTTACTGCCTGATCAACAAGTATGTTGATCAGGCAGTTAATAAATGTAGCATCAGGTCGAGCAGTATTCTCAAAAATATATATATACATACTGCCTTACCAAACTTAAGTAATTATCTACTGTGTTATGTTATTATTCAGCTGTGTGGGGTGGGGAAGGTATAACCTCACACAGCTGTGGGGGAGAAGGTATACCCCCTCACACGGTTGTGGGGAAGGGAAGGTATACCCCCTCACACAGTAATGTGGGGAAGGGGAGGTATACCCCTCACACAGTAATGTGGGGAAGAGAAGGTATACCCCTCACACAGTTGTGGAGGAGGGGAAGATATACCCCCATCACACAGTTGTGGGGGAGGGGAAGGTATACCCCCTCACACAGTTGTGGAGGAGGGGAAGATATACCCCCTCACACAGTTGTGGGGGAGGAGAAGGTATACCCTCACACAGCTGTGAGGGAGAAGGTATACCCCCTCACACAGTTGTGGGGGAGGGGAAGGTATACCCCCTCACACAGTTGTGGAGGAGGGGAAGATATACCCCCATCACACAGTTGTGGGGGAGGGGAAGGTATACCCCCTCACACAGTTGTGGAGGAGGGGAAGATATACCCCCTCACACAGTTGTGGGGGAGGGGAGGTATACCCTCAGTTGTGGGAGAGGGGAAGGTATACCCTCAGTTGAGGGGAAGGTATACCCTCAGTTGTGGGGGAGGGGAAGGTATATCCCTCACACAGTTGTGGGGGAAGGGAAGGTATACCCCCTCACACAGTAATGTGGGGAAGGGAAGGTATACCCCTCACACAGTAATGTGGGGAAGGGAAGGTATACCCCTCACACAGTTGCGGGGGGAAGGTATACCCTCACACAGTTGTGTATGGAAGGGGAAGGTATACTCCCTCACACAGTTGTGGGAGGAGGGAAAGGTATACCCCCTTGCACAGTTGTTTGGGGAGGGGAAGGTATACCCCTCACACATTTGTGGGGGAGGGGAAGGTTTATCTTCCACACAGTTGTGTGGGGGAAGGGAAGGTATGCCCCCATACAGCAGGGTTGCGATAAGTGCAGTTAGAAATTTAACCAATGTCAGGGGTCCCCGACTCTAAAGAACCCTCCCTCCGTGCAAATGGGGAATTACCAACAAGCCTCTGGTACTGACCAATCAGTGCCTGACCAGCCGGCCTGTGGTTCGTACGTTGGACTGCATGTGGCCAGCATTAACAGCCTAGTTGATCAGGCCTGGACCCAGAAGTGGGGACATGATCCCCGACATCAGGTATATTGTTCGCCCACCCGTCTTTTAAAAACTAAAAACACTGAGACGTGTCTTAACATGAAAACTAAAAACACTGAGACGTGTCTTAACATGTAAACTAAAAACACTGAGACGTGTCTCAACATGAAAACTAAAAACACTGAGACGTGTCTTAACATGTAAACTAAAAACACTGAGACGTGTCTCAACATGAAAACTT
>NC_069435.1:13674480-13714480 GCF_026875155.1 Cherax quadricarinatus | reverse complement strand
GCGATCTGGAATGGTTTTCGCTTTTTTAACTTCCTAAATCAATCACGGGGCGCCAAGTACCATCTTCTTAGGTATATATCAAGGGTGCTTCCAAGGGGAATTTGTTTGGTGCAATAACCCATCAAAAGCATTGATTGATCTTTTTTTCTGCGACAGCAATTGTAAATGGGCATTCTGTACGCAGGTAGTAGATAGGTCTAGTACCAGGTTCAAGTGGAAGATGGACAATAAGTTCGTTATCCCCATCTTTCACGGGTAAGCAATGGCTTTACGACGTTTGTTAAACAGAGTCAAAAAACGTTGCCCTCATCTGGGAAGTCAGTGGGAGCTAAGTCTTTCTCCTTACTGGGGGAACAGATTGATCCAGTGAGGGATGAGGTCCCCCCCGGGCAGAATAGCCCGGCCCCACTGGTCGGGTGACAATCATCTCTACCTGAACGGGGTAAGGATAGTGAACAAGGTCAACAAGATTGGTTTTTGCTCTGAGGCGAACACTGGCCCAAAAATGTTGGACAGGTAGAAATGGATCTTACTATCTCTTACAACATGTAAGGTGGTTCAACAAATAGACCTTTTTACTTTGCGGGAATCATGTCAACAGGACGTTTCACCATCTGGAACATGGGAAACAACAAACCTCTAGTGAGAGCACTAGCCGCAACAAAAAACGCTTTCTCAGACGGATGGACATCAACAAGAGATGGCTTATAGTTGCAAGAAATTTGTTTTCGACAAGGCGCCCCCCTTGGAGAAATACTCCCGAATACGGCTTTTGCGGGTTTGGTTGTGCACTAAAGGCAATCTGAGCGTCCTGGGACATTGAGGATCAGATATCCTGAAAAATTGAAGGTATAGGTGGAACATGATGGGAGTGACAGAATTACCAGTGCCTGACCGTTTGGGGTACGTACTGGAGAATGCATTAGTTTGTAAGGATTTAAATCCTAAAAACATATCTGCACAGTATAACAGATTTCTATCCAAGCTGGAAACCCCAAAGGGAAAACGTCAAGTCGTCAATTTGTGCTGCCATCGAAAGGGTGAGACAATTTGCGTAACCCTCCATGGAAGCAAATCCCCCAGTAGAAGGCCCCAGGGAAAGTAATTGGCGACAACAAAGGAAGGAAGCAGTGAAGTCTCTACCTTGGATAAAAAAGGTTAGGAAGTCCGACCTCGGACACGCAGGTGAGAAAACCAATACTCCACTAAGGGAGGACACGGGAATGGGTTCTGGAAGGCTGTCGAAATTCTTACCCTTAAAAAATAGCCCTAATAAATTGACTTGCGCACCAGAGCCCAAAAAAATGAACGGGGCATTTTAAACAGATGCTTGCACTATGGGGCCATGGTTGCATTGGAATTTTATTCAAAAAAAAGGGGGGTCATCAAAAAAAGATTGTTCACCCATCCCCAAATCATCTATGTAGAGACTGTGAAGCAACGTCATCAGAGGTTGTCATTCTCGAGACTGCTTAAGGTTTCAAAGGAAAATTGGGAAGGGGGGAGGGTGTATCATTATCACCTACTGTCACCAGGGGGACGGTTTGACTGGGGGGGTCGAATTCCCCCGAATTGGAAAAACGAGCCGGGTTCTGGTTGGGTTTGAAATTGAAAGAATGACCCGGTTTTCTGGTTTTTTTGAAAACCCGAGATCTGTTTCCTTACGGGTTTCGGTTGGAATGCCCACTGAAAGACTAGAGTACTGAAGGTTATAGAAGGATTCACTAATTGTCATGTCCTGTATTCTATGATAAGTACAGTGGGGAAAGATCTGAGTACTCATCATCAGTACGACGTCTTTGATAACTACAGGACAATTAATTGCAATAGGGCCAGGGAAAACCACAGTTGTAACAATTCCGCGACTATGGTTACTGAATGTATTGAATACTACGGTGTAAAACGACTCTGTACACGGGTTCTTGGTGATCTCTGAGTGGTTGACGACTCATTTGTCTCTGTGGCGCAAAAAAGAGGTGGCAGATGGGCATATGTGTGACTTTACTTTTAATACAATGGAAAGTACCCTGGGGGCACAAAGGAAAAGTAATGATTTAAGGGTTTTAAAATGGTTCCATCGTTACAGTTGGGGATGGCCTATAAGCAAAAAAGAACAGGGGGGCTTAGTTCTTTTTCCCAAAACTGCTATTTTAGCAAGTGTTCTGAAAAGGTTTAGCCCCTTCAGGGAGAAAGATGATGATTTTGGGCAGCATTGATAAATGATGATAAAAGTTTGTCTAATTAAAGCAAATGCACCTAAAGATTCATTACCATGGGGGTAGCATTTACTAGTTCCCCAAAAACGACATATGGGTCAGCTGTTTTTACTGGGAAAGGGAAAAAACGAATCAGTTCCCCATATTGTGACCACTTGTAAAATTCCTAAGTCTCGATATCAGGGTCAAACAACGGAACAGCAGCAGGAGATGATAAAGACTTTTTTCAAGTCTGATAAGGCTTTCCTCTGGGAGGAACTTTACCTAGAGCATTAGCAGAGAAGAATGGCAGTAAGCCTTCTTCAAGACTAGTACATGGCCATTTTAATAAGGTAAGCTCAAGGGAATCACGAGTATAACTATTTCTCGGTGTCTGGGTCGGTCTTTCAGTCGGTTTTAAAGGGAAATGTGGGAGAGACGGCCAGCAGTGCTGGAGGTCTGATGTCGCATTCCTAAAGTTCCCTTTACGGTATGTGAGACATAAGGCAAGTAGACGAAACAAATAGGAAAAAATAATGAACAAAAAAAAGATAAAAATTCTAGAATTGAAATGAAAAGATATACAACTAATTCTGCAGAAGTAATAAAAAAAAAAAGTTAAATACACTGCAAGAGGAAGGAAAACTAATTTTAAAAGGGCATTGACCAAAAAAAAAAATGTAATTGAAATATACAAATAAAAATATTACTGGAGACTGAATTAAATGCAAAATGAGCTGTCTTTACTCTTGTAAATAAAAAAATTAATTAATTTAAAATTTTTTAAAACAAGTGAAAGTGTAAAAAAAATTTTAAAAATTGTTAACTGGGAAATTTAAGATTTTTAAGAAAAGCATAGACAAAAAATTTAAAAAAAATTCATAAAAAAAATTAATAAAAAGAAAATAATTCAGCAGAACAAATGCAACAAAAAAAAAATGTAGAAATAAACACTGATAAAAAGTGTCACTGGGAAAACTCAGGTTACATGATAAAAAATTAAAATATGAAGTCAAAAAAAAAAAAAAAAAAAAATGAGAACACTTTAACTCTTAATTTTTAATTTGACAAAACAATATACTCAAACAGAGTAAAAAAAAACTTTACGTTTTTTAAAAATAATTGAAATTACAAAGAGTGAAAATTTTTTCAAAAATATAAAAATTGAATAAAAAAAAACAAAGGAACAAACAGGTAGGTTAACATTACAGTGGCAGGGGACACTTTATTATAATATATTCTTACAACAAAAAACCTGCTGTGACTGATACAACAAAATCTTGCTGTGATGATTCGACAAAAAATTTGCTGGCAAAAAAAATGGTACACGTTGCGAAAAAAAAAGGGAATAGACACTGTGGATACGAAAAAAAAGACACATAAAATAAATGGAAAAATTTTGGGATCTGGGGTGAATATCATGCATGAAATACAATACCCAATTTCGGGAAACAACCTGAAAGAATACAATAAAAAAAAATTTGAATCACTTTCACACAGAGTGACTGACTGGTCATACACAATAATATTTTACAGACGAGTAGCATAAGAAAAAAAAAAGAAAAAAAAAATTTTAAGATAAATGAAAAAAACTGAAAAATTTATAAAAATAATGAGTCAAAGAAATACTGCGTTTTCACTGAAAAACACAAGGTTTAGAGTAACAAGCAATTTACTATAAATGTCTCACACAGCAAATGTCTTTAAATGCAAGAAAAAAGCTCAAGAAATTACATGGAGTCTGGAGTAGAGGGGCAATTACTGGTGATGGGGGCGGGTGGAGGGTGTCCCGCGTGGTGAACTGACGCCTCCTACTTCATGTTGTCGGAAGAAATGCGCTTCTCGGGGAACTACTAATTGGGTTTTCGTTGGCGCCAGCTAAATCTCTTTCCAATTATGTGAGCCAAAAAAGTACTAGGACCCCGGGACAAGGGTGCAAACAACCACAGGGAGATGAGGTTTTTAGTGGGGGGTGGCTGGTGGGATTTTGGCTAGTGGTGGAGAGATGGGGTGGTGGGGTGGTGTGAAGAGGGGGGGGGGGGTGGGGGTGTGACTCTGCTGGCGCTCACTGGCGCGGCTCCCCTCTACCCACGAAGGTGGCTTGATAACCATCTATGCCAAGGAATGGTAAAAAAACCCCTCTTAGCACCAACAGGGAGCACAAAGGTTTTGGACAATACTTTAAGGAAATTGGCTTACTTCTTTCTGCTGGCTTTTCTCTTCCCGCGGGTTAGAAGTGGGTTGGCTGCGGGGTTACACCACGAGAAGGCCTGACTGGAAGACGTGTAAAGATGCACAAAACACGGAGGAGCAGTTGGTGACAGGAGGACAGGTGGGATAGGCTGATGGCGTTCATTCCACAGTCTGGCTTCTGACTGGTTTTGCAAAAACCCGGGTCAACCCTCGGAGATTGAAGCAATTAGCCCCGAAATTAGCCGGAAGCTTGAAACGGCTGAACAGGCTTGCGGCGAGGTTGTAGGGGAGAGGCGGGGTGGCTCGAGGTGGGGCGTTTGGGTGTGGGGGTGGGGGAGGTTCACCTTTGACCCTGCGGGTACTCACAAAAGTCTCGTAATTCTTGAATTCCCTTTAAAAACTTAATCCACGCTCCACACCGCTGTACCATTTATCATGTGGGAGTTCGATACGTGGATTAGGTAAGAAAAACTCAGTAGGCTGTTATTCGTATTATTACAGACATGTGGAGGGCCCTTGCCAGCCGTACTATCCACTCGTTCCTTCGTAACACTGATAGCCGGCTGCCCAGTACCCCGTGAGGGGGCTTTTGAAATAGTGCGTTGCGCAATGACCGTGATAGGCAGAGGGCGGTTTTGGGCGTTGAGTCAACGGACATGGTTACGGTAACTGGTTACTATAGAACTGGAACGTTGGTAATTAAAAGAAGGAAAGGGTTTTACAAAACGGTGGAGGTGTCATATTCTGGGTACCACCACCACCATAACTCTCACGTCTTTCCAACAACCCCCAAACCAAAAGTAATGGTCGTGTGTTCCTTCCGGAAAAACCCCTCCAGCCGTAGACATCATGTCGTGCCGCAGCCCAAAAACATACATCCCGAAAAAATAATTAAAACGGGGGTTTTTGAGAATTTTAATTTTTAAAAAAAAAGAACATTAATGATTAAAAAAAGTACAACAGAAAAAAAGAGGTGTTGAGGAGTGATATTAGAATAATGTGGGAAAAAAGGGGAAAGGGTCGAGTCGGTAATGTAAAGTGAAGGTTAAGAAAAACCTGGGCTAATGTTTATGGTGTACATTGTCGATATTAAAGTTTGGGGAACACTAACACACTACAACCTCCAGGGGACCCGATTATACGCAAGTATTTTCATGTTCCCTAACCTAAAATTACATACCCGGCTTTTAGTCAATTGTTTTTGGTGTTCAAAGGTTCACATCCTAGGAAACAAATGCACCCCAAATACGCTGGAACTGCAGACCTGTGGAAAAACATTTCCGGGGTTTGTTTTACTGAACGAACCGGGGGTGGTGGTGGTGGTAGTGGTAGTATAGTAGTAGTGGTAGTAGTAGTAGTAGTAGAGAGACCTGTTGGGAAAAATTTTTCCCCTTTGGGGTTTTTTATGCCCAAAAACGGGGGTGGGGGTGGTGGGGGTATAGTAGTAGTAGTATAGTAGTGGTAGTTGGGAGTTGTTGTGGGTTTTGTAGTAGTAGTGGTGTAGTAAATAGTGTTTGTAGTAGTGGTAGTGGTAGGTAGTGTAGTGTATGGTATTGGGGTAGTAGTTGTTGTAGTTATGGTAGTAGTAGTAGTGTAGTAGCAGCAGTAGTAGTATTTTTAGTAGTAGTATAGTGGTAGTAGTAAGTAGTGTAGAGTAGTAGTAGTGAGTAGAATATAGTATAGTAGTAGTATTTGTATAGTAGTATATAGAGTATAGGAGTAGTAGAGTAGGTAGTTGTATAGTAGTGGTAGTAGTAAATAGTAGTGTTAGTAGTTGTATATTTGTAGAAGTAGTAGTAGTAGTAGTGGGTAGTAGTAGTGTGTAGTAGTATATAGCAGTAGTAGTAGTATTTCTTTGGTAAGGAGTAGTGTATATAGTAGTAGAGTAGTAGTAGTAATAGTAATGTAGTTATAGTAGTAAATAGTTAGGTGTATGGGAATAGTAGTATGTATAGTGGTTAGTATTTTAATAGTAATGGGTTTGTAGTAGTAGTAGTAGTAATTAAAAATAGAGTAAAGTAGTAGTAATTGTGGGAATAAAGAAATAATAGTAGTATGTAATAGTATAGTATAGTAGTAATGTAATATAATAGTAGTAGTAAATTAGTAGTAATAGGTAGTAAGTAATGTAGTAGTATAGTAATTTTTAAAAGTAGTAGTAAAAGTATATAGTTTTTAGTATAGTATAGTATAATAGTAAAACAGTATAAAATTTTAGTATAGTAAAAAGTGTAGTTAGTAATAGTATAGTAATAGTTATAGTAATAGTGTAATGTAGTAATAGTGTAGTGTAGTAGTAGCGTAGAGTAGTAGAGTAGAGTGATAGTAAGTAGTAGTAGTAGGGGAGTAGTAGTAGTAGAGTAGTAGTAGTAGTAGTAGTAGTAGTAGTATAGTAGTAGTAGTAAGTAGTTGTATAGTAGTAGTAGCAGTAGTAGAGTAGTAGTATATATTAGTAGTAGCAGTAGTAGTATTAGTAGTAGTAGTAGTGTATAGTATATAGTAGTAGTAGTAGTAGTAGTAGCAGTATAGTAGTAGTAAACAGTGGTAGTAGTAGTAGTAGTAGTATTGTAAGTAGTAGTAGTACGAAGTACTAGTAGTAAAATAGTAGTAATAGTAAAGTAGGATGTTCTAGAAGTATAGTAAATAGTAGTAGTATAGAAGTAATAGTAATGGTAGTAGTAGTGTAGTAGTAGTAGTAGTAATAGTAGTAGTATTGTAGTAGTAATAGTGGTATAATAGTAGTAATAGTATATAGTACTAGTAGTAGTTATAGTAGTAAAGTAATATAATAGTAGTAGTAATAGTAAGTAGTAATAGTAGTAGTATAAGTAATAGTAAATAGTATAGTAATTGTAATAGTAGTATAATAGTAGAATAGTAATAGTAGTAGTATAGTAGTAATAGTAAATAGCAGTAGTAATAGTAGAGTATAGTAATAGTAGTAGTATAAGTAATCTTAGTAGTAAATAGTAGTATATAATAGTAGTAATAGTAGTAAAAGTAGTAGTAGTAGTAGTAGCAGTAGTAGAAGTAGTAGTAGTAGTACAGTAGTAAGTAGTATAGTAAGTAGTAGTAGTAGCATATAGTAGTAGTAGTACTATTAGTAGCCAGTAGTATTGTAGTATTAGTTGTAGTAGTAGCAGTAGTCAAGTAGAAAGTATAGTAGTAAGTAGTAGTAGCATAGTATAGTATAGTAGTACAGTAGTCGTAGTACTAGTAGTAGCAGTAATAGTATTAGTATAGTAGTAGTAGTCCCTAAGAACTAGTAGAAGTAGTAGTAGTAGTAGTAGTAGCAGATAGTAGAGAGTAGTAGAAGTAATAGTTATAGTAGTAGTAATAGTAGTAATAGTAGTAGTATCGTAATAGAGTAGAATAGTAGTAAAATAATAGTAGTAGTAGTAGTTGTATAGTAGTAGTAGTAGTAAGTAGTAGTAGTAAGTAGTAGTAGTAGTAATAGTAATAGTAGTTTAGTAGTAATATTAGTAGTAATGGGTAAGTATAGAAATAGTAGTAGTATAGTAGTAATAGAATAAGTAGTAGTAGTAGGAGTAGTACTGGTGATATAGTAGTAGTATAGTAATAGTAGTAGTAGTATAGTAGTATAGTAATAGGTAGTAGTAAATAGTGGAAATAGTAGTAAGTAATAGTAAGTATAGTAATAGTAAGTATAATAGTAGTAATAGTAATAGTAATATTAGTAGTAATAGTATAGTATAGTAATAGTAGTAGTATAGTAATATAGTAGTCAATAGTAGTATAGTAATATAGTAAGTAATAGTATAATAGTAGTAATAGTAGTAGTAGTAGTAGTAGTAGCCGATAGTAGTAGTATAGTAGCGTAGTATAGTAGTAGTAGTATACAGTAGTAGTCGTAGAAGTAGTAGTAGTATTAGCAGTAGTAGTAGTAGTTAGTATAGTAGCAGCAGTAGTATAGTAGTATAGTAGTAGTAGCATATAGTTAGTAGTAGTAGTTTAAGGTAAGGGTAGTATGCAGTAGTATAGTATAGTACTGTAGTAGTAGTAGTAGTATTATATAGAGTAGTAGTAGTAGTAGCAGTAGTAGTATAAGTAGTAGTACAGTAGTATAGTAGTAGTATAGCAGTAGTAGTAGTAGTATAGTAGTAGCAGTAGTAGTATAGTAGTGTAGTAGTAGTAGCAGTAAGTAGTAGTAGTAGTAGTAGCAGTAGTAGTGTTAGTAGTAAGTAGTAGTAGCAGTAGTATTAGTAGTAAGTAATAGAGTAGTAGTAGTAGTAAAGTAATAGTAAGTAAGTAGTAGTAGTAGTAATGAGTAGTAGTAGAAGAGTATAGTAGCAGTAGTAGTAGTAGTAGTAATATATAGTAGTAGTAGTAGTAGTAATGTAAGTATTAGTATAGTAATAGTAGTAGTAGTAGTCGTAGTAGTATAGCATAGTAAGTATAGTAATAGTAGTAATAGTAGTAGTAGTAATAGTAGTAGGTAGTATAGTAGTAATTAGTATAGTATTAATAGTAGTAGTAGAAGTAATATAGTAGTAGTAATATAGTAGTAGTAGTAAGAAAGTAGTAGTAGTATCATGTGGGAGTTGCGATACTGGAATAGGTAAGAAATACTCACCGTAGGCTGTTATTACGTAATTATTATAGACATGTGGAAGAGGCCTTCCACCGTACCTATCTCACTCGTTTCCTCGCGAACACTGACTAGCACGGCTGCCCAGTACCCAGTGAGGGGTCATTTGAAATATGTCAGTTCAGCACAATAGACCGTGACTCAGGCAGAGACGGTTGGTATCGTTGATCAACTGACACTGGTTACAGGTAATGGTTACTACTACTGAGACTGGTAACTGGTTACTAACTAACTACTGAGGAGCTCGGCCGACCTAACGTATGTCGTCCCGACATACAACAATACAAACTAAGATGGCAGGTATCCGGCTTGGGCTGATTCTAACCATGGTTCCAAGAAACACAACAAGTAAACATTATAATACATAAGTAGAAACATTGGAATGAAAGCTTACGTACTGAAACTGTAATGCAATACAAGGTATACTATAGTACATACCTTAAAACTCAACAAATGAACAACGAAACTCAACATAGAATTACAAGTGATAAAAAAAAAAAATTTTGATCGATCGATCTGTATTCGGTGATCTACGGATTCTGAGGAAGGAATATATACAAAGAAAAGAGTGTTTAACAGAAAGGCAGATTCGGTGCACGCAAATCAACTTTAACACTCAGAATGCGGAGAGAAACAAGAAACACAAAAAAAAAATACTTGAATACTGATAAGTTGATACTGTCATTATTCATCTATACAGGTATTTCATTTAAACCCCCAACTCTGCTAGGTGTGATTAGACATATCATAAATGGTGTCATCTCTGAGGAATCAAACTCTGTAGCATTGGCTAACTCATGCTGTATTTGAGGCAAATCTGAATTGAAGTTACAAATGATACTTGAGGATTCTCAAACCTTCGTGTCCGTAGTGAATATCGACATTCATGTTGATCATCTGACTGAGTATCAGAAAGAAGAGAGTACAGGATCAGGAGGGTTGTCAGAGTCTGTCACATTAGTCTGGGTTGAACATCATTATTCCCCCAAATTCAACATACTAAACTTCATATGATTCTAAACTAAATCGATTCATTATACTGCCTAGTACTAATCTCTCTAACCTTATACTTATTACCAGTGATATGTTTCACCTACTCGATAAGGACCAACGAACTTTGATCAAGCTTTGGCATTGCAGACGTATTTTTGTTAAAGTTAATCACATAACTCCTCGAACCTACTTTGATTTTGGATGCTTTACTAGTATTTGGCGTCTACTCTTGTTAATTCAGGCGCTGTTGATTTAGAGTGTTTTTCACACGGATTCTTCTAAAAACACTTTGAGCTAAGCTGGTACAGTTGCTATGAAAATCATCAGGGTTGTAAATTTGGTTTCGGATTAGAATACAACAACTCATAAGGCAAACGTTTATCTACGCACCATACAATGCATAATGTGGAGTGTCACCTATAGAAACATTGTAAGCAAATTTATAGCACACCTGCACATCAGTATAACTTCATCCCCAGTTTACTGTTGGGATGATAGTGGGCTCTCAAACATCAAGTAACTTTCTTATTGGTTCGTTCCCGCTAACCCATTGCTGCAGGATGATGAGGAACACTGGTGATTTTAGAGATCTTGTACAAGGTACAACAAATTTTCCAAGAATTTCATACGAATTCACCACCAATTATCTGTTACTTAGGGACTTAGGAGTGGTATGCCTGCAGATAATGCTTTCTTTAAACCTTTAAGCCTACTGTCCGGCAGTCATATCTGCAATAGGAAACTTAACTTCGCAATACCTGGTGAAATGGTCCTACCATAACACACAGATGTTTGTTTACCTTGGAGGGAAAACATTGGAATTAGTTAACAAATCTACGCAACTCTTTCCAGGTTTCGCTAGTAGTTGGATACACCTTGGATTGGATTAGGACCATTAGCATTGCTTTATGTTCAGTGCAGACACCTACATTTCTTAACATACTCAGAAATATCAGTTGCCATACGAGCCAAAAGTTATTCAACTGCTTTTTTACTGAACGATTCCATACCAGGGTGTGCGAGACACCTGGTACATCGTGAACTACTGTAAGGCTACATTCACCAAGTTGACTGTGGAATTACTAACTGGTATACTCTTCTGCTGGAGTACCCACTCGCTGTTCGATACCGTAATTCTTGGTTTCATGAGAAAGAGTCAATTGATGGGTGCTGGAGGCTTTCACAGTCAGAATAAGATCTTCCTGGAGCAGGAATCGAATCACACACCAGAACCACATGGGATCTGTTCGTTAGCATTCTTTACATCTTCAGGCACTAAATGGAGGGTCTGCAGTACATACTAACATGTTGTCCGATAAGGCATCCTGCGACTATAACATTTGACTTGCAGTAAATGCTCAAGGTGATTGAACACTAGATAGTCCCAGGGCTCACCAAGCTAACCTTCCCAGTAGGTTGTTGTTCGGAATAAGGGTATCAGTGGAGCATTGGTCGTCAAGACATGAACAGAGTACTGGATAAATAATGTCTCGGAAGTGCTTTAAAAAGACCATGACTAAATGCTAAAGCTTCTGCTCAGTTACTGAATAATTACGTTCAGCCTTCGTAAGGACCTCGCTAGCAAATGCAACGCGTTGTACTTGCCATCGGTCTTCTGACTAGTACGCACCTATGCCAATTGACTAGCATCATGTGACAGATAGAAGGGCTTAGAAAAATCTAGAAATTTTCAAAATTGGAGCAGAAGTTAGCTTTTTCTTTTAGAGTTTGGCATGCTCTTTCTTGACGGAAGGTCCCCAAACAAAAGGAGCATCTTTCTTAAGCAACTCAGTATAGGAGCACTATGGAAGAAAAATTTGGCAATGAAAGATCTATAAAACCCAGCTAAGCCACAAAGGATCTTACAGGCATCACATTTTTGGGAAGTTGGAAAAATTAGTTACTGCAGTTACTTTACTTTGTCAGTCGTAACCCCTCTAGTAGTGACTACGTGACCAAGAAACTTAATTTCTGATCTGACAAATTGACATTTAGACAGTTTGATCTTTAAATTGGCTTCTTCAAAGCTTACCAAGTACGACATCAAGTCTTTTCAAGTGTGTATCCACGTATTTAGAACGATGGACGATTCGTCTCTAAGTACACCATAAGTGCATTACCTGTGAGACCACTAAAGATATTAGTCATGAGCCTTGAGAACGTGATAGGGGAAGATCGTAACCAAATGCCATAACGGAGGAAGTGATAATGACCTGTAGAGTGGAAATGCAGTTAGCTCTTGGCTGTCCTCGTGAAGAGGGACTTGCCAAAACCCTTGTAACAAATCTAGGGTTGAAAAGACTTTGTTCTCTCCTATAATACGTAAAAGATCACCAAGTACAGGGATGGAAAGCGATCTGGTATGGTTTCTCGCGTTAACTTCCTAAAGTCAATCACAGGGCGCCAAGTACCCACCTTCTTAGTACTAGTATCAAGGGTGCATTCCAAGGGGGAATTGCTAGGTGCAATAACTACTCCATCATCAAGCATTTGAATGACAATTCTTCGCGACAAGCAACTTGTGAATGGGCAATTCTGTACGTAGGTATGTAGATAGGTCTAGTACCCGGTTCAAGTGGAATACGATGGACAATAAGTTTAACGTTATACCCATCTTCTCACCTGTAAAAGCAATGGCTTTACGGACGTTTGTTCAACAGAGTCAACAAACGCTTGACTCAGCTGGGAAGTCAGTGGGACTAATCATTTCTCCTCAACTGGTGGAACAGATTGATCCGTGCAGTGGATGAGGTCTCCCCACCCCGCAGAAATAGCACCGACCCACTGTCAGTGACAAACTCATCCTCTAACCTGAACAGGGTAAGGATAGTGAACAAGGTCAACAAGATTGGTATTTGCTCTGAGGCGAACACTGTGACCAGAAGTGTTGGACATAGTAAAATGGACTTACTATCTCTTAACCAACATGTTAAGGATGGGTTCAACAAATAGACCTTTTACTTTGGCAGGAATCCTGTCCACAGGACGTTATCACCACTGGAACACTAGCGAACAGACTACAACTACAGACACTCTAGTGAGAAGCACTAGCTAGCCGCAACAGAAAACGTCTTTCTGCAGACGGCATGTGACATCAACAAGAGATTGGCATTACTAAGTTGCAAGTAATTGTTTTATCCGACAAGGCGCCCCCTGTGGAGAAACTACTACTACTCGAACTCGCAGGCATTGCAAGGGATAGGTTGTGCATCAAAGGAAATCTGAGCGTCCTCGTACACTTGAGGCATCAGACTATCCTGCCAATCTGAGGTATAGGTGGAACACTGATGGGAAGTGACAGAATTACTCAGTGCCAGAACCGCCTTGGGTAAACTACTGGAGAATGCATTAAGCTTGTTAAGGACTTAATCGTACATCATACTCTGCAGCAGTATAACATATTTCTGATCCAAGCTGTAACCCCAGAATGGAACGATCAAGTCGTCAATTTGTGCATGCCATCGATAAGGGTCGAGCACAATGCGGTAAGTCCTCGCAGAAGGCAAATCCCCAGTAGAAGGTCACCAGGGAAAGTAATCTGGTCGACAACAAGGAAGAAGCAGTGAGGTCTCTACCTTGATAGAAAAGTGGTTAGGGAAGCTCCGACCTCGTACACGATCAGTGAGAACAGATACTCCCCTAAGGGAGGACACAGGAGTCCGGTTCTACGAGAAGGACATTGTCCGTAACTTCTTATCCTTAAACAAACAAGACCTAATCATATGACTTGCGCCCCAGAGACCATGAACAAATGAAGCGGGGCGCATTATAAACAGATGCTTTCACTATGGGCCTAATGGTTTTTGCATTGGAATTAATGTGCAAACAAAAGGTGGGTTGTCCATCAAAAGGACTTGTTCTACTCCATCCCCAAAAATCATCTATGACAGAGACATGTGAAGAAACGTCATCAGCAGGGTTGTCATTCTCGAGACAGCTTAAGGCTTTCAAAGGAATTGTGAACGTGGGATGAGACTCCTGTATCACCTACTAGAGGATGAGTTTGTCCCACCTGACCATGGGTCCGGTGCTATTTTCTGCCGGGGAGAACCTCATCCACTGCACTGGATCAATCCTGTTTTCCCACCATAGAGGCAGGAGATAGACTTCAGCTCCCACTGGACTTCCCAGATGAAGTCAAGCACGCGTTTGTTACTCTGTTGAACAAACTCGTAAAGGCCAATTGCTTTAAAACAGGTGAGAAGATGGGTAAAACGAACTTATTGTCCCATCGTATTATCACCCCTAGTCTTTGACGTTTGGTGTTTTCCGCTCTATTTGTGGCCAGGAATTTGTTTTGTACTCTGCTGAAGATTTTAATTTCCTCATGTTTTACCATATCTGAGTAATTGAAAATATTCCTTCATCGTTGAACTTCATATTGTTTTTCTGCAGCCCACCTGAAAATTTGGTTGATGTCCTGCCTGGAGCTTTGCAGTGTCTGCAATGGAAGACACTGTCCATGCAGATTCGGGTGCATCTGCAAAGAAACACGGTGCTGTGGCTGACATCCTTGTTTATATACGACAGTAGACGAAGGATGATCAGCCACAGCAACCGTGTCTATCTTGGCAGATGACACCCGAATCTGCATCCCCATGTGCACACGAAAATCACCCACTACGAAAGCAAAAGACTTGGCAGACGATGCACCATCCCCCCAATGGAAAAAATCAGGGTGTCACAAGCACTTAAGAGACCAACAATAATGTTCAGGGGCCCGAGACGTTCAACAACTGCCTCCAGCACACATAAGGGGGAATTACCAACAGAACCCCTGGCCTTCTTCAAGCAGCAAGGGACAAGCACCGAAAGTCATTCCGGATCAGCCGGGCTGTGGCTCGTAATGTTGGTTTGCGTGCAAAAGTCCAGCAGCAACAGCCTGGTTGATTCAGGCTCTATCCACCCGGATGCCTGGTCTCAGACCGGCCGCGGGGCGTTGACCCCCGGAACTTCTCTCCAGTAAAACTCCAGGTACTGTCACCATGGACTGTTTGGACTGGGGCGCGCTCGAATTCCCCCAATTGGAAGAACGAGCCGGTTACTGGATTAGGTTGAGAATTGAAAGAATGAGCCTGGTTTCTGGTTATTTTGAAACCACGAGATCTGTTTCCTCTAACGGGTTCTGCATTTGGAACGACCACTGAAAGACCTAGAGTACTGAAGGTTATAGAGAGCATTACACTCAGATGTGTCATGTCCATGTATTTCTATGATAAGTACAGTAGGGAAGATCTGAGTACTCATCATCAGACGACGTCCTCTTAGGATAACTATCCGGACAATTAATTGCATAGGCCACGGAAACCACAGTTGTAAACAATTCCGCCGACCTATGGTTACTGAATGTACTATGAATACTACGAGTTATAACGACTCTGTACACAGGTTCTTGGTGATCTCTGAGATGTTACGACTACGATTTGTCTCTGTCTGGTGGCGCAACAAAAGGTGGTGCAGACTGAGGCCAATATGTGTGACATTACTTTTAATACAAGGAAAAGTACCCAGCTCTGGGGGCACAAGGAACGTACATGATTTAGGCTGTAAGTGGTTCCATCGTTACAGTTGGGGATAGCCTCATAAGCCCACACAGAACAGGTGGCGATTAGTTCTTTAATTGCTACCAAAACTTGCGATTTAGCAAGTGATTTTCTTAAATGGGTTAGCCTCTTTCAGGGAGCTAAATGATGATTGGACAGCATTGATAAATGATATAAAAGTTTGTCTAATCTACCAGCCAAATCCACTCAACGAATCATTACTCATGGGTGTAAGCATTCACTAGTTCCCTAAGAGAACGCGACATATGATCACTGTTTTACTGGGACACAGGAAAGAAACGAATCAGTTCCACATTATTGTGACCACTTCGTAAGAGTCCTGAAATCACTCGCATATCAAGGAAGATCAACAACGTGAACAGTCAGCAGGAGATCGATAAAGGAGCTTCTTTAGCAAGTCTGATAAGCTTTCCTTCCTCTGAAGGAGGACCTTCAACCTAGAGCATTAGCACGAGAACGAATGGCAGTAAGCCATGCTTCAAGACCTATGCGTTACATGGCCATTGAATAAAGGTAACGCATCAAGAGGAATCAACGAGTATAATAATAATATCTACGGTCTGGGTCGGTCTTTCAGTCGGTAAGGAACTGTAGGACTGATGACAGGACCAGCAGTTAATCATGAGAAGGTCTAGTGTCGACATTCACTAAAGTATCACTTGACGGTATGTGAGACATAATGGCAAAGTAGCACGAGAACAAATAAGGCAAAAAAAAAGAACAATAAAAATGATATAAAATTCTAGAATTGAAATGAAAAAGATATACAACTAATTCTCAAAGTAATAAAAAATAATGTCTAAGATACACTGCAAAAGGAAGAAAACTCAATTTAAATAGGCCTATTGACCAAGAAAAAAATGTACATTGAAATATACAAGTAAAAATATTTACTGGAGACTGATTAAATTGCAAAAGGAGCTGTCTTTACTCTTGCAATAAAGAAATTAATTAATAAATTTTTAAATCAATGTGAAAGTTAAAATAAAATTATTAAATTGTTAACTGGGAAATTTTAAGTAATTTACTAAGAATGCATAACAAAATTAAAATATAATTCATAAAATTATTACTAAAAGAAAATAATTCACTGCAGGAACAAATGCAACAAAATAAAGTGTAGAAATAATTCCACTGCAGTAATAAAGTGGCACTGGAAAACTCAGCGTTTACATGATAAAAATTAAAATATGAAGTCAAAAAAAAAAAAAATAACTGATTGAACACTTTAACTCTTAATTTTAAATTAGACAAAACAATAATACTCACACAGAGTAAGAAAAACACTTTCGTTAAAGTAAATTGAAATTACATCAAGATGGAAATTTGTTCAAGAAATATAAAATATGATTAAAAAAAAAAACAAAGGAACAACACAGGTAGGTAACACTACAGTGGCAGGCGCAACACTTCATTATAATAATTCTTACAACAAATCCTGCTGTGGACTGATACAACAAGATCTTGCTGTGACTGATACGACAAAAATTTGCTAGGCAAAAAATAATGGTACAAAATCAGTCCTGGCCGAAAAAATTAGAGTAATGAGACCTGCTGGCATACGAAAAAAAGACACATGGAAATAAAAGGAAAATTTGGTATACTGGGGTGATACACTGCAGAAATACAATGACAATTACTGGAGAATACAACGCTGAAAGAACTACAATAAAAACAAATTGAATCACTTCACACAGAGTGGACTGACGGTACACTACACAATAATACTTACTACAGACGAGTGCATAAGAAAAAACACAGAATAAAAAAAATTATAAGAAAAGTGAAAACACTGAAAAATATTATAAATAATGAGTCAAAGAAATACTACTGCCGTTTTACACTGAAAACACAAGGTTTAAGAGTACACAAGCAATTTACCTATAAATTCTCACACACGCAAATGTCTTTAAGGCAAGAAAAATTCCAATACAATTATCACTGGAGTCTGGAGTAGTAAAGCGGGGGGGGCGATTACTGGTGATGGGGGGGGGCGGTGGATAGGGTGTCCCCCGCGCGGTGTAACTGACGCCTCCTACATTCACTGTTGTCGGAAGAACTTGCGCTTCTCCGGGGAACTCACATAATTGGGGGTTTTCGTTGGCGCCAGCTACATCTCTTTGACCAATTATTTGAGCCAAAACATTACTATGACCCGGTAAACAATGTGCAAACAACCACAGGTATATGAGTGTCAGTGGGGGTGGCAGTTGGTGATTGTTGGCTATGTGGGAGAGAGTGTGGTGGTGGGGTGTGTGAGTAGAGGGGGGGTGGTGGTGTGACTCTGCTGGCGCTCACTGGCGCGGGGGACTCCACTCTCTACCCACGAAGGTGGCTTGATAACCCACTCTATGCCCACAGGAAAGGTAAAAAACCACTCCTTAACATCCAACAGGAGCACAAATCATAATAGACAATACTTCAGAGGAACTTGGCTTACTTCTTACTGCATGGCTTACTTCTCTCTCTCAGCTGGGTTCGAAGCTGGGTTGGCTGACTGCTTACATTACACCACGAGAAGTCTGACTGAAGACGTGACAAAACGATGCACAAGCACGGAGGAGCATTGGATGACAGGACAGGCTGATGAAAGGCTGACAGCGTTCACCTTCCAACGTCTGGCTTACTGACTGGCTTAAATTGCAAAATCCGGTGTCAACCCCTCGGAGATTGAACAATTAGCACAGCTCACTTAGCCCGACGCTTGAAACTGCTCGCAACAGGCTTGCAGCAGTAGGTAGTGATGGGAAAGCGGCTGGCTCGAGGTGTAGTATGCGTTGGGTATGGCTGGTGGGTTTGAACGGTTCCACACCTTTGCCCCTGCCGGGTATCTCACAACAGTCACGTAACTTCTTGAATTACCCTTAAAAACGTTAAATCTCACTCTCCACACCGCTGTACACCATTATCATGTGGAGTTCGAACGTGGATTGGTAAGAAATACTCACGTAGGCTGTTATTACGTATTATTACAGACATGTGGAGAGAGCCCTTGCCAGCCGTACCTATCTCACTCGTTCCTCTCGTAACACTGACTAGCCCGGCTGCCCATACCCAGTGAGGGGTCTTTTTTGAAATAGTGTCAGTTTCAGCGCAATAGACCGTGAACTCAGCAGAGACGGTTGGTTCTTGAGTCCAACGGACACAGGTACTGGTAAAGGGTTACTACTACTGAGACTGGTAACTGGTTACTACTACTGAGAGTAGTAGTAGTAGTAGTAGTAGTAATAGTAGTAGTAGTAGTAGTAGTAAATAGTAGTAGTATAGTTAGTCGTAATAGTATACTATATAGTAGTAGTAATAGTAGTAGTAGTATAGTAGTAGTTAATAGTAGTAGTAGTAAGTAGTAGTAGTAGTAGTAGCAGTAGTAGTATAGTAATAGTAGTAGTCGTAGTAGTAGTAATAGTATAGTAGTAAGTAGTAGTATAGTAGTAGTAGTAGTTAGTGGTAGTAGTAGTAGTGTAGTAGTAGTAGTAGTAGTAAGAGTAGCACAGCAGCAGTAGTAGTAGAGTAGTAGTAAGTAGTATGGTCCGAAGTAGTAGTAGTAGTAGTAGTAGTGGTAAGTAATAAGTAGAGTGGTATTATAGTATATAAAAAAAAGGTTTTTTAGTAGCTAGCAGTAGTAGTAGTAGTAGTAGTATAGTAATAGTAGTATATAGTAATATAGTAGTAGTAGTAGTGGATGTATATATAGTAGTAGTAGTAGTAGTAGGTAGTATAGTGGTAGAGTAGTAGTGGTAGTAGTAGTAGAATAGTGTAGCAGCGAGTAGTAGCTAGTATAGTAGTAGTAATAGTAGTAGTTAGTAGTAATAGTAGTAGTAGTAGTAGTGGGTAGTAGTAGTAGTGGTAGTTAGTATAGTATAGTATATAGTAGTAGTAGCAGCAGCATAGTAGTAGTTAGTAGTAGTAGTAGAAGTAAAGTAGTAGTAGAATTAATAGAGTAAAGTAGTAGTAGTAGTAGAGGTAGTAGTAGTAGTGGTAGTAGTATTAGTAGTAGTATAGTAGTAATAGTAGTAGCGTAGTAGTAGTGGTAGTATAGTAGTGGTTAGTCGTATATTAGTAGTAGTATAAAGTAGTAGTAGTAGTAGTAGAGTAGTAAGTAGTAGTAGTAGTAGTAGTAAACAAAAGCAAAATCTAGCTTTAACAAAGTCAAAGCTTTGTAACCCAATGGCCCGGTTCTTGGCGGGCCTTCTGTTCTCATCTCTACAACAGATATAGATAAAAACACAAAGCAAGTTTCTTACATCATTTGTGAATTATATACAAATATGAAGTTACCCCTCATAAGACATGGACAAATTGCACGAAGAATCTCCCAAACACCAGCTCTCCCCAAACGAGACCCCTCTCAGATGTACGCATCAATCTCCTAACGTAATTTCTCTAACACTTCTACCAGACACCACAAGATGCTAGCACAACTTCACCTGAAACACACACTTTGAGGTATGTGTTTTCATGTGAAACAAAGACCCACATGTGTTTTTGACCCAGGACGGCGTGCCGCCCGGACCTGGTCGAGCTTGTCGGTCAACCAGGTTGCTGCGCCTGACGGCCTGTTGGCCTACATCTCTATCACAGCCTGGTTGATAATGGAACTGAAGATACTGGCCAGTTTCCTTTTGAAGCCTTCTACACTTGTCCCAACAGTGTTTTCTGATATCTTCTTTTCCATCATATGGAGAGGAAGCAGGACACGGGGTCGTCCCTCATTACTAAAAACAAACAGACAAGCCCCCCTCCACAAAGGGGGCAGTAAAGCAACAGCAAAGAAACTACAGACCAATAGGCACTAACATCCCATATCATAAAAATCTTTGAAAGGGTCCCTAATAAGCAAGATCACCCACCCATCTAGAAACCCATCAGTTACACAACCCAGGGCAACATGGGTTTAGAACAGGTCGCTCCTGTCTGTCTCAACTACTGGATCACTACGACAAGGTCCTAAATGCACTAGAAGACAAAAAGAATGCAGATGTAATATATACAGACTTTGCAAAAGCCTTCGACAAGTGTGACCATGGCGTAATAGCGCACAAAATGCGCGCTAAAGGAATAACAGGAAAAGTTGGTCGATGGATCTATAATTTCCTCACTAACAGAACACAGAGAGTAGTCGTCAACAGAGTAAAGTCCGAGGCAGCTACGGTGAAAAGCTCTGTTCCACAAGGCACAGTACTAGCTCCCATCTTGTTCCTCATCCTCATATCCGACATAGACAAGGATGTCAGCCACAGCACCGTGTCTTCCTTTGCAGATGACACCCGAATCTGCATGACAGTGTCTTCCATTGCAGACACTGCAAGGCTCCAGGCGGACATCAACCAAATCTTTCAGTGGGCTGCAGAAAACAATATGAAGTTCAACGATGAGAAATTTCAATTACTCAGATATGGTAAACATGAGGAAATTAAATCTTCATCAGAGTACAAAACAAATTCTGGCCACAAAATAGAGCGAAACACCAACGTCAAAGACCTGGGAGTGATTATGTCGGAGGATCTCACCTTCAAGGACCATAACATTGTATCAATCGCATCTGCTAGAAAAATGACAGGATGGATAATGAGAACCTTCAAAACTAGGGAGGCCAAGCCCATGATGACACTCTTCAGGTCACTTGTTCTATCTAGGCTGGAATATTGCTGCACTCTAACAGCACCTTTCAAGGCAGGTGAAATTGCCGACCCAGAAAATGTACAGAGAACTTTCACGGCGCGCATAACGGAGATAAAACACCTCAATTACTGGGAGCGCTTGAGGTTTCTAAACCTGTATTCCCTGGAACGCAGGAGGGAGAGATACATGATTATATACACCTGGAAAATCCTAGAGGGACTAGTACCGAACTTGCACACGAAAATCACTCACTACGAAAGCAAAAGACTTGGCAGACGATGCACCACCCCCCCAATGAAAAGCAGGGGTGTCACTAGCACGTTAAGAGACCATACAATAAGTGTCAGGGGACCGAGACTGTTCAACTGCCTCCCAGCACACATAAGGGGGATTACCAACAGACCCCTGGCAGTCTTCAAGCTGGCACTGGACAAGCACCTAAAGGCAGTTCCTGATCAGCCGGGCTGTGGCTCGTACGTTGGTTTGCGTGCGGCCAGCAGCAACAGCCTGGTTGATCAGGCGCTGATCCACCAGGAGGCCTGGTCACAGACCGGGCCGCGGGGGCGTTGACCCCCGAAACTCTCTCCAGGTAAACTCCAGGTAAGGTGCTGAATAGTCTACGACGATAGATGTTGATACAGTGTTCTCTTATTGTGCCCACGGTGCCTTTCCTCCCATCTCTCTCACTCTAATTTGTTGTTGTGGCAGTGTGCAGATTTGTAACTAGGCCATCATGTATCTTTCCTCCGCTCCTGTGAATATATCTTTGATTAGTTACCTTTATACCTTTGATGGTAAAAGTAACTCATCGAAGGTATACTCACAGGAGCGGAGGAGATACAAGAGGTCCTAGTCCCAGATCTGCACACTGCCATAAACTGGAGTGAGAGAGATGGGAGGAAGGGTAAAATAAACCGTTTCAAGAGTCTACTCCCGGAGCCCAGCCATGGGCTAGACTCGTCTGATACTTGGCAGGTCATGCAAGAAAAGGTATACAATACCGACAAGATGAAAGTTAAGAAACATGTGCAACATCTGGGTATCTTTATTGTTGACGTTTCGCCATCCAGAGGCTCTATCAATACAGATTCGGGACATAACTAGAAGACAGTAGAACTATATACAAAAGATGAGGTAACCAGTCCCTCAGCCTTGCCTGTGCTCCAGAATCTCTACCACCAGTCCGTCAGCCTTGCCTGTGCTCCAGAATCTCTACCACCAGTCCGTCAGCCTTGCCTGTGCTCCAGAATCTCTACCACCAGTCCGTCAGCCTTGCCTGTGCTCCAGAATCTCTACCACCAGTCCGTCAGCCTTGCCTGTGCTCCAGAATCTCTACCACCAGTCTCGTCACCTCCTAGGATGTCCAGAATCTTCTACAACACCACGGTGCGTCTTCAAAAAGATCCCGTGCTTTAGGGACTAGACTTTCATCTTTTTATCAGGTCAACTAGGTCTTTAGAAAGGTATCATAAAGCACTGGATGGCACGCTACATAAGTTTATAAACAATGACTGCACATGGGGTCTTAAACTGTCATCTTTCCTAGTTCATACTAAGGTGTTTGCCCCTGGAACACGGCCCCATTGAGCAATCATCAAAAAATTTTCGCCTGGTTGAATTTGCCCTTTTTCGACTAAGGGATTCATAATTACTTAAATGTTATTACCTTGTTTACTGAGACTGGTTCGTTTTGTATGTCCTTTGATTTCTTTTCTATACTACCAAATATTCTTATCACCACCCTGAACAGTGGCCGTCAACATTGAAAACCTCTTAAACAATTTTCTTGTCTTCTCGCTGGTTTGTTTGTGTATAATTGCCTTATGTTTTTGAAAGAAAGGACTGACTTTTACTTCAGTCGTTTCTATTTTACCTTTATATCTATTGCGATCTTGAGTCATTAACTGATCCCTTTGATTTCTTCATTCTTTCAAATCTGTCAGCAGAGTTTAGTAGTTTTATTAACTTGAATTCAAAAGTTGTTGATTCACTGATAACTAAAAAACGATAAAATCTCCCTTTAGTTTTTAATTTTTCAGTTCCTTCTATCATGGTGTAAAAACGTACGTGTTCTTATTTATGTCATCCACAAATGGGAAAAAGCAGTGTGTATCGTAGTGTTTGCTATAAATTTTGGAACTTGGAACTTTCAAACGTCGTTCATAACAGGATTTTCTACCCTGTAGCTACTATTATTTGCATTCTGTGTCAGAAAACTGAAAATCTATCTGCTTATCTTACCTTATGTCTGTAAATCATGTACAGTCTGAAGAGTTTTAGTTTGTTTTTTAGTTTAATCTGTGACATTCAATAAAGTTTACTGAATGTCACAGATTAAATTAAAAATAAAGATAAATATTTCACTTTTTATCTGACTTCTTATTTTTATATTCACAAAATTTGGAGTCTCATCATGAGTGTCAAAAAGACGGTACGATGATTCATATATTCAATATGGTTTTAGGTCCATCATCAATGGAGAAGAAAGGCATCAGTGTGTTATTCGTAGTGAAGCTTTGTTATATAATTCTATGAGACCAACAAAGTTGAAGCAACATTTGCAAAGTGTTCATCCACAACACAAGGACACAAGCTTTTCTGAAACAACAACCGAGGCCTCAGATATTTTGGAAAAGGTTTCATCTTTCTCTGAATCAGTTTTTTTTTGGTGGGATAATGTGTGAGGATGTTATAGAGATGGAGCACCAGCTGTGTTGGGGACAAAATCTGGATTTTAAGTTTGTGTGAAAATGCGAACTCCAAAAGTGAAAGGCATTCACTGTATGACCCATTGTCAGGTACTGGCCTTAAAAACGCTTCCAGCTCCACTAGGGAAGGTTTTGGATCAAACAATTAAAATTGTGAATTTTGTCAGAGGAGCAGCTCTCAACTGACGACATGTATTGACATGAATGCAGGTCATCATTTGCTTCTTTTCCACACAAACGTTCGATGGCTTTCAAGAGAAAATGTAACTGAGCGAGTATTTGAGCTTAGAGATAAACTCAGATTATTTTTTTTTTGAAGTTCAGGGTAAGATGGAATTTTTTGCCTGGCTGGATGGTGAGGAATGGATCATGCGCCTGGCCTATTGATTGACATTTTTGAGCAGCTGAATAAACTGAATCTTCGGGTGAAAGGAAGGAATACAAACATCATAAAATTCATGGATTCCTTGCGAGCTTTCATAAGCTGGAAAACTGGAAGAGAAACGTCAAGATAATATATATGTGATGAATGGTTTTGAAAACCGACAAGTTGAAGAATTGAGACACTTATGCAACACATGGGAATCTTTATTGAAGAAACGTTTCGCCACACAGTGGCTTCATCAGTCCAATACAAAGTAGAAATGGGTAATGAGAGTAGAAGTTTTGAGGTAATCAGTCCCTCAACCTGGAATCGATGTGTTCAGTCCATCACTCTTGTAGGAAGTGCAGCACAGGGCCAGAGAGGTGGCTTATATACTGCGGTGAGATGAGTCCAAGCAGGAGGAGGCGGGATCACAGTGGGACCTGCAACTAGTGTAAGTAGGTCGTCGTCCAAAGGTTAATATATATCTCAATGTTTGAGAAACTGTTATTAATTCTTGGTGCTAGTGGTGAAGACCAAGTGCTTCCAGAATCTGAAAAAAATTGCAACATTTGACAGCACTAGAAAATGAATTCAGCCGCTATTTTCCTGAACTCAGTTATGAGTTGTATTAGTGCGAAATCCATTTACATTGCCAGTTGAAAAAGTTCCTGATGATTGTCAAGATGAATTTCTAGAGCTGAAGACTGATTCAGGACCACGAGATATGTTCGATGAGAAATCAATCACAGAATTTTGTCCCTTGATATGCGATTCCTACCCAACAGTGGTAGAAAGAGCTATCTATGCATCGTTTCCATTTGTGTCTACATATCTTTGTGAGTCAGGCTTTTGAACTCTTTTGCAAATGAAAACGAAGCAACGAAGTAGATCGGAGGTTGAAAATGACCTGTGATGTGCCCTCTCCAGTACTTCTCCGCGTATCCAAGAACTGGCGAAGAAAAATCAATCACAGGTTTCCCACTGACTGTAATCTCCATCAGATTAAAATAAATTACAATACCTTGGCATTCTATTGAACTTTTTGTTTATTGTAGTATGCTTCAGTAACTTCGGTTTGTTAAGTAATTAGTTATGAACATAAAAAATACTTTTATTCAAGTTGAAAAATTCATCAACATTTTCTAAAGGTATTAAATTTGTAAAACTCCATAAAAATAATCCAAGTAAATGTATATGTACTAATATAGAAAAAAAAATAAAAAAAGATTTTCAGTATACTATATGCATATTTGGAATGCACCATCTGAGTCAATCTGGGGAAGGGGAATGACATTCTGAGATGGTCAGAAGGGTGACTGGGGCAAAAAGGGATGAGAACCACTGGTTTAACAGTTGTGACAGACATGATCGTCTCAACCCACAACCCAAGGCATGCGTTTGGGTTGTGTACCGTTGTAAATGTTCTTAAAATTTGAAATTTGGCGTCTGATCACAAGTTTTTATGATGGGAATGTTAGGGCCACAGGTCTGTAATTTTTGACTAACGCTCTCTGCCCCACTTAGCAAGGGCTACGTCAAACCTTTAGTTCTTTTTCTAAATTTAAACATTGTCTTCCTGACTATCGCCTCCACAACGTCGGACATTGTGCTGAGAGGCTGCAAGTATATGTCTGTTAAAATGCTGGCAATAAGCTCGCAGACTTTTATATCTAAAATGCATTGCATTGCACTTGTCTATATTGATAATCATTTTGCACGTCTCTAGCTTCTGTACAGAACCAACCTCTGTATTTAAACAGTCTCTGGATGCAACACTTTCAACGTATTTGGTGTCATCCACAAATTTTGCTATCTTATATGTTAGCCTTATACTGAGCATGTTAAGATGCGTGTTATCATATTAAGAGGCGTGTTACCGTGTTAAGAGGCGTGCTGTAATGTTAAGAGGCGTGATATTGTGTTAAGAGGCGTGTTGCCGTGCTAAGAGGCGTGCTGCCGTGCTAAGAGGCATGTTGCCGTGTTAAGAGACATGTTGCCGTGGTAAGTCGCGTGTTGCCGTGTTAGGGATGACACGGGCGCCGGCTGGTGGTCCAGAAGTGCATATCATGAGGAGTGTTTGTGTAGGTCTGGGCAGCGTCTCCGGAGTTCTGTGTATATATGGTAATTCCTCTACACTACTACTGCCACCACCAGCAGAGAGCACCATCATCAGAGGAAACCACCACCAGAGGGCACCACAGGGTACCATCACCAAAAGGCACCACCAACAAAGGGCACCACCAGCACCACATGTCTGGGGAAGGAGAAAGAACCTGCCCCATCTCTGATTATGTTTTTTCCCTGGGATGGAAGGGCTAGGTGTCCCTTGGATGGAAGAGAGGGGTGTCCCTAGAATGGAAGAGTGGGGTGCCCCTAGGATGGAAGAGAGGGGTGCCCCTAGGATGGATGAGCGAGGTGTCCCTTAGATGGATGAGCGAGGTGTCCCTGGGAAAAAAACACACAAACCTGGCTCTTGGGATGGCCACTGACCTGTAATATGCCTGTGAGCTATTTCAAAGGTCTCTCTACCCTGGCACCAGAGGCTGTCTTCTTGACTTCCCTTTGAACAAAGCTGTAGCTGTTGGCAACCACTCTGTTGACAATACTACAATCCGTACAAGCGTGACATGAACTAAGAACATGACAAACCTCCAAGTTGAGAGTCTTCCAGTGGGCCACTGACAACAATATGGTGTTCAGAGAGTATAAGTTTGTTACTCTGTCACGGGAAGACTGAGGAAATAAAGACTAGAACGGAGTATAAAACAAACTCGAATCATTCAATAGTGTGTTAAGACTAATGTAAGAGACCTGGGAGTAATTATGCCAGATATTTCCTTCAAGGATGACAACACTGTTACTATCACCACCGCCAGGAAAAAGATAGGCTGGATAATCAGAACCTTCAAAACAAGAAATGTCAAGCCAATGATGACACTTTTAAAGTCATTTGTCCTCTAGAGTACTGCTGTACTCTTAAGAGATCCATTCATGGCAGGCGAAACTACAAACCATCTTCACAGCTCGCATAGATTCAATTAAGCATATATACTACTGGGAACGTTTGAAGTACTTCGATCTGTACTTCCTGGAGCATAGGCGAGAGATGCATTATAATCTACACCTGGAATATTTTTTAGAATTGGACCCAAACCTGCACACAAAAGTCGCTCCACCAAAGAAACAGGCTTGACAGTAAGGAAAAACTAACTAAATGTAAAGGGGCATTACCAAGAGACCCCTGGCTGTCTTGATAAGGCCATCCTCCTGGAGGCCTGGTCTAGGACTTGACTGTGAGGGCGTTGACCCTCGGAACAATCTCCAGGTACACACACCCACACCTGACACACTCACACTTGACCCACATCCACACCTGACACACCACTACATCCCTATTCTCTCTGATCCAAACCAAGGGGGGATAGATGATGGGAAAAGAGGGGAGGAGAGAAGACGGGTGGGGGAGAGGAGAAGAGAGGTGGAGGAAGAAGAGGGGTGAGGGAAGAAGAGGGGTGGGAGGAAAGGGTAAGGTGGGTGTGAATACTATTAAATTAAGGACAATGGCTGGGCAGAACAATGGAAGCATCAGTATGCTGAGATGGTCTGCCCAGCCTCCCTCCCTCCCACCCACCCAGGGTGGTGGGCAGGCAAGAGGTGGGTGATGGAGGGGTGCAAGTGATGGGTGGGTGGTAGAGGAGAGCAACTGATGGGTGGATGGTATGAGAGCAACTGATGGGCAGATGGTATGAGAGCAACTGATGGGTGGATGGTATGAGAGCAACTGATGGGTGGATGGTATGAGAGCAACTGATGGGTGGATGGTATGAGAGCAACTGATGGGTGGATGGTATGAGAGCAACTGATGGGTGGATGGTATGAGAGCAACTGATGGGCAGATGGTATGAGAGCAACTGATGGGTGGATGGTATGAGAGCAACTGATGGGCAGATGGTATGAGAGCAACTGATGGGTGGATGGTATGAGAGCAACTGATGGGCAGATGGTATGAGAGCAACTGATGGGTGGATGGTATGAGAGCAACTGATGGGTGGATGGTATGAGAGCAACTGATGGGTGGATGGTATGAGAGCAACTGATGGGTGGATGGTATGAGAGCAACTGATGGGTGGATGGTATGAGAGCAACTGATGGGTGGATGGTATGAGAGCAACTGATGGGTGGATGGTATGAGAGCAACTGATGGGTGGATGGTAAGAGAGCAACTGATGGGGGGATGGTATGAGAGCAACTGATGGGTGGATGGTATGAGAGCAACTGATGGGTGGATGGTATGAGAGCAACTGATGGGTGGATGGTATGAGAGCAACTGATGGTGGATGGTAGGAGAGCAACTGATGGGTGGATGTATGAGAGCAACTGATGGGTGGATGGTATGAGAGCAACTGATGGGTGGATGGTAGGAGAGCAACTGATGGGTGGATGGTATGAGAGCAACTGATGGGTGGATGGTATGAGAGCAACTGATGGGCAGATGGTATGAGAGCAAAATGATGGGTGGATGGTATGAGAGCAACTGATGGGTGGATGGTAGGAGAGCAACTGATGGGTGGATGGTATGAGAGCAACTGATGGGTGGATGGTATGAGAGCAACTGATGGGTGGATGGTAGGAGAGCAACTGATGGGTGGATGGTATGAAGAGCAACTGATGGGCAGATGGTATGAGAGCAACTGATGGGTGGATGGTATGAGAGCAACTGATGGGTGGATGGTATGAGAGCAACTGATGGGGGGATGGTAAAGAGAGCAACTGATGGGCAGATGGTATGAGAGCAACTGATGGGTGGATGGTATGAGAGTAACTGATGGGCAGATGGTATGGAAACAACTGATGGGTGGATGGTATGAGAGCAACTGATGGGTGGATGGTATGAGAGCAAACTGATGGGTGGATGGTATGAGAGCAACTGATGGGTGGATGGTATGAGAGCAACTGATGGGTGGATGGTATGAGAGCAACTGATGGGTGGATGGTATGAGAGTAACTGATGGGTGGATGGTATGAGAGTAACTGATGGGCAGATGGTATGAGAGCAACTGATGGGTGGATGGTATGAGAGTAACTGATGGGCAGATGGTATGAGAGCAACTGATGGGTGGATGGTATGAGAGCAACTGATGGGTGGATGGTATGAGAGTAACTGATGGGCAGATGGTATGAGAGCAACTGATGGGTGGATGGTAGGAGAGCAACTGATGGGTGGATGGTATGAGAGCAACTGATGGGTGGATGGTATGAGAGTAACTGATGGGCAGATGGTATGAGAGCAACTGATGGGTGGATGGTAATGAGAGCAACTGATGGGTGGATGGTAAAGAGAGTAACTGATGGGCAGATGGTATGAGAGCAACTGATGGGTGGATGGTATGAGAGCAACTGATGGGTGGATGGTATGAGGGGCAACTGATGGGTGGATGGTATGAGAGCAACTGATGGGTGGATGGTATGAGAGTAACTGATGGGCAATGGGATGAGAGCAACTGATGGGTGGATGGTATGAGAGCAACTGATGGGTGGATGGTATGAGAGTAACTGATGGGCAGATGGTAAAGAGAGCAACTAGGTGGATGGTAGGAGAGCAACTGATGGGTGGATGGTATGAGAGCAACTGATGGGTGGATGGTATGAGAGTAACTGATGGGCAGATGGTATGAGAGCAACTGATGGGTGGATGGTATGAGAGCAACTGATGGGTGGATGGTATGAGAGTAACTGATGGGCAGATGGTATGAGAGCAACTGATGGGTGGATGGTATGAGAGCAACTGATGGGTGGATGGTATGAGAGCAACTGATGGTATGGTAGAGACAACTGATGGGTGGATGGTATGAGAGCAACTGATGGGTGGATGGTATGAGAGCAACTGATGGGCAGATGGTATGAGAGTAACTGATGGGCAGATGGTATGAGAGCAACTGATGGGTGGATGGTATGAGAGCAACTGATGGGTGGATGGTATGAGAGTAACTGATGGGCAGATGGTATGAGAGCAACTGATGGGTGGATGGTATGAGAGCAACTGATGGGTGGATGGTATGAGAGCAACTGATGGGTGGATGGTAGAGAGCAACTGATGGGTGGATGGTATGAGAGTAACTGATGGGCAGATGGTATGAGAGCAACTGATGGGTGGATGGTATGAGAGCAACTGATGGGCAGATGGTATGAGAGCAACTGATGGGTGGATGGTAGGAGAGCAACTGATGGGGGAGATGGTATGAGAGCAACTGATGGGTGGATGGTAGGAGAGCAACTGATGGGTGGATGGTATGAGAGCAACTGATGGGTGGATGGTATGAGAGCAACTGATGGGCAGATGGTATGAGAGCAACTGATGGGTGGATGGTAGGAGAGCAACTGATGGGTGGATGGTATGAGAGCAACTGATGGGTTTGGGTGTATGAGAGCAACTGATGGGCAGATGGTATGAGAGCAACTGATGGGCAGATGGTATGAGAGCAACTGATGGGTGGATGGTAGAGAGCAACTGATGGGTGGATGGTATGAAGCAACTGATGGGCAGGGTGGTATGAGAGCAACTGATGGGTGGATGGTATGAGAGCAACTGATGGTGGATGGTATGAGAGCAACTGATGGGTGGATGGTATGAGAGCAACTGATGGGGGGATGGTATGAGAGCAACTGATGGGCAGATGGTATGAGAGCAACTGATGGGTGGATGGTATGAGAGCAACTGATGGTGGATGGTATGAGAGCAACTGATGGGTGGATGGTATGAGAGCAACTGATGGGCAGATGGTATGAGAGCAACTGATGGGTGGATGGTATGAGAGCAACTGATGGGCAGATGGTATGAGAGCAACTGATGGGTGGATGGTATGAGAGCAACTGATGGGTGGATGGTATGAGAGTAACTGATGGGTGGATGGTATGAGAGCAACTGATGGGTGGATGGTATGAGAGCAACAGATGGGCAGATGGTATGAGAGCAACTGATGGGCGATGGTATGAGAGCAACTGATGGTGGATGGTATGAGAGCAACTGATGGGTGGATGGTAAAGAGAGCAACTGATGGGTGGATGGTATGAGAGCAACTGATGGTGGATGGTATGAGAGCAACTGATGGGTGGATGGTAGGAGAGCAACTGATGGGTGGATGGTATGAGAGCAAATGATGGGTGGATGGTATGAGAGCAACTGATGGGTGGATGGTATGAGAGCAACTGATGGGTGGATGGTATGAGAGCAACTGATGGGTGGATGGTATTTAGAGCAACTGATGGGCAGATGGTATGAGAGCAACTGATGGGTGGATGGTATGAGAGCAACTGATGGGTGGATGGTATGAGAGCAACTGATGGGCAGATGGTATGAGAGCAACTGATGGGTGGATGGTATGAGAGCAACTGATGGGTGGATGGTATGAGAGCAACTGATGGGTGGATGGTATGAGAGCAACTGATGGGCAGATGGTATGAGAGCAACTGATGGGGTGGATGGTATGAGAGCAACTGATGGGTGGATGGTATGAGAGCAACTGATGGGTGGATGGTATGAGAGCAACTGATGGGTGGATGGTAGGAGAGCAACTGATGGGTGGATGTATGAGAGCAACTGATGGTGGATGGTATGAGAGCAACTGATGGGTGGATGGTATGAGAGCAACTGATGGGTGGATGGTAGGAGAGCAACTGATGGGTGGATGGTATGAGAGCAACTGATGGGTGGATGGTATGAGAGCAACTGATGGGTGGATGGTATGAGAGCAACTGATGGGCAGATGGTATGAGAGCAACTGATGGGTGGATGGTATGAGAGCAACTGATGGGTGGATGGTATGAGAGCAACTGATGGGCAGATGGTATGAGAGCAACTGATGGGTGGATGGTATGAGAGCAACTGATGGGTGGATGGTATGAGAGCAACTGATGGGCAGATGGTATGAGAGCAACTGATGGGTGGATGGTATGAGAGCAACTGATGGGTGGATGGTATGAGAGCAACTGATGGGTGGATGGTATGAGAGCAACTGATGGGTGGATGGTATGAGAGCAACTGATGGGTGGATGGTATGAGAGCAACTGATGGGCAGATGGTATGAGAGCAACTGATGGGTGGATGGTATGAGAGCAACTGATGGGTGGATGGTATGAGAGCAACTGATGGTTTGGGTGGTATGAGAGCAACTGATGGGGGGATGGTAAAGAGAGTAACTGATGGGCAGATGGTATGAGAGCAACTGATGGGTGATGGTATGAGAGCAACTGATGGGTTGGATGGTATGAGAGCAACTGATGGGTGGATGGTATGAGAGCAACTGATGGGTGGATGGTATGAGAGCAACTGATGGGCAGATGGTATGAGAGCAACTGATGGGTGGATGGTATGAGAGAGTAACTGATGGGCAGATGGTATGAGAGCAACTGATGGGGATGGTATGAGAGCAACTGATGGGTGGATGGTATGAGAGCAACTGATGGGTGGATGGTATGAGAGTAACTGATGGGCAGATGGTATGAGAGCAACTGATGGGTGGATGGTATGAGAGCAACTGATGGTGGGTGGTATGAGAGCAACTGATGGGTGGATGGTAGGAGAGCAACTGATGGGTGGATGGTATGAGAGCAACTGATGGGCAGGATGGTATGAGAGCAACTGATGGGGGATGGTATGAGAGCAACTGATGGGTGGATGGTATGAGAGCAACTGATGGGTGGATGGTATGAGAGCAACT
Organism: Cherax quadricarinatus; assembly: GCF_026875155.1. Lineage (NCBI taxonomy): Eukaryota > Metazoa > Arthropoda > Malacostraca > Decapoda > Parastacidae > Cherax > Cherax quadricarinatus. The sequence goes on along the minus strand of NC_069435.1, from coordinate 13,681,512 downwards.
GATGGGTGGATGGTATGAGAGCAACTGATGGGTGGATGGTATGAGAGCAACTGATGGGCAGATGGTATGAGAGCAACTGATGGGTGGATGGTATGAGAGCAACTGATGGGTGGATGGTATGAGAGCAACTGATGGGAATGGTATGAGAGCAACTGATGGGTGGATGGTATAGAGCAACTGATGGGTGGATGGTATGAGAGCAACTGATGGGCAGATGGTATGAGAGCAACTGATGGGTGGATGGTATGAGAGCAACTGATGGGTGGATGGTATGAGAGCAACTGATGGGGCAGATGGTATGAGAGCAACTGATGGGTGGATGGTATGAGAGCAACTGATGGGTGGATGGTATGAGAGCAACTGATGGGTGGATGGTATGAGAGCAACTGATGGGTGGATGGTATGAGAGTAACTGATGGGCAGATGGTATGAGAGCAACTGATGGGTGGAGGTAAAGAGAGCAACTGATGGGTGGATGGTATGAGAGCAACTGATGGGTGGATGGTATGAGAGCAACTGAAAGGGTGGATGGTATGAGAGCAACTGATGGGCAGATGGTATGAGAGCAACTGATGGGTGGATGGTATGAGAGTAACTGATGGGCAGATGGTATGAGAGCAACTGATGGGTGGATGGTATGAGAGCAACTGATGGGTGGATGGTATGAGAGCAACTGATGGGTGGATGGTATGAGAGCAACTGATGGGTGGATGGTAAAGGAGAGCAACTGATGGGTGATGGTATGAGAGCAACTGATGGGTGGATGGTATGAGAGCAACTGATGGTGGATGGTATGAGAGCAACTGATGGGTGGATGGTATGAGAGCAACTGATGGGTGGATGGTATGAGAGCAACTGATGGGTGGATGGTATGAGAGCAACTGATGGGGGGATGGTATGAGAGCAACTGATGGGTGGATGGTAATGAGAGCAACTGATGGGTGGATGGTATGAGAGCAACTGATTGGGTGGATGGTAGGAGAGCAACTGATGGTGGATGGTATGAGAGCAACTGATGGGTGGATGGTATGAGAGCAACTGATGGGTGGATGGTATGAGAGCAACTGATGGGTGGATGGTATGAGAGCAACTGATGGGTGGATGGTATGAGAGCAACTGATGGGTGGATGGTATGAGAGCAACTGATGGGTGGATGGTATGAGAGCAACTGATGGGCAGATGGTATGAGAGCAACTGATGGGTGGATGGTATGAGAGCAACTGATGGGCAGATGGTATGAGAGCAACTGATGGGTGGATGGTATGAGAGCAACTGATGGGTAGATGGTAGGAGAGCAACTGTCACAGCCTGGTTGATCTGGCACTTGGTGAAGATACTTGTCCAGTTTCCTCTTGAAGACCCCTACACTTGTCCCAGCAGTGTTTTTGGTATCTTCTGATAAGATATCAAATAGTCTGGGACAACGAATTAGACATATACAATATTTCAGATATCTTTGTAGACGTTTCGCCATCCAGTGTGTGTGTGTGTGTGTGTGTGTGTGTGTGTGTGTGTGTGTGTGTGTGTGTGTGTGTGTGGTGTGTGAGTGTGTGTGTGGTGGTGTGTGTGTGGTGTGAGGTGTGGTGTGTGTGTGTGTTTATGTGATGTGTGTGTGTGTGTGTGTGTGTATGTGTGTGTGTGTGTGTGTGTGTGTGTAACTCAACCCAGTTGTACTCATAGTTGAGGTTGCAGGGTCGAGTCAAAGCTCCTGGCCCCACCTCTTTACTGGTCGCTACTAGGTCACTCTCCTGAACCATGAGCTTTATCGTACCTCTGCTTAAAGCTATGTATGGATCCTGCCTCCACTACATCGCTTCCCAAACTATTCCACTTCCTGACTACTCTGTGGCTGAAGAAATACTTCCTAACATCCCTTTGATTCATCTGTGTCTTCAGCTTCCAACTGTGTCCCCGTGTTGCTGTGTCCAGTCTCTGGAACATCCTGTCTTTGTCCACCTTGTCAATTCCTCTCAGTATTTTGTAAGTCGTTATCATGCCCCCCCTATCTCTCCTGTCCTCCAGTGTCGTCAGGTTGATTTCCCTTAACCTCTCCTCATAGGACATACCTCTTAACCCTGGGACTAGTCTTGTTGCAAACCTTTTGCACTTTCTCCAGTTTCTTTACATGCTTGGCTAGTGTGGGTTCCAAACTGGTGCCGCATACTCTAATATGGGCCTAACGTAAACGGTGTACAGGGTCCTGAACGACTCCTTATTAAGATGTCGGAATGCTGTTCTGAGGTTTTGCCAGGCCCCCAAATATGCTGCGGCAGTTATTTGGTTGATGTGCGCTTCAGGAGATGTGCCTGGTGTTATACTCACCCCAAGATCTTTTTCCTGAGTGATGTTTGTAGTCTCGGGCCCCCTTAGACTGTACTCCGTCTGCGGTCTTCTTTGCCCTTCCCCAATCCTCATGACTTTGCACTTGGTGGGATTAAACTCCAGGAGCCAGTTGCTGGACCAGGTCTGCAGCCTGTCCAGATCCCTTTGTAGTTCTGCCTGGTCTTCGATCGAGTGAATTCTTCTCATCAACTTCACGTCATCTGCAAACAGGGACACCTCAGAGTCTATTCCTTCCGTCATGTCGTTCACAAATACCAGAAACAGCACTGGTCCTAGGACTGACCCCTGCGGGACCCCGCTGGTCACAGGTGCCCACTCTGACACCTCGCCACGTACCATGACTAGCTGCTGTCTTCCTGACAAGTATTCCCTGATCCACTGTAGTGCCTTCTCTGTTATCCCTGCTTGGTCCTCCAGTTTTTGCACCAATCTCTTGTGTGGAACTGTGTCAAACGCCTTCTTGCAGTCCAAGAAAATGCAATCCACCCACCCCTCTCTCTCTCCCTTGACTTACTACTGTCACCATGTCATAGAACTCCAGTAGGTTTGTGACACAGGATTCCCGTCCCCGAAACCATGTTGGCTGCTGTTGATGAGATCGTTCCTTTCTAGGTGTTCCACCACTCTTCTCCTGATAATCTTCTCCATGATTTTGCATACTATACATGTCAGTGACACTGGTCTGTAGTTTAATGCTTCATGTCTGTCTCCTTTTTTAAAGATTGGGACTACATTTGCTGTCTTCCATGCCTCAGGCAATCTCCCTGTTTCGATAGATGTATTGAATATTGTTGTTAGGGGTACACATAGCGCCTCTGCTTCCTCTCTCAATACCCATGGGGAGATGTTATCTGGCCCCATTGCCTTTGAGGTATCTAGCTCACTCAGAAGCCTCTTCACTTCTTCCTCGGTTGTGTGCACTTGTCCAGCACTTGGTGGTGTGCCCCACCTCTCCGTCTTTCTGGAGTCCCTTCTGTCTCCTCTGTGAACACTTCTTTGAATCTCTTGTTGAGTTCTTCAAATACTTCACGGTCATTTCTTGTTGTCTCTCCCCCCTTTCCCTTTCCCTTTAAGCTGATTGTGGGGTGTGTACTAACCTTTTTGTGGTTAGGGGTCGGGGTCCTAGCTCCTGGCCCTGCCTCTTCCCCGGTTTTGCTACTGGGCCCCTTTCTCTCCCCCCCGCCCCAAGAGTTTTTATAAAACCCTCTTTCTTAAAACTGTTTTAGGGTTCCTCCCCTCCACTACGTCATTTTCTGGGCTATTCCACTGCCTTACAACTCTATGACTGAAGAAAAACTTCTACTATCTCTCTGACCTTTTTTGTCTTCAACTTCCAATTTTTGGCCTCTTGTTTTTTTTTGTGTCCCCTCCCGGGAAAAATCCCGTCCCTTTTTCCACCTTGTCTATTCCAGCATTATTTTATTTTGTCGTTATCAGGGCTCCCCCGGCCCTCCGTCCTCCCCGTGTCCCTCAGGGCCCTTTTTCCCTTTAAACTTTCTTCATTGGACATTCCCCTTAGCTCGGGGAAATAAACCCTTTTCCAAACCCTTTTTACTTTCTTTAGTTTCTTGACCCTGCTTTATCAAGTGGGGGGTTCCAAAAGGGGGGCTGCTACTCCCGTATGGGGGCCGGCCCTACACGGTTTTCAGTGTCTTGAATGTTTTCCTTTTAAGGTATGGGAAAATTTTGTTCTCAGGTTTGCCAGGCGCCCATATTTCTGCAGCAGTTATCTGGGTTGATGTGTGCTTCCGGAGAAAATTTCTCGGTTTTTATACCACCCAAGATCTTTTTCCTTGAGTGAGGTTTGAGTCTTTGGCCCCCTTTGCCTTCTCTGGGCTGTGGTTTTTTGTGCCCTTTCCCCCATTCTTCATGACTTTTTCCATTTGGCGGGGTTAAATTTGAGGAAAACCTTTTTCTGGACCAGGTTTTCCCGTCTGGGCCAGGTCTTTTTTGAAGCCTGCCTGGTCCTCATCAGATTTAAAATTCCCCCTCATTAATTCACATCAAACTGCAAACAGGGACATTCTGAGTCTAAACCCCCCCGTTTTTTGTCGTTTACATATTTCCCCAAAAATAGCACTGGTCCTGGGAAACCGACCCTGTGGGACCCCGCTCGTCACAGGTGCCCACTGTGATACATCATTACGTACCATGACTCGTTGTTGCCTCCCTGTCAGGTATTTCTGATCTATTGCAGTCCCCTTCCTGTTATATGCGCCTGATGCTCTAGCTTCTGCACTAATTTCTTGTGAGGAACTGTGTCAAAGGCCTTCTTGCAGTCCAAGAAGATGCAATCAAACCACCCCTCTCTCTCTTGTCTTACTTCTGTTTTTTTTATCATAAAACTCCAGAAGGTTTGTGACACAGGATTTGCCTTCCGTGAATCCGTGTGGTTGGCATTTATACTCCTGTTCCGTTCCAGGTGCTCCACCACTCTCCTCCTGATAATCTTCTCCATAATTTTGCATACTATACACGTCAATGACACAGGTCTATAGTTTAGTGCCTCTTTTCTGTCTCCTTTTTTGAAAATGGGAACTACATTTGCCGTCTTCCATACTCAGGTAGTTGCCCAGTTTCCAGGGATGTGTTGAAGATTGTGGTAAGTGGCACGCACAACATATCTGCTCCCTCTCTAAGGACCCACAGAGAGATGTTGTCCAGTCCCATTGCCTTTTAGGTATCGATGTCCCTTAGCAGTTTCTTCACCTCCTCCTCATCTGTATGTATGTCGTCCAACACTTGTTGGTGTATTCCTTGCTCGTGCCCCCATCTGGTCTGTCCCCCCAGAGTCCTTCCTGTCTCTACTGTAAATACTTCCTTAAATCTCGTGTTGAGCTCCTCACATACCTCTCGATCGTTTCTTGTGAGTTCTCCACCTTCTTTCCTCAGCCTTATCACCTGGTCCTTGACTGTTGTCTTCCTCCTAATGTGGCTATACAGCAGTTTCGGGTCAGATTTGACTTTCGATGCTATGTCATTTTCATACTGTCGCTGGGCCTCCCTCCTTATCTGTGCATACTCGTTTCTGGCTCTTCTACTAATCTCCTTGTTTTCCTGGGTCCTATGCCTCCTGTACCTTTTCCATTCTCTGTTGCACTTAGTTTTTGCCTCCCTACACATTCGGGTAAACCAAGGACTCGTTTTGGTCTTCCCATTATTTCTGTTTCCCTTGGGAACAAAACTTTCCTCTGCCTCCTTGCACTTTGTTGCCACATATTCCATCATCTCGTTTACTGATTTTCCTACCATTTCTCTGTCCCACTGAACCTCCTGCAGGAAGTTTCTCATACCTGTGTAGTCCCCCTTTTATAGTTTGGCCTGTCCCCTTCTGTTCCTGTTACCTTCTCCACTTGTAACTCTACTATATAGTCAAAACTCAGAACCACATGATCGCTAGCTCCAAGGGGCCTCTCGTAGTGATGTCCTCAATGTCTGAACTGCTCAGGGTGAACACAAGATCCAGTCTTGCTGGCTCATCCTCCCTTCTCTCTCTGGTTTTTGTCCCTGACATGTTGATGCATGAGGTTTTCAAGTACCACATCCATCATCTTGGCTCTCCATGTTTCGGGACCCCATGTGGCTCCAGGTTTTCCAGTCGATATCCCTGTGGTTGAAATCGCCCATTACCAGTAACTTTGCTCTGCTCGAGTGAGCTCTTCTTGCCACCTCAGCCAGTGTGTCCATCATCACCCTGTTGTTTTCTTCGTATCCTCTCTTGGCCTCCTGCAGTTCTGTGGTGGGTTATACATCACTCCAATGACTACTTTATGTTCTCCGGACTGAATTGTACCTACAATGTAGTCTCTTTCTCCAATCATGTCCATGCCTTCCATTTCCTCAAATCCCCATTGGTGTTTTATGAGCAGTGCAACCCCTCCTCCCCCTCTACTCCTTCTATCTTTCCTCAGGATCTGATATCCTGTTGGGAAGATTGTGTCTGTTATTGTCTCAGCGAGTTTTGTTTCTGTGACTGCTATGATGTCTGGGGATTTTTCACTGATTCTTTCATTCCACTCCTCATGTTTATTCGTTATTCCATCCACGTTTGTGTACCATCCGCGTTTGTGTGTGTGTGTGTGTGTGTTTCCATCAATAGGCCTATTTATTTTAAACCTTTGCTTTGAAAGCAATATGGAATCTGGCAATGATTCAAAACACAGAGATCAAAAATTTTTGTGTTAATCTCCAGTGTTTGTTAGCTGGAGCTCAGCAATGAGAGTGGCTACTCTCACCGCTGGCAACGGCGACCACTGCACTAGATTTAGAGAAATCTGTGCATTTAAGCCTATAAAAGAAAATGTGATTCATTTGATGAAAGAAAAGTTAAAAAATTATGCTATAGTGGGCCATTATATCGAGGTTGGCGGCGCCTTTGTTCAACTCGGGGGGGGGGGGGGGGGGGGGGAAATACCCGTATGCAAATGTGTGTTTTATGAATATGTATTTATTATGTGTGTTTCTGTTAATAATTGATATGAAGAGCTGCAAGAGGTTTTACTTTTTCCACAATGTATTAGAGCTAACTAAATGTCTCCTTTCTGTCTGTCTGAACTTGCCTAAACGTGTTGCAACGTTCGAGTCATATTTCCTGACCACTGTGTGTGTACTCACCTATTTGTACTCACCTATTTGTGGTTGCAGGGGTCGAGTCACAGCTCCTGGCCCCGCCTCTTCGCTGATTTTGGC
>NC_069435.1:13655891-13673980 GCF_026875155.1 Cherax quadricarinatus | reverse complement strand
ACTACTAACACACTATACACTACTACACTACTTACTACTATACACTACACTATACTACTACTGCTACTACTACTACTAACTACTACTACTACTTACAAACTACTACTACTACTACTACTCACTGTACTACTACTATTTACTAGTACTACTACTAGTACTACTATACTACTACTACTACTACTACTCTACTACTGAGCTACTACTACTATACTATTACTATTACTCAAATCTACTACTATTACTATACAAATACTACTACTATTTATTACTCTATTACTACTATTATATTATTTATCTACTACTACTACTACTACTACCTTACACTACTAAACACTACTACAAAACTATACTATCTACTATTACAAACTACTTTTTACTAATATTACTATACTACTACATTACTATTTTATACTCTAACTACTATAACTACTACTATTTCTACTACTACTCCTACTACTACTACTATAGTACTTTCAAACTACCTAATACTACTACTACTGCTACTATAGTACTACTACTACTGCACTACTACTACTCTATACTACTACTACTCTACTACTACAACTACTACTCTATATACTATTATACTACTACTGCTACTACTACTACTACTAACAACTATTGCTACTACTACTACTATTTACTAACTACGCTACTACTACTACTACTACTCTTACAAATACTACTACATTTATACTATTTACTATACTACTACTTTTACTACTACTATTACTATACTACTATATTACTATACTATTACTTTTCATTACTTATACTACTTATTACATACTACTATTACTACTACTATTAAAATTACTATACTTACTATACTATACTACTATATTACTACTACATTAACTACTTTACTATACTATTATACAAACTACTACAATTACTATACTACTATTACTCTATTTTCCCACTATTACTACTACTATTACTCACTATTACTACTATCTACTACTACTTACTATACTACTAACTCCCTTACTATTACTACTATACTACTACATTACTCCCATTATTATACTATTAACTATTAACTTTACTTTTCACTATTTATACTAATACTACTATACTACTACTACTACCACTAGTACTACTACTACTACTGTACTACTCTACTCAACTACTACTACAAACATAAACACCTACTACTCTGCTACTACTACTACTACTACTCCCCTACAAACTCAATCAAACTACTACTACTACTACTACTACTCTACAAACTATACTATACTATTACTATATACTACTACTACTACTTACTACTACTGCTCTAACTACTATACTACTACTACTACTACTACTACTACCACTCTACTATACTATTTCTACACTACTACTGCTCATACTACTACTACTACTACCACTACTACTAACTACTACACTACTACTACTACTACCTACCACTACATACTACTACTACTACTACTACCACTACCACTACTACTACTATACTTACTACTTATACTACCACTAATACTACTACTACTATACTACTACCACTACCACTACTATACATACTACTACTACTACTACTACTATACCCCACCACCACCACCACGTGTTCTGTTCAGTAAACTAACCCAAGGAATGAATGTTTCCAACAGGTCTACTACTACTACTACTACTACTACCACTACTACAAACTACTACCACTACCACCACCACCACCACCGTGTTCTGTTCAGTAAACTAACCCAAGGAATGAATGTTTCCAGCAGGTCTGCAGTTCCATGCGTATTTGAGGTGCATTTTTTTCCTAGGATGTGAACCTTTGAACACCACAACAATTGACTAAAAGCCAGGTATGTAATTTTAGTGTTAGGTGAACATGTAAATACTTGCGTATACATCTGGGTCCGCTGTGAGGTTGTAGTTTTGTTAGTGTTCAAACTTGTAATATCTGACACATGTACACCATAACTTTAGTCATGGTTTTTAACCTTCACTTTTAATTACCGACTACCCTTCCCCTTTTCCCACTTTATTCTAATTCTCTCCTCAACACTCTTTTTTTGTTGTACATTTTTAACATTAATGTTCTATTTTTAAAAAATTAAAATGTTCAGACCGCCGTTTTAATTTATTTTTTCTGGATGTGTGATGTTTTGGCTGCTGGACGACATGATTCTACGGCTGGGAGTGGTTTGTTCCGGAAGGAAACACAGATCACATTACTTTCTGAGCTGGGGGTTTTTGGGAAAAAGTGAGGTTTTGTGGTGGGGGTCACCCGACATATGCCCCTACCGGTTTTGTAAAACCCCTTCTTTTTTTAATTTACTCAACTTTTACCCCGTCCAGTAGTGTAACCCAGTTCCAGTAACCAGTGTCCGTTGACTCAAGCCAACCGTCTCTGCTGAGTCACGGTCTTTTTGCGCTAAAACTGCACTTTAAAAGACCCCTCATGGGTACTGGGCAGCCGGGTAGTCTTTTTACGAGAGGAACGAGTGAGATAGGACGGTGGCAAGGGCCTCCCCACATGTCTGTAATAATACGTAATAACAGCCTATGAGTATTTCTTCCCTAATCCCGTATCAAAAACTCCCACATATAAATGGTGTACAGGGGGTTTGTGGAGCGGGTTTTTAACGTTTTTAAGGTAATTAAAGAAGTTACGGCTGTTGTAGTACCGGCGGGTCAAAGGTGAACCGTCACCACCAGCCACTCCCAAAACGCCCACCTCGAGCCACCCCCCCCTACCCCCCTCCAACCTCGCCGAAAGCCGTTGCGCCTTTTTAAAGTTTCCCTGGCTAATTTCGTGTGCTAATTGTTCAATTTCCCGGGGGGTTGACCCGGATTTTGCATTAACCCCAAGTCAGTAAGCCAGACTGTGGAAGTAAAACCCCGTCAGCCTATCATCCGCCTGTCCCTGTCAAAACCCCTCCTCCGTGCTTTGTGCTCGTTACAGTCTTCCATCAGCCTTTTTGGGGTGTAAGCCAGTCACCCAAACCCAGTTCAAACCCAGCAGAGAAAAAAGTAACCCCATGCAGTAAGAAGAAAACCCAAAGTTCCTTGAAGTTTGTCTTATCGCTTTGTGCTCCGTTGGATGCTAAGAGTGGTTTTTCCCATTCCTGGGGCTAGAGTGGGTTATAAAGCCCCTTCGTGGGTAGAGAGGGGGAGCCGCGCCAGTGAGCGCCAGCAGAGTCACCCCCACCACCCCCCCTCTACTCACACCACCCCACCACCCCCCACTCTCTCCCAAACCACTGCCACAATCACCCCCGCCACCCACCCTAGACCCCTCATCTACCTGGGTTTGTTTGCACCTTGTACCGGGCCTAGTCTGTTTGGCTCACATAATTGGCAAGAGATTGTAGGGGGCGCCAACAAAAAACCCAATTTGTGATTTCCCCGAGAAAGCGCATTTTTTCCCGAAAACAGTGAAGTAGGGGGCGTCAGTATCCCGGCGGGACACCCTCCCCACCCCCCCCCCTACCATTAATGCCCGTCACTATCCAGACCCAGTGATAATTGTCTTGAGACTTTTTTTTCTTGCATTTAAAGACATTTGGTGTGTGAGACATTTATAGTAAATTGCTTGTGTACTCTAAACCTTTGTTTTCAGTGTAAACGCATTTTTCTTTGACTCATTATTTTATAAAATTTTTCAGTGTTTTCCTTTCTTAAAATTTTTTTATTCTGTGTTTTTTCTTTGCTACTGTTTAAATATTATTGTGTAGGTTTCCGTCAGTCACTCTGTGTGAATGAAATTTTTTTTTTTTTGTATTCTTTCAGGTTGTATTCTCCAAATTGTCATTTATTTCATGCAGTGAATTCCCCCCAGTATACCAAATTTTCCATTTATTTCTATGTGTTTTTTTTTCGTATCCCAGGTTCATTCCCCTCTAATTTTTTTCGCAGATGTACCATTTTTTTTCCAGCAAATTTTTGTCGTATCGTCACAGCAAGATTTTGTTTTATCTCACAGCGGATTTTGTTGAAAGAATATTTAAATAAGTGTGCCGCCACTGTAAGTGTTAACCTACCTGTGTTTTTCCCTTTTGTTTTTTTTATTCATATTTTTATATTTCTTAAAACAAATTCACTCTTGATTAATTTAAATTATTTTTAACGTAAAGTGTTTTTTTTACTTGTTTGAGTATATTGTTTTGTCTAATTTAAAATTAAGGTTAAAGTTTTTAAATCATTTTTTTTTTTTTTTTTGATTCTATTTTTTTTTATATGTAACCTGAGTTTTCCCAGTGAACTTTTTACGCGTGATTTTTTCCACTTTATTTTGTTGCATTTGTTCTGCGTGAAATTATTTTCTTTTATTAATTTTTTATAATTTATTTTTAAAAATTTTTGTCTATGCTTTCTTAAAAATACTTAAATTTCCCAGTTAACAATTTAATTTTTTTTTTACACTTTCCTTTGTTTTAAAAATTTAATTAATTAATTTCTTTATTGAAGAGAAAGCAGTCATTTTGCTTTTTAATTCAGTTCCAGAAATATTTTTACTTGTTATTCAATGTAATTTTTTTTTTGGTCAATACCCTTTTAAATTGAGTTTTCCTTCCTCTGCAGGTTCTTGACATTATTTTTTTATTACTTCTGCAAAATTATTTGTTTTTCTTTTCATTTCAATTCTAGAATTTTTATTTTTTTTATTGTTCATTATTTTTGCCTTATTTTTCGTGCTATTTTGCCATTTGTCTCACATACCGTCAATGATACTTTAGTGAATGTCGACACTAGACCTTCAGGCAAAGCTGGTCCTGTCATCAGCCCCACATTTTCCCTTACCGACTAAAAAGACGACCCAACACCGAATATTATAGTTTACTCGTGTTTCCCCTTGAGGGTTACCTTTATTAAATGGCCATGTACATAGTTTTAAAGCATGGTTACCCCATTCGTTCTCATGTAATGCTCTAGGTAAGGTCCCCCTTAAAGGGGAAAACCCCTTATCAACTTGCTAAAGAAGCTCTTTATCGATCCCTGTGCTTTCCGTTGTTGATTCCTTGATTGCGAGGACTTCGGAATCTTACTAATGGACAATATGAGGAATGATTCGTTTTTTTTCCTTGTCCCGTAAAAACAGCTGATCCATAGTCGTTTTAGGGAACTAGTGTGCTCCCCCATGAGTAATGAATCGTTGAGTGCATTTGCTGTTAGATTAGAAAACTTTTATTCATTTATCAATCTGCCCAATCATCATCTTTTCTCCCGAAGGGAAAACCCCATTTACAAAATCACTTGCAAAATAGAGCTTTTTGGGCAAAAAAGAACTAATGCCACTGTTCTGTGTGTGCTTATGGGGCCCCACCCTCCAAGTAACGATGGAACCATTACAGCCTTAAATCATTACGTTCCTTGTCCCACCAGGGTATTTCCTTTGATTAAAAATAATGTCAACATATGCCTCTTCGCACCCCTCTTGTTTGCGCCACGAGACAAAAGGGCAACCATTCAGAGATCACCAAGAACCATTGGTACAGATCGTTATACCCCTGTAGTTTCATATAATTTCAAAACCTTCCCGGCGGAATTGTTACAACTGTGGTTTCCGTGGCCTATTGAATTTTAATTGTCCTAATTTTACCTAAAGACGTCGTCTAAATGTGAGTACCAGATTTCCCTACTTACTTATCTAGAATACATGGACTTGACACATTAGTGTAATGTTTTTTTTAAAACCCTTCATACTTAGGTCTTTCAGGGTCTTTCCAACCGCAAACCCCGTGAAACGACCCGGGTTTCAAATAACCAAACCAGGCTCTTCTTTAAATTTCTCAACCAAACCAGAACCAGGCTGTTCTTCCAATTCGGGGGGAATTCGAGCGCCCCATTTTAAAACCGCCCCTGGTGACAGTAGGTGAAATGAGTAACCTCCCCTTTCAAAATTTTCCTTTGAAGCTTAAGCAGTCTCGAGAATGACAACCGCTGATGACTTTGTTCACAGTCTTGACATAGTTTTTTGGGATGGAGTAGAAAAGTCTTTTTTGATGAAACCCACCTTTTTTTTTTGCACAAAAATTTTTAAATGAAACCCATAGGCCCTATGGCAAGATCTGTTTAAATGCCCCGTTCATTTGTTCATGGACCGGTGCGCAAGTCAATTTATTAGGTCTAGTTTTTAAGGATAAGAAGTTACGACAGCCCTTCTCGTAAAAAACCGATCCTGTCCTCCCTTAGTGGAGTATCTGGTTCTCACCTGCGTGCCCCGAGGCGGATTTCCCAAACCCTTTTCTTCCAAGGTAGAGACTTCACTGCTTCCTTCCTTGTTGTCCCCAGATTACTTTCCCTGGTGACCTTCAAAGGGATTTGCTTCCATGGAGATTTTACCATTGTGCTCGACCCTTTGATGGCTGCCAAAATTGAGGGACTTGTCGTTCCATTCTGGGGTTACCAGCTTGATCAGAAATCTGTTTACTGCGAAGTATGATGTAGGATTAAGTCCTTACAAGCTAATCATTCTCCAGTACGTACCCAAGGGTCAGGCACGGTAATTCTGTCACTCCCATCATGTTCCACCTATCCCTTAGATTTGCAGGATGTTGATGCCTCAAGTGCCGAGGGACGCTCAGTTTCCCTTTGAGTCCCAAAACCCCTACCCCTGAAATGCCTGTATTCGAGAGTAGTTTTCCCGGGGGCCCCTTTGTCGGAAAACAATTTTTGCAAACTAGTAATGCCATCTCTTGTTAAAAGTCACATGCCGTTGCAAAAGACGTTTTGTTGCGGCTAGTGCCCACTAGATGTCGTGTTGTTCCGTGTTCCAATGGTGAAAAACGTCCTAGTTACGTGATTCCTGCAAAGTAAAAGGTCATTTGTTAAACCCAACCTTACATGTTGTAAAGATAGTAGATCCATTTTACCTGCCCAACACTTCTGGTCACAGGTTCGCCTCAAGAAAATCCCAATCTTGTTGACTTGTTCCTACCTTTACCCTTTTTCAGGTAGAGGATGAGTTGCACTGACCAGTGGGTCGGTGCATTTTGCCGGGAGACCCATCCCCTGCACTGGATCAATCTTTCCACCAGTAGGGAAAAGCTTAGCTCCCACTGTTTCCCAGTGAGTCAAGGTTTGTTGCTCTGTTGAAAAAACGCGTAAACCATTGCTTTCCCGGTAGAAGATGGTAAACGAACTTATTGTCCATCTTTTCCCTTGAACCGGTACAAACCCTATCTACATACCTGCGTACAGAATGCCTCATTCCAAGTTGCTGTCGCAGAGAATTGATCAATCAAATGCTTATGATGGAGTTATTGCACCTAGAAATTTCCCCCTTGGAATGCCCCCTTGTACTAGTACCTAAGGGGGATGGTACTTGGCCCCCTGTGATTGATTTTAGGAAGTTAAAGCGAAAACCTTTCCCCAGATCGCTTTCACCCCCTGTACGGGTGTTTTTTACGAAATATCGGGATAACAAAGCTTTTAACCCCTAGATTTGTTAAAAGGGTTTTGGCAAGTCCCTCTTCACGGGACAGCCAAGAGCTAACTGCATTCTCCACTCCTACAGGCATTTCACCCCCTCCGTATGGATTTGGATTACGATCTTCCCCTATCACTTCTCAAGGCTCATGATAATTCTTTAGAAGGGCTATGGTAATGCCTTAGGTGTACTTAGAGACGTAATCGCATGTCAAAGACTGGTACACACTTGAAAAAAACTTGATGTGTACTTGGTAAGTTGAAGAAGCCCAAATTTAAAGACAAACTGTCTAAAGTCAATTTTTCAGATCAAAAAATTTAAATTTCTTTGGGCACGTGTCACTCCCAGAGGGGTTACGACTGACCAAAGTAAAGGGAACTGCGTACTAAATTTTCCAACTCCCCCAAAAGCGATGCCCTAAAGTCCTTTTTGGGTTTTGAGGTTTTTAAGATCTTTTATTGCCAATTTTTCCCATAGCTGCTCCTCTAACTGAGTTGCTTAAGAAAGATCTCCTTTTGTTTGGGCCTTCCCTCAAGGAAGAGCATTCCAAACTTAAAAGAAAAACTAATTCCCCCAATTTTGAAATTTCAGATTTTTTTTTTAAGCCCTTCTACTGAAAATGTGCAGTTCAATTGGCATAGGTGCCGTCTAGTCAGAAGACCGTGGCAAGTACAACGCAGTTGCTTTTTTAGCCCGGGCCCTTACAAGGCTGAACGTTTTTATACAGTAACTGAGCAGAAGCTTTAGCAATAGTATGGGCTTTAAAAAACATTCCGAGAATTATTTATCAGTACTCTGTTCATGTCTGACAGACATGCTCCACTGATACCCTTTTCCGAACAAACAACCTACTGGAAGGTTTGCTGGTGGCTTACTACAAGAGTTAATCCCACCTTTGAGCTTACCTGGGGAAATCAAAAGTAGTCGCAGATGCCTTATCGCGACATGTTTTTTTTAGTAACTGCAGACCCTCCATTTAGTGTGAAGAGTAAAGAATCTCAACGAAACAGATCCCATGTGGGCTGGTGTGATTCGATTCCTGCTCCAGGAAGATCTTATTTGACGGAAGCCACCAGCACCCCTCAGTGACTTTTCCCTGAACCAAGAATTTCTGTATCGAACAGCCCTTGGGGGGCCCCCTGCAGAAGATATTTCCAGTTATAATTCCCAGTCATAGTGAAATGTGCCTTACAGCGTTCACGATGTACCGGTGTGCACACCCGGTATGGACGTTCATTAAAAAAAGCCCGATTGAAATACTTTTGGCCCGTATGGAAAATGATATTTTTTGAGTAGTTTAAGAAAATTAGTGTCTGCATGCAACATAAAGGCAAAAGCTAAATGGTCCCCAATCCAATCCAGTGTATCCCCTATACGAACCTTGGGAAAAGAGTTGCGCTAGATTTGTTAATAATTTCCAATGTTCCCCCCAAAGGAACAAAATCTTTTTTTTGGTAGACCCCTTTTTTACCAGATATTTCAGTTGTTCCCATTGCAGATAGACGCCGAGACAGTAGCTAAAGTTTTAAAAAAACGCATTATCTGAGGGAACACTCCTAAGTCCCTGAACAGATAAGGAGGTGAATTCGTAATAAATTCTTGAAAAAATTTTTGTACCTTGTACAAAACCTAAAACCACCCTTGTTCCCCATCACCTGCCAGCAATGGGTTGCGGGAAAGAACCAATAAAAAAGTACTTTATGTCTTGAGAGCCCTTCAATCCCAAAAGTGAAACTTGGGGTGAAGTTTCCTGAGTGCAGGTGCTTAATTCTGCTTACAATGTTTTTATAGGGGAACTCACATTATGATTGTAATGGTGAGATAAACGTTTTCCTTATGAGTTGTTGATTCTAATCCGAAACCCAAATTACAACCCTGATGTTTCATAGCAAATCGTACCCGCTTAGCTCAAAGTGTTTTAGAAAAATCCGTGAAAAAACTTCATAAAACAACAGCTGAAATTTTCGGGGTCGAAAATCCGAGTAAAGCCACCAAAAACAAAGTAGGTTCGAGGTTTTTGCTGTTTAAATTTAACAAAACGTCTGCAAACCAAAAATTGATCAAAGTTTGTTGGTCCTTTCGAGTAGTTGAAATTCCGGAAAATTAAGGTTAGAGAGATTTTTTACTGGTCAGGATAAAAAATCGCATTTAGATCATATGAAGTTAGTGTGGTTTTTATAAAGAGTTCCAAACCCAGAAAAAAACGTACGGGTCTGCAATTTTCCTGTCCTTAATTTTTCCCCTCGAACCCCATCGATGACAACCAAATTCGTTTTTTTTAAAGACAACAGGTTAGAAACCTGTTCATTTTAACCCAATTTAAGGGTTTTGGGGCCTTTCCCCCAAAAGCATGAGTTGCCCAAACTCGATTGATCCTCCCAAGAAACCCCTCATATGTCACACACCGCGGTTGGGGTTAAAAATTAAATAACCCTTTTTGTAAATTTCAGTATCAACTACAGTATTCAAGAATTTTTTTTTTTTTTGTTCCTCCGCATTCTAAGTTAAAAAAAGTTAGATTTTTACCCCATCCCTTTTTTTTAAAATTTTTTTTTGTATTTTTCCTTCCTCAGAACCGTGATCCACGAATCGCCTCGATCAAATTTTTTTTATCCCACTTGTAATCCTCTATGTTGAGGGGTTTGTTGTTCATTTGTTGTTTTAAGTTGTACTATAGTATACCTTGTATTTCATTACGTTTTAGTTACGAAGCTTTCATTCCCAATGTTCTACATGTTATAAATGTTTTAAATTTTTTGTACTTTGCATTTTATAAAACAGCCCAAGCCGTTACCCCGCCATCTTAGTTTGTATTAGTTTTATGTCGGGACGACATACTTAGCGTCGCCGGCTCTCAGTGTATAACCATTCAGTCTCAGTGTAGTAACCAGTTTTCCCGTAACCAGTGTCCGTTGAACAACACCAACCGTCTCTGCCTGAGTCACGGGCATTTCGCTGAACTGACCTTTTTTAAAAAACCCCCACTGGGGACGGGGAGGGCCACAGTGTTTTCGAGAGGAAGGGAGATAGGACGGGTGGCAAGGGTCCTCCACATGTTTTGTAATAAAACATAATTAACAGCCTACGTGAGTATTTTTTTACTAATCCAGATCGAACTCCCACATGATATACTCTATACTTTCTACTACTACTAAACTTTACACAATACTATACTATACTACTACTACTTACTATTACTACACTATACTTACTTTATCTACTACTACTATACTATTTCTACTACTCTACTGTACTTCAAATTAATACTACTACTACTAAAATTACTACTACTACTATTACATACATACTATATTTTATACTAATTTTAAATTTTACACTACTACTACTACTATATTACTACTACTTATACCCATATTACTACTACTACTACTACTTATACTACTCTACTACTACGCTAACTACTACACTACTCTACTGCTATACTTACTACTACACTTCTACTCTATACTACTATTACTACACTGCTCTCTACTACTTACCTACTACCTACTTCTACTACACTACCCCACTCTATTACTATACACTACTCTACACTACTACACTGCTCTACTATACTAAATACTACTCTACCTATACTCTAAATACTATACCTGCTTCACTACTACTCTACTACTACTACTACTATTTACTATACTACTACTACTACTACTACTACTACTTACTACTACTACCACTACTCACTACTACACTACTACTACTACTACTACACTACCACTACTCACTACTATACTACTAACTACTACACTACCACTACTACTACTACTACTACTACTAATACCTACTACCACAACTACCACTATCTACTACTAACTAACAATACTACTACTACTACTACTACTACCACTACTACTACTACTACTACTACTACTACTACTACTACTACCACCACCACCACCACCACCGTGTTCTGTTCAGTAAACTAACCCAAGGAATGAATGTTTCCAACAGGTCTGCTACTACTACTACTACTACTACTACTACCACTACTACTACTACTACCACTACCACCACCACCACCACCGTGTTCTGTTCAGTAAACTAACCCAAGGAATGAATGTTTCCAACAGGTCTGCTACTACTACTACTACTACTACTACCACTACTACTACTACTACCACTACCACCACCACCACCACCGTGTTCTGTTCAGTAAACTAACCCAAGGAATGAATGTTTCCAGCAGGTCTGCAGTTCCATGCGTATTTGAGGTGCATTTTGTCCTAGGATGTGAACCTTTGAACACCACAACAATTGACTAAAAGCCAGGTATGTAATTTTAGTGTTAGGTGAACATGTAAATACTTGCGTATACATCTGGGTCCGCTGTGAGGTTGTAGTGTGTTAGTGTTCACAACTTGTAATATCTGACACATGTACACCATAACATTAGTCATGGTTTCTTAACCTTCACTTTACATTACCGACTCGACCCTTTCTCTCTTCCACATTATTCTAATATCATCTCCTCAACACCTCTTTTATTCTAGTTGTACATTTTTAATCATTAATGTTCTATTTTTTTGAAAATTAAATGTCTCAGACCGCCGTTTTAATTATATTTTTTCTGGATGTGTGATGTGTTGGCTGCTGGCACGACATGATGTCTACGGCTGGGAGTGGTTTGTTCCGGAAGGAACACACAGATCACATTACTTTCTGAGCTGTGGTTGTTGGAAGACGTGAGAGTTATGGTGGTGGTGGTCACCCAGACATACTGACACCTCCACCGGTTTTGTCAAACCTCTCTTCTTTTTATTACTCAACAGTGTCTTCAATTTTAAGTTTTCATGTTGAGACACGTCTCAGTGTTTTTAGTTTACATGTTAAGACACGTCTCAGTGTTTTTAGTTTTCATGTTGAGACACGTCTCAGTGTTTTGTAGTTTACATGTTAAGCACGTCTCAGTGTTTTTAGTTTTCATGTTAAGACACGTCTCAGTGTTTTTAGTTTTTAAAAGACGGGTGGGCGAACAATATACCTGATGTCGGGGATCATGTCCCCACTTCTGGGTCCAGGCCTGATCAACTAGGCTGTTAATGCTGGCCACATGCAGTCCAACGTACGAACCACAGGCCGGCTGGTCAGGCACTGATTGGTCAGTACCAGAGGCTTGTTGGTAATTCCCCATTTGCACGGAGGGAGGGTTCTTTAGAGTCGGGGACCCCTGACATTGGTTAAATTTCTAACTGCACTTATCGCAACCCTGCTGTATGGGGGCATACCTTCCCTTCCCCCACACAACTGTGTGGAAGATAAACCTTCCCCTCCCCCACAAATGTGTGAGGGGTATACCTTCCCCTCCCCAAACAACTGTGCAAGGGGGTATACCTTTCCCTCCTCCCACAACTGTGTGAGGGAGTATACCTTCCCCTTCCATACACAACTGTGTGAGGGGTATACCTTCCCCCCGCAACTGTGTGAGGGGTATACCTTCCCTTCCCCACATTACTGTGTGAGGGGTATACCTTCCCTTCCCCACATTACTGTGTGAGGGGGTATACCTTCCCTTCCCCCACAACTGTGTGAGGGATATACCTTCCCCTCCCCCACAACTGAGGGTATACCTTCCCCTCAACTGAGGGTATACCTTCCCCTCTCCCACAACTGAGGGTATACCTCCCCCTCCCCCACAACTGTGTGAGGGGGTATATCTTCCCCTCCTCCACAACTGTGTGAGGGGGTATACCTTCCCCTCCCCCACAACTGTGTGATGGGGGTATATCTTCCCCTCCTCCACAACTGTGTGAGGGGGTATACCTTCCCCTCCCCCACAACTGTGTGAGGGGGTATACCTTCTCCCTCACAGCTGTGTGAGGGTATACCTTCCCCTCCCCCACAACTGTGTGAGGGGGTATATCTTCCCCTCCTCCACAACTGTGTGAGGGGGTATACCTTCCCCTCCCCCACAACTGTGTGATGGGGGTATATCTTCCCCTCCTCCACAACTGTGTGAGGGGTATACCTTCTCTTCCCCACATTACTGTGTGAGGGGTATACCTCCCCTTCCCCACATTACTGTGTGAGGGGGTATACCTTCCCTTCCCCCACAACCGTGTGAGGGGGTATACCTTCTCCCCCACAGCTGTGTGAGGTTATACCTTCCCCACCCCACACAGCTGAATAATAACATAACACAGTAGATAATTACTTAAGTTTGGTAAGGCAGTATGTATATATATATTTTTGAGAATACTGCTCGACCTGATGCTACATTTATTAACTGCCTGATCAACATACTTGTTGATCAGGCAGTAAATCAGCCGTAGGCCGGGCTGAGTTGAAACCAGTCACAGGAGACTGTAGCGTTTACGGGCCAGTAACAGTGTTCGTGTAGACCACGGGTTCAGAGAACCGACATTTTGTAAATTAAGACACCTGCAACACTGGGGTATCTTTTTAAATGGAAACGTTTCGCCACACAGTGACTTAAACATCCACTCAAGAAAAAATAGTGAAGATCAAAAGGGATTTTATGTAAAAAAATCCATCTTGATAAAGTTTTGATGCTGATTCATCGACTCTAGGCTGAGAACTCTTTACCTCAAACCCCTGATTTCCCCATTTCTTTGTTTGGGACTAGGGGCCACTTTGGGAAACTTTCCACATAAAGAACCCAAATTTTCCACAGCTAATTTATCAACATGTTCGCGTTATTATAATTATTATTATTTATTATCTTGGTGGAGCCATACCCAAAAGGAAATATGTTAGGGGGAAGGGACCCTTCGTTCGATCCAAGAAAGGAGAACACGGTTCCATTCCTTAGATAAGAGCCTCTCACCCGGCACGTCTTGGTGTGGTGGTGGGGGGTCTAGCGTTTAATGTTAATTAGTAATGTGTTTGGTAGTGTTGTGGGAAAGTGAACATTTCTTGTGTACATGTCATTTTTGCTGTCATTTTTGAAGTCTTGTTTGTTGTTGGTGGAGGAGGGGGGTTCATGGGGTGAGAGCCTAGCAGTTTAGCCAGTCTCACCTCCTTTCCCTTTTTTTTACACACAACCGGGGGGGGCCTAACCCTTTTTCTTTTAAGGTCAAAGTCCCACAATAACGCCCAGTTTCTTCCTTGCAAAACCCCGACCCATTCCCCCCGGGAAGAAAGAAGGTTGTGGTAAGCCCACAATAAGCTTTAAATCCCCCACATAACCGTCAAAACAGCACTGGGGCGTCCAGGTACAGGGTGTAATCCTGTTTCCGTTCAGCTGATGCCATTTTTTTTCAGGGGTCACGGAACATAGCGTCTTCCACTAAACAGATTTTTCCACGTCCTACCTCCTTGTGTCGCCCATGAGATGGTTTTTCAAGGCTTTTTGTGCTCTCTTTTAGAATATTGTTCTGGTTTCACTTTAAACCCAAATGATTGTCAAAAAAAAATATTTTTTACGACGGCATAAAATAAAACCCTTTTTAACTTTTTGTGGATGTGTGGGGAGCATTTAGCCTGTAGTTTAAAACTATAGATAAAAAATCTCGAAAGCCAGTCCAATATGTCACTAAAATAATTTATGTTACCTGTACAAACCATCCCAGGGGCGGGATTTGAACCCGGGGTCAGGGGTCCAAAACTCCGACCGTCGCGTTACCACAGACCACTAGCACAAAAATTCTCCAACTGGGAAAATTTCTACCCCCATGGGAAGGTACAAGGCCCCACTGTGACCACAAATCAAGTTTTACAACGAATCTCCACTACGTCCCGGGGACGAACTCTAGCTCGGGGGCCTGGGGGTTTAACCCGCCCCTCGTTTTCACACGGTAGGGCCTGGGTTCGACCCCAGCCTAGAAAATTTGGACGTGTTTCTTTCCACCTTTTTCTATGTTCCCCATCAAAAAAAGGTACCTGGTGTTAGCCCGACTGGTGGGGATCGCATCCGGGGACACTGACCTAAGGGGCCCTGGTCAAAGCCCGGGGCCGCGGGGCGTTGACCCCGGGAACCTCTCCGGGGTAAACCCCGGGAAAGCCCCTTCACGCGACGGTCGGATTTTAGACTCTTTGACCCGGGTTTAAATCCCGCCCGTGGTATGGTTTTTTTTGCAATCTATCATTACGATTTTTTGAGTACTGTTACCTGGTCTTTTAGGTTGATGTGTCCCCCCCCGGGGGTCACCATTCCTGCTCCCGCTCCCTGGCCACCTCTTTGGGTTGCTGGGCCGGGAGAATACTGGGCCCTGCCGCCCGCAGTCCAACGTAGAACCACAAACCGGCTGATCTGAAACTGTTTTGAGAATTTTTCTCGTTCCCTATTGAAGTCAGCAATGATTTTTTGGTAATCCCTTTTGCATGAAGGATGGGGTTTTTAAAAATACGGAAATATTAATAAACGCATGAGAAACAGGGAGGGATAAGCACAGAAAACCAGTAGAAGGGAAATATTTCAGACAAATTAAAGGGAAAAGACACTGAAGATGTCTCGACCTTGGACCTTATCAAATTCAGTACAAATAATTTTTAAAATATCAGATTCCAAAATTTTGTCATAAATAAATGAATGCACTCTTTTCATTTTCCCCCAGAACAATATGTCAACTTATTGGTACAACGTTAAGATTTTTGCCTCTTTCCCAATACCAGGGGAACTGCCTAAGGCGTGGCTCAGGGGTCCCCTCGCCACTCACCACGACAACCCCACACCACAACCTTGACGGGCCAAATGCAAAAATTATATAAAAAAAATATATATATATATATAATATATTAAAATATAAATAAAAATATATATATTTTAAAATATATATATATATATATAAATATAAAAATTAATTGTATGTATGTATGTCTGTCGTTCGTGCGTGTCGTGTCGTTTAAAGATAATTTTTCACGTATTTTAATGTAAAAAGTAATAATTTTTTACCCAAAAAACCTAAAAACTTTCCTAACCTTATTATAACAAGCGCAGTTTAATTTTGCCTAATCCAACTAAATATTTTTAATAACTTTTCAAAAATTTAATAAACAAACACAGTGAAAAAATTTTTTTTTGTTAGGCTCAGAATGCTTTTTGCGAAATTATGGGATACACAAATTTTCGCTTGCTTTATTCGCAAGAAATGTTGCTATTTAAGCCAAAAAAAACACAAGTTTTACCTATTCAGCCGATTCAGCAGCGATTCTCCCGAACATCTTTGGGACAAAATTTTTAGCCCAGGGCCAAAAAAACATTTACGGAGCAATGATCTGGGATAACAAAAGGGCCCCCGAAACCAGACCTGCTCCCCCCAACAACTACAAACAATCGCACTGGGGTGGGCCAATAGTGGAAAATAAGCCTCAACGATGCTTCAAGTTGTCAGGAAGGATAAGCCCCCCTGGCATGAGAGCCCCTCATCGGGGACTTTCTTTTGGCGTTCCAACCCACCCTTTGGCCACGCCCGACCCACAGACCATCCCATGGGGTTTTTGCCCTTCGACTTGCCCCCCCCTATTCTCGCCGAACACGGTGTATTTGGGGCAGTGAAGCAGCAACCGATTCGGGTACCATGGCTTGTGTGCCGTAAACCGGGGGAAAAAGTTTTTTGCAAGACAGGGGAGGTTAATAACATTATCAAGGGGAGCCTCACAACACGGGATGCCCAGCAGAAAGGGGGCCCACCCCAACTAGCAATCTGAGGGCACCAAAGCGTCCAGAGGGTTCCCCCCTTAAAAGCCTGGACAGGGGGGAACAGGGGGTGGGGGCTATACATTGCATCTCCTTTGGGCTATAACTATCCCAAATACACCGGGGAGGAAGGAGGGCAGTGCCAGCTTTGGGGAGTCCCAAAAGTCAGAAAATATGGAAACTTCCCCATATTTATTTTTTTCCCCATGGGCTCAGAGACCCTTGGGCCCTGGAAAAGAGTGCATCAATTTCCTTAAGGGGCTGGGAAAAGACCATCAGGGGAACTAGGGATCCCAGGGGAGCAGTTTTCTGTTCCAGCGGGTCAGTGCCTGTTCAAAGGGGGAATGCATGCTGCATTTTGGCACACGCCCCAGCCTGAGGACTGGATGAATTTTCGCCTTATAATCGGGGATACACACGTAACAACATGACCGATATGCCACCTTTAATAACAATTATCTCTTAAATCTTCTGTCCCCTTTATGTAATAAAATATTCCATTGGGAAAATATATAATAATAAATATAATTAATTATATAATATTATATATATATATATATATATATATATTATATAATATTAAAATTTTTATATATATAAAAATAATATATATATATTAATATATATATAAATATATTTATATATATAATAATTATATATAATATAAATATAAAATATAAAAATATATATTATAATATATATATATAAAATAATATAAAAATAATTTATATATATATATAATATATAAAAAAAAAAATATATATATATATATATTAAAAATATATTTTAATATATAAATATAATATATATATATATAATATAAAAAAAAATAAAATATTATATATAATATATATATTATATATATATAAAAATGGGAGGGGGGTTTCAAAAGAAGAAAATTTAAAATGAATACGGGAAAAATAAGGTTATGAGGGTATAAAAAATTGGGGATGAAAGATTGGATACGATTGGGGGGAGAGAGTATGGAGGAGGTGAATGTAAAATTTAGTATTTGGGATGGAGTGTCACGGGTGGGGGCTATGAAAGAGAGGTAACAAAAATTGAGAGGAAAAAGAGTAGTGGTGCACTTGG
>NC_069435.1:13652914-13655391 GCF_026875155.1 Cherax quadricarinatus | reverse complement strand
CAACTGTGTGAGGGGGTATACCTTCTCCCTCACAGCTTGTGTGAGGGTATACTTCCCCTCCCCCAAAACTGTTGTGAGGGGGTATATTTTTCCCCTCCTCCACAACTGTGTGAGGGGTATACCTTCCCCTCCCCCACAACTTGTGATGGGGGTATATCTTCCCTCCTCCACAACTGTGTGAGGGGTATACCTTCTCTTCCCCACATTACTGTGTGAGGGGTATACCTCCCCTTCCCCACATTACTGTGTGAGGGGGTATACCTTCCCTTCCCCCACAACCGTGTGAGGGGGTATACCTTCTCCCCCACAGCTGTGTGAGGTTATACCTTCCCCACCCCCACACAGCTGAATAATAACATAACACAGTAGATAATTACTTAAGTTTGGTAAGGCAGTATGTATATATATATTTTTGAGAATACTGCTCGACCTGATGCTACATTTATTAACTGCCTGATCAACATACTTGTTGATCAGGCAGTAAATCAGCCGTAGGCCGGGCTGAGTTGAAACCAGTCACAGGAGACTGTAGCGTTTACGGGCCAGTAACAGTGTTCGTGTAGATCACTGGTTCAGAGAACCGACAGTTTTGTAATTAAGACACCTGTGCAACACTGGGTATCTTTATTATGGAAACGTTTCGCCACACAGTGACTTCATCAGTCCACTACAAAGAAGATAGTGAAGATCACAAGGAGTTTGATGTAATCAATCCATCTTGATAAAGATTGATGGACTGATTACATCGACTCTAGGCTGAGGAACTCATTACCTCAAACTCCTGATTTTCACCATTCTTCTTTGTATTGGACTGATGAGGCCACTGTGTGGTGAAACGTTTCCACAGTAAAGATACCCAAGTGTTGCACATGTCTAATTTATCAACAGTGTTCGCGTTATTATAATTATTATTATTTATTATATTCTTGGTGGAGCGCTATACCCATAAGGATAATAGTGTTATGGGGAATGGGAGCCATTCAGGTTCGATCCAAGAAAGGAGAACACGGGTTCCATTCCTTAGATCAAGAGCCTCTCACCGGCACGTCTTGGTGTGGTGGTGAGGGGTCTTACGCGATTAATGTTAATTAGTAATGGTGTTTGTGTAGTGTTGTGGGAAAGTGAACATTTCTTGGTGTACATGTCATTGTTTGCTGTCATTTTTGAAGTCTTGTTTGTTGTTGGTGGGAGGAGGTGAGGTTCTGAGTGTGGTGAGAGCCTAGCAGTGTTTAGCCATGGTCTCACCTACCTTCCTTTGTTTCCCACACGTACCAGGGGGGCCTAAGCCCGTTTTCTATTAAGGTGCAGAAGGTGCCCACAATAACGCCCAGATTCTTCCTTGCATCAACCCGATCCTCATTTCCCCCGGTGAAGAGAAGTAGGGTTGTGGTAGAGCCCTACAATAAGCTTTAATCCCCCACATAAGCTCGTCTAAACAGCATCTCGGGCGTCCAGGGTAGCAGGGTGTAATCCTGTTTCCGTTCAGCTGATGCTCATTTCTTTCACGGGTCACGTGAACATAGCGTCTCCATCTAAACAGATTTTTCCACGTCGCTACCTCCTTGTGTCGCCCATGATGATGGCTTTCAAGGCTTTTGTGCTCTCGTTTAGAATATTGTTCTGGATTCACATGTAACCCAAATGAGTTGGCTCAGGAAAAAATATATTTTACGACTGGCATAAAATCAAATCCTTTGAACTGTTGTGGATGTGTAGGGAGCATTTAGCCTCGTAGATTAAACTATAGATAAAAATCTCAAGAAAGCCAGGTCCATATATGTGCACTAAAATAAGTTACTGTTACCTGTACAAACCATACCACGGGCGGGATTTGAACCCGCGGTCAGAGAGTCTCAAAACTCCAGACCGTCGCGTTAGCCACTAGACCAGCTAGCGACAATAAGATTCGTCCAACTAGGTATATTTCTACACCATAGGAAGGTTAGCATAGGCACCACTGTGACCACAAATGCAAGTTTTTACAGACGAATCTCCAGCTAGCGTGGCCGTGACGAACTCTAGCTCTGGTGGCCTGGTGGTTAACGCTCTCGCTTCACACGGTGAGGGCCTGGGTTCGATTCCCAGCCAGAGTAGAAACATTGGACGTGTTTCTTTCCACCTGTTGTCTATGTTCCCCATCAGTAAAATGGGTACCTGGGTGTTAGTCGACTGGGTGGATCGCATCCTGGGACATGACCTAAGGGGGCCCTGGTCAAAGACCGGGCCGCGGGGGCGTTGACCCCCGGAACTCTCCCCAGGTAAACTCCAGGTAAGTCCCTTCACGCGACGGTCTGGAGTTTTTGAGACTCTTTGACCGCGGGTTCAAATCCCGCCCGTGGTATGGTTTGTTTGCAATCGTATCATTTCGATTTCGTGAGTACTGTTACCTGTGTCTGTAGGTTAGATGTTGTTTTCCCGGAGGTCACCATTCCTGCTGCCCGCTCCCTGGCCAGGCCTCTTGGTTGCTGGCCTGGGAG
>NC_069435.1:13637914-13650414 GCF_026875155.1 Cherax quadricarinatus | reverse complement strand
GAAAGATTGGATATCAGTTTTGGAGGGAGAGAGTAGGAGGAGGTGAATGTATTCAGATATTTGGGAGTGGACGTGTCAGCGGATGGGTCTATGAAAGATGAGGTGAATCATAGAATTGATGAGGGAAAAAGAGTGAGTGGTGCACTTAGGAGTCTGAGGAGACAAAGAAACTTTGTCCTTGGAGGCAAAGAGGGGAATGTATGAGAGTGATAGTTTTTAGTTTTACCAAACGCTCTTATATGGGTGTGAAGCAAGGTGATGAATGTTGCAGCGAGGAGAAGGCTGGAGGCAGTGGAGATGTCATGTCTGAGAGGCAATGTGTGGGTGTGAATATAAGGCAGAGAATTCGTAGTTGGAAGTTAGGAGGAGGTGCGGGGATTAACAAAATGTTGTCCAGAGGGCTGAGGAAGGGTTGTTTGAGGTGGGTTCGGGACATGTAGAGAGAATGGAGGATAACAGAAGGACTTCAAGAGTGATCAGTCTGTAGTGGAAGGATGGCGAGGTAGGGGTCGACTAGGAAAGGTAGGAGGTGGGGGGTAAAGGAGGTTTTGTGTGCGAGGGGCTTGGACTTCCAGCAGGCATTGCGTGAGGTGTTTGATAGGAGTGAAGGAGACAATGGTTTTTAATACTTGTCGTGCTGTTGGAGTGTTGTGAGCAAAGTAAAATTTATGAAGGGATTCAGGGACACCGCGGCCCGGAACTTGAGTCTTGGAGGATGGGAAGTCGTGCCTGCACTCTGAAGGAGGGGTGTTAATGTTGCAGTTTAAAAAACTGTAGTGTAAAGCACCTTCTGGCAAGACAGTAATGGGGACGTGATTGATGGTGAAAGTTTTTCTTTTTTTCGGGCCACCCTGCCTTGGGGGCCACCCTGCCTTGGTGGGATCGGCCAGGTGTGATAATAAAATAAAAAAAAATGTTATTATATCGAATAAAACCACGAGCAAGTGGTTTTGAAAACTTTCAAATAGCGGCAGGCCATGGTTCGCACCACGACACCACTGCCCCCGCCTGAAGAAACAACACAACGTACATGTCACCTTATCCACTCGGGACAGGTTAATATCTTTTTTTTTTCCTCGTCCGATTTTTGTTTCTTTTTTGTGTATGTTTAGAAGCAATTATTTAATGAACTGTGACAAAGTTTCAATAAGATCAGACAACAAACAAATGAGAAAAAAAATATTTACCAAGTATGACGCTTGGCAGCACTAATCTTCGTAGTGGCACTGCGAGTGGCTCTGCGGACACATTCGCCTGATAGATCAAGTCTAACCCTACAATCCAATGGACAAAATAATGTAATATACCTTGTCTTCATGCCCAAAAAAATACGTTTCGTACGCTTTTGACACTCGCTGAAATATCTGCCTTTTACCCCTTCCCCCCACACAAAATAAAAAATATTTGAGATGTTCTAGATGTGTATCCATTAAGTATTGGAATTTGAAACACACTTTGTTTTATGTTTTCTGTGAAATCATTTCAATCTAATTATTAATAATGGAGACTCATCAAGCAATAGGCCAAAATCTTACTTCCTAGATATTTAGGGTAAACGTGCGCACTCTTATTACGTAAAAATTTAAAAAAAAAAATAATAGTTTCTCCAGTGTATTATACCGTTTTCTATAGTAAGAGAGACCAGCCAGAAGAGAGAAAACTTTTCCTTTATGGACAGGAGCTTAAGTAAATCATTGACCGCGCCCGGCCACCACCCTCCCTCCCACCCTCAAATTCAAATTCAAATTCAAATTCAAAGTTTATTCTCTATAAGGATTACAATGCTGAGTTTACAGAAATTTGGTTATTGTGTGGTTTACAAGTAGTAAAATTGTGATTACAGAGTGTACCACTAGAACACTTAGCATGGCTAGGTATTACAGAGTGTACCACTAGAACACTTAGCATGGCTAGGTATTACAGAGTGTACCACTAGAACACTTAGCATGGCTAGGTATTACAGAGTGTACCACTAGAACACTTAGCATGGCTAGGTATTACAGAGTGTACCACTAGAACACTTAGCATGGCTAGGTATTACAGAGTGTACCACTAGAACACTTAGCATGGCTAAAGGTTTTTATATTACAGAGTGTACCACTAGAACACTTAGCATGGCTAGGTATTACAGAGTGTACCACTAGAACGCTTAGCATGGCTAGGTATTACAGAGTGTACCACTAGAACACTTAGCATGGCTAGGTATTACAGAGTGTACACTAGAAACACTTAGCATGGCTAGGTATTACAGAGTGTACCACTGAACACTTAGCATGGCTAGGTATTACAGAGTGAATCACTAGAACGCTTAGCATGGCTAGGTATTACAGAGTGTACCACTAGAACGCTTAGCATGGCTAGTTATTACAGAGTGTACCACTAGAATGCTTAGCATGGCTAGGTATTACAGAGTGTACCACTAGAACACTTAGCATGGCTAGGTATTACAGAGTGTACCACTAGAACACTTAGCATGGCTAGGTATTACAGAGTGTACCACTAGAACGCTTAGCATGGCTAGGTATTACAGAGTGTACCACTAGAACACTTAGCATGGCTAGGTATTACAGAGTGTACCACTAGAACACTTAGCATGGCTAAGTATTACAGATAAAGGCTAAAGTGTCATTTGAAAACAGGTGATTTTGTAAATGAAGTGATAAGCCTATAGAGGCAGGTGCCAGAAGTCGCCAGAAACTTACCACAGGTCAGCTGTTTTTAATAATCTTCCTGGCTTGCTAGTGTACTCGCATATAATCTAGTGATACCAGTGAATAGCAGAATACAGTGTTGTAGTAGCAACTAACCAGTATTATAATGGTACTTAGTGAAGTGGAGTGACTTTCATTAGTTTCTTTTTCTTGAAATACCAGACGTTACTGTGAATTTCATATAACCTGTAGTTACCAGCGGTCGCAATTACACAACGAGAAGCAATTATTACTACAGAAAAAGCGCCCTTCCTCCAAAATTTGCACCAGTCAACTATAGTGAAAATATAGCATTTTTTGTGGTGGAGAGGGAAAAAAAAAAAAAAAAAATAGAGAAGCTGTACAGCGTTTTGATAAAAAAGGGTGGGGGCTCGCCCGTTCGCATTGTGGGTCCCGCAGTCACCGGCTCTTCAACCGAAAGTTATACTTTGTACAATAAAATCACTATACTGGGGGTAGAAAATTTCCCAGTAGTCCTTCATGTGTTAGCTCAAATCACCGCCAGTATGGTTTAAAATAAGTGCCCCATGATCAATCAGATAGACTGGTCCGAACCCTTGATGGTCCAAACCGGACTGGTTTTTAAAACGGTTTCGTTGTGCACCCCTAGCAGGTTATTAATAGAATATTCAAGGGGTTGCTAGTAGAATTGCAGTAAAAAAACCCATTAAAAATCATTATGAACTGTGGTAGCTGTGGTCTCAAAAAACGGGCTTCACATGCAAAATTGTCATTTCTGTGGAAATTGGTGCCGCCCCTTGTGCAAACCAAAAACTAGCAACAAGCAGTATTAAAACAGGGAAGTGTTTTTGGAAAGCCCAAATGAATAAATTTGGAAAAAAAAATCACAAGGGTTTTAAAAGAGGTCAACACCCAAAGCTGTTTCATAGAAAACCTGGAAGCTTCTAAAACAGAGGGGAACAAAAAAGTCCGGGCTGATTTGGTACGCCTTGAAGGGCCATGTAGTCAAAACTGAAAGGGCTGGAGTGATGCCCTGGTAGTCAAAAATGGGGGGCTGTAGTGCGTCGGGGAGACAGTAAGGGGGAAGCTGGAGGTGCTGTCCTGGGGACTAATGGTGAAGCGGGGGTGCGTCCTGGGAGACGTAAGGTAAAGCTGGGATCTGCCTGGGAGAAGTAATGGGGAAGGGGATGCTGTCCGGGGAGACAAAAATGGTGAACTGGGGATTTTGCCAGGTAGTCGGGAACTTATCGGGAAAGGAATACATAGAATCCCGCTTGGGGGAAAAGGAGCCATAGTAGGGAAACAAGTGTAGTCAAAGATAAGATAAAACAATTTTGCAAACTGAAATACCGCGGAAATGCAAAAAAAGGGGACCCCACTAGCAATAGTGAGGATATATTCCCAAAAAAAATGGGGGGGAGCTCCTTGTTGGTGCTAGGGGGGTAGAAGAAAGACAGGGAAACATCACCAACGGGAATCATCACAAAAACCCAAGGAAAACGGAAACCAACCTGTGCACATACTATGCACTCTTTTCTGCTGGCAGGGGGAAATCGGAAAAAAGATGGGACGTGCAACTATGCCCCCCGGAAATGCCTCCCCCATATGAAAAAGGGAAAATAAAAACCCCCTTCCTGAATTTTTTTCCCCTAAAACTGGTCCCTCTTCATACAGGAAAGACTGTGCTAAAAACTTAAATTGCCGGGCATCCCATTAAAGGGGAAAAAAGATACAAAACACCCAGCCATGGAAAACCGGTAGCCACACCCACCAAGAGGGAGAGTTTTTAGTGCCAGGAAGGAAAAAAAAGGCAGGAAATGGCAGAAATGTACACCAAATCCAGTATTCCTGGAGTGGAACCCACAGTCGATCCCTCACCCCAAAAACCAACAGATAAATACAACCCGGAAAAAAAAAATCCCCCCCAGTCCCAACAATTCCACATCCTAACATTCTTCTTTGAAAATATACAGGGCAAAAGCCAGCAACAAACAAAAAATACTTTCATCCGTGGACTGCTTGCAGGGCAAAGGCAATGTCGCGGTTTCATGAGACCACAAAAAGGGATCACTTAACAACAAAATATGGATCCAGGTTACAACCTATAAGTTTGGGGACAGATGAAAGGCAAAAGGGGGGGGGTTGCCTGTACATTGCGAGTATTGTTTGCCAGAATGCAAAATGCCTCAAAGATGTAGGGGAAGTTTTAGCGTAAGGTCGAGAACCAAAACCTATCTTGTGATAGTTACAACCTGGTGCAACATCCCAGAAATTCCCGGGAAAGCTGTTAAAAATTGACCCTGTCTGGAAAACCTTTCCCAGCTCCCACCCAACACTTGCCCTGGGGGGTTTAAAATTAAGGCCCTAAAATGGAGGAATATAGCAAATAATATTGTTGCAGTAATAACACCAGGGGGCAGCTTGATGAAAATCCACTCACGCGAGCTTTTAAAATCTCTGCACAAAATTCAAATTTTAAAACCCAAATAATAGAGCCTACTGACTGGGGAATACACAGACCTCTCTTCATAAAAATGAGATTGATAAGAAATTCACCAATAAAACAATTTTCTCAGATCACAAAAATAATTGGGTTTAGTATGTTGCCGGAGCCCAGCCGACATAAGAGATTTGTCCAGGGAGCATTCACCAAATTCAAATTCAATAACAAAAAATAAATGGGACCAAGTAAACCAAGTCCTAACCCTATAAGCTGGGAAAAATTAAAAAACAAAAACAGACCCCAACTTTGCCTAAAAAAAATTTAAATCGGGAGCACTCGATTAGCACAAGGCTTATTCCCTAAGAAAAGGAGGAGTAGATGTAAAAAAGAAAGACAGGCGCTCCCTTTACAGGCGACGGAAAAGAATAACAGGGGCGGCTAAAAGAGGCAATATATCGAAATGGTAGGAAATGGGCAAGAAATAGCAAGCATCGAACTTAAGCTAAAGAATCCTTAGGGGTCGGAATCGCGGAAAACTAAAAGCCATAAATGAAATCGAAAGAAACCCAAAGTATTTCTTCTCCTATGCCAAAACAAAATCGAGAACAACGCCAGTATTGGGCCCCCACTTAAAAAGATGGGTCCCCACAAATGACAAAAGGGAAAAGAGTGAGCTACTCAAGTCCCAAAATGACTCATTTTTTGCAAGCCGCAACAATGAGAGCGAAGATCAAAATGAATTTTTTTTGAGAGGCCAAAAAAATTTTATTAACACAAATATCCGATGTTACCTGACGCCAAAAGACTTCGAACAGGCGTAAATGAAGCCCATGCACTCTGCCCCGGGCCAGACTCATGGAACTCTTTTGTTCACAAAAAGCAAAAAAGCCCCATCACGAGCCCTTTTCCATCCTTGGAGAGGAGAAAGGCACGGGGGTGTCCCACATTTACTAAAAACAACAGGGGCGCCCCCACTCCCCAAAGGGGGCATTTAAAGCAACAGCAAAAAATACGACCAATAGCACTAAATCCCTATCTAAAAATCTTGAAAGGGTCCTAAAAAGCAAAATCACCACGATCTGAAACCCATCAGTTACACAACCCCGGGGAACTGGGTTTGAACAGGCGTCCTGTCTGTCTCAAAAAATTTGGACCACTCGACAAGGTCTAAAAGCACTAGAAGACAAAAAAGCAGTGTAATATATACAACTTTGCAAAAGCCTTCGACAAGTGTGACCATGGGGTAATACGCACAAAATGCGTGCTAAAGGAATAACAGGAAAAATCGGTCGAGGATCTATAATTTCCTCACTAACGAAAACAGAGAGTAGTCGTCAACAGAGTAAACCGAGGAGCTACGGTGAAAAGCTCTGTTCCACAAGGCACAGTACTCGCTCCCATCTTGTTCCTCTCCTTAATCCGAAAAGACAAGGATGTCAGCCACAGCCCCGGTCTTCCTTTGAATGACACCCAAAATCTGATGACAGTGTCTTCCATTGCAGACAGGGAAAAGCTCCAGGCGACTCAACCAAAATTTTTTCAGTGGGCGCAAAAACAATTAAAGTTCAACGTAAAAATTTTTCAATTTACTAGATATGGTAAACATGAGAAATTTAACTTCATCAGAGTACAAAACAAATTCTGGCCACAAAATAGAGCGAAACACCAACGTCAAAGACCTGGGAGTGACATGTGGGAGGATCTTCACCTCAAGGACCATAACATTGTATCAATCGCATTTTGCTAGAAAAATGACAGGATGGATAATGAGAACCTTCAAAACTAGGGAGGCCAAGCCCATGATGACACTCTTCAGGTCACTTGTTCTATCTAGGCTGGAATATTGCTGCACATAACAGCACCTTTAAAGGCAGGTGAAATTGCCGCCCTAGAAAATGTACAGAAAAACTTTCACGGCGCGCATAAGGGAAATAAAACACCTCAATTATTGGGCGCTTGGGGTTTCCTAAACCTGTATTCCCTGGAACGCAGGGGGGAGAGATACATGATTTATACACCGGGAAAAATCCTAGAGGGACTAGTACCGAACTTGCACACGAAAATCACCCACAACGAAAGCAAAAGACTTGGCAGACGATGAAACCATCCCCCCAAATGAAAGCAGGGTGTCCTAGCACGTTAAGAGACCATACAATAAGTGTCAGGGGCCCGAGACTGTTCAACTGCCTCCCAGCACACATAAGGGGGATTACCAACAGACCCCTGGCAGTCTTCAAGCTGGCACTGGACAAGCACCTAAAGTCAGTTCCGGATCAGCCGGGCTGTGGCTCGTATGTTGGTTTGCGTGCAGCCAGCAGCAACAGCCTGGTTGATCAGGCTCTGATCCACCAGGAGGCCTGGTCTCAGACCGGGCCGCGGGGGCGTTGACCCCCGGAACTCTCTCCAGGTAAACTCCAGGTAAACTCCAGTGTACCACTAGAACGCTTAGCATGGCTAGTTATTACAGAGTGTACCACTAGAATGCTTAGCATGGCTAGGTATTACAGAGTGTACCACTAGAACACTTAGCATGGCTGGGTATTACAAAAGTGTACCACTAGAACACTTAGCATGGCTAGGAAATTACAGAGTGTACCACTAGAACGCTTAGCATGGCTAGGTATTACAGAGTGTACCACTAGAACACTTAGCATGGCTAGGTATTACAGAGTGTACCACTAGAACACTTAGCATGGCTAGGTATTACAGAGTGTACCACTAGAACACTTAGCATGGCTAGGTATTACAGAGTGTACCACTAGAACACTTAGCATGGCTAGGTATTACAGAGTTTTACCACTAGAACACTTAGCATGGCTAGGTATTACAGAGGTACCACTAGAACACTTAGCAAGCTAGGTATTACAGAGTGTACCACTAGAACCATTTAGCATGGTTTAGGTATTACAGAGTGTACCACTAGAACACTTAGCATGGCTAGGTATTACAGAGTGTACCACTAGAACGCTTAGCATGGCTAGGTATTACAGAGTGTACCACTAGAACACTTAGCATGGCTAGGCATTACAGATGTACCACTAGAAGGGCTTAGCATGGCTAGGTATTACAGAGTGTACCACTAGAACACTTAGCATGGCTAGGTATTACAGAGTGTACCACTAGAAAACTTAGCATGGCTAGGTATACAGTGTACCACTAGAACACTTAGCATGGCTAGGTATTACAGAGTGTACCACTAGAACGCTTAGCATGGCTAGGCATTACAGAGTGTTTACCTGGAGAGAGTTTCGGGGGTCAACGCCCCCGCGGCCCGGTCTGTGACCAGGCCTCCTGGTGGATCAGCGCCTGTTTCAACCAGGCTGTTGCGCTGGCTGCACGCAAACCAACGTACGAGCCACAGCCCGGCTGATCAGGAACTGACTTTAGGTGCTTGTCCAGTGCCAGCTTGAAGCTGCCAGGGGTCTGTTGGTAATCCCCCTTATGTGTGCTGGGAGGCAGTTGAACAGTCTCGGGCCCCTGACACTTATTGTATGGTCTCTTAACGTGCTAGTGACACCCCTGCTTTTCATTGGGGGGAATGGTGCATCGTCTGCCAATCTTTTGCTTTCGTATGAGTGATTTTCGTGTGCAAGTTCGGTACTAGTCCCTCTAGGATTTTCCAGGTGTATATAATCATGTATCTCTCCCCCCTGCGTTCCAGGGAATACAGGTTTAAAAAACCTCAAGCGCTCGCAGTAATTGAGGTGTTTTATCTCCGTTATATGCGCCGTGAAAGTTCTTTGTACATTTTCTAGGTCGGCAATTTCACCTGCCTTGAAAGGTGCTGTTAGAGTGCAGCAATATTCCAGCCTAGATAGAAACAAGTGACCTGAAGAGTGTCATCATGGGCTTGGCCTCCTAGTTTTGAAGGTTCTCATTATCCATCCTGTCATTTTTCTAGCAGATGCGATTGATACAATGTTATGGTCCTTAAAGGTGAATCCTCCGACAAAATCACACCCGGTCTTTGACGTTGGTGTTTCGCTCTATTTTGTGGCCAGAATTTGTTTTGTACTCTGATAAAGATTTAATTTCTCATTTTTTACCATATCTGAGTAATTGAAATTTCTCATCGTTGAACTTCATATTGTTTTCTGCAGCCCACTGAAATTTTTGGGTTGATGTCCGCCTGGAGTCTTGCAGTGTCTGCAATGGAAGACACTGTCATGCAGATTCGGGGTTGTCATCTGCAAAGGAAGACACGGTGCTGTGGCTGACATCCTTGTCTATGTCGGATATGAGGATGAGGAACAAGATGGGAGCGAGTACTGTGTCCTTGTGGAACAGAGCTTTCACCGTAGCTGCCTCGGACTTTACTCTGTTGACGACCTACTCTCTGTGTTCTGTTAGTGAGGAAATTATAGATCCATCGACCGACTTTCCTGTTATTCCTTTAGCGCGCATTTTGTGCGCTATTACGCCATGGTCACACTTGTCGAAGGCTTTTGCAAAGTCTGTATATATACATCTGCATTTTTTTTGTCTTCTAGTGCATTTAGGACCTTTTCGTAGTGATCCAGTAGTTGAGACAGACAGGAGCGACCTGTTCTAAACCCATTTGCCCTGGGTTGTGTAACTGATGGGATTCTAGATGGGTGGTGATCTTGCTTCTTAGGACCCTTTCAAAGATTTTTTGATTTTGGGATGTTAGTGCTATTTGGGCTGTAGTTCTTTGCTGTTGCTTTACTGCCCCCTTTGTGGAGGGGGCTATGTCTGTTGTTTTTAGTAACTGAGGGACGACCCCCGTGTCCATGCTCCCTCTCCATAGGATGGAAAAGGGTCGTGATAGGGGCTTCTTGCAGTTCTTGATGAACACAGAGTTCCATGAGTCTGGCCCTGGGGCAGAGTGCATGGCATGTCATTTATCGCCTGTTCGAAGTCATTTGGCGTCAGGATAACATCGGATAGGCTTGTGTTAATCAAATTTTGTGGCTCTCTCATAAAAAATTCATTTTGATCTTCGCCCCTCAGTCTGGTTAGCGGCTTGCTAAAACTGAGTCATATTGGGACTTGAGTAGCTCACTCATTTCCTTGCTGTCATCTGTGTAGGACCCATCTTGTTAAGTAGGGGGCCCCAAAACTGGACGTTGTTCTCGATTTTGATTTGGCATAGGAGAAGAAATACTTTGGGTTTTTTTCGATTCATTTATGGGTTTTAGTTCTTCCCGCGATTCCTGACTCCTAAAGGATTCTTTTAGCTTAAGTTCGATTTCTTGCTATTTCTCTGACCAGTGGTCTCCTGCGCATTTCAGATATATTGACCTCTTTTAGCCGCTCTGTTATTCTTTTCCGTCGCCTGTAAAGGGAGGCCTGTCTCTTCTATTTTACATCTACTCCTCCTTTTCTTAGAGGAATAAGCCTTGTGCATACATCGAGTGCCACCGAGTTAATCTGTTTCTAGGCATAAGTTTGGGTCTGTGTTGCTTAGTTATCTTCCCAGCTTATATCGGTTAGGACTTGGTTACTTGGTCCCACTTTATGTTTTTTGTTATTGAAGTTGAATTGGTGAATGCTCCCTCGTGACTAGTCTCATTTTGCGGTCTGGGGCTCCACGCATACATGTCTGAACCTCAATTATGTTGTGATCTGAGTATATTGTTTAATGATATGGTGACATTTCTTATCAGATCATCATTGTTAGTGAAGATGAGGTCTAGGGTATTCTCCAGTCAGTAGGCTCTATTATTTGCTGGTTTAAATTGAATTTTGTGCAGAGATTTAAAAGCTCGTGTGAGTGTTTAGTTTTCATCAAGCTGCCTCCTGTGTTATTTCTGCAACAATATTATTTGCTATATTCCTCCATTTTAGGTGCCTTAAGTTGAAATCCCCAGGAGCAAGATGTTGGGTGCAGGAGCTGGAAGATTTTCCCGACAGTGGTCAATTTTTAACAGCTTTTTCCTGGAATTGCTGATGTTGCATCCGGGAGGGTTATAGACTACCACAAATGACTAGGTTTTGGTTCTGACCTTTTCTGCTAAAACTTCCACTCGTCATTTGAGGGATTAAGCAGTTCTGTGCAAACAAGTGACTCTGCAATGTACAGGCCAACCCCCCCTTTTGCCTGTTCACTCTGTACATCTGTATAGGTTTAACCTGGGATCCATATTTCGTTGTCAAGTGATCCTTTAGTGGGTCTCAGTGAAAGCCCCGAACATTGCCTTTGCCTCTGCAAGCAGTCCACGGATGAAAGGTAATTTGTTGTTTGTTGCTGGCTTTAGACCCTGTACATTTGCAAAGAAGAATGTTATCGGACTGGTGGTATTGTTGGGTACTGGGGAGGATTTTTTTTCCGGCATTAGTATCTGTATCTGTTGGTTGGAGTGGAGGCCATCGACTGTGGTTCCACTCCAGAATGACTGGATTTGGTGTACGATTTCTGCCATTTCCTGCCAGTTTTTTTTTCTTCCTGGGACTAAAAAACCTCTCCCTCTTGAGTGGCTGTGGCTACCCAGGTTTTCCCATGGCCTGATGTTTTGTATCTTTTTGTCCCCCTTTTGATGGTATGCCTGGCAATTTAAGTTATAGGACAGTCTTTCCTGTACTGAAGAGATACACATTTCAGGGTGAAAAAGCTTACAGGAAGGGAGTTTGCATTTTCCTGTTGTCTATGGCATGGCATTTTCCAGGGTGGTCATAGTTGCATGGGCCCATCTGTTTTTCCAGATTTCCCATGCCAGCAGATACCAAGTGCATAGTATGTGCACAGGCTTGGTTTCCGCTTGCCTTGGGGTTTTTGTGACTGTATTCTCTGGGTTTTGGGGCATGTTTCCCTGTCTTACTTCTATCCTCCCTAGCACCACCAAAAAGGAGCTCCCCCAGTTGTTTTTGTAATTTATCCTCACTATTGCTATTGGAGTCCTCTTGTTTGCTAATTCCTGTGGGAATTTCTAGTTTGCAATATTGGTTTTATCTTATCTTTGACTACACTTGTTTCCCTACTATGGCTCCTGTCCCCTATGAGGTCATTTATATGTATTCCTTCCTGCGTATAATTCCCGACTACCTGGACAAAATCTCCAGCTTCACCATTACTGTCTCCCAGGACAGTATCTCCAGCTTCACCATTACTGTCTCCCAGGACAGCACTATCAGCCCCACATTTACTGACTACCAGGACATCACCTCCAGCCTTACAGTTTGTGACTACATGACCAGTATCAAGGGCAGTACCATTCAGCCCAGACTTTTTATGTTCCCATCTGTTGTAGAAAGCTTCCAGGTTTTCTATGAAAGCAGCTTTGATGTTGTCCTCTTTTAATACCACTAGAACACTTAGCATGGCTAGGTATTACAGAGTGTACCACTAGAACACTTAGCATGGCTAGGTATTACAGAGTGTACCACTAGAACACTTAGCATGGCTAGGTATTACGAGTGTACCACTA
>NC_069435.1:13611357-13637414 GCF_026875155.1 Cherax quadricarinatus | reverse complement strand
TCGGGGCGGGGGGGAACGATCTGGGGGACTTTTTCCCCGGAGATCTTACGGTGCATGCAGCACCAAGGGGATTTGGGGGGAGAGGGGGCCCATACAGGGTTTTTCCCGGGGGGCTCCTTCACCTCAAGATGACGCCCGCCATCGATTCCCTTTTATGTATGTCTGAGGAAAAGGACCCGGTGTTTGTTCATTACGGGGGCCAATGGAAGACTTGCGACTATGCAACTCTAAATGACTTAAGAAATCGTAATGACACATTGAAAAATAAACCATACCCAATCGTGTCATTACGATTTCTTAAGTCATGTGACGCAGTAAAGGGGACTTGAGCTAGAGTTCGTCACGGCCACGCTAGCTGGAGATTCGTCTGTAAAAACTTGCATTTGTGGTCACAGAGTGCCTGTGGCTAACTTTCCTAGGGTGTAGAAATATACCTATTGGATGAATCTATTGTGGCTACTGGTCTAGTGGCTAGCGCAGGGGCGGAGTTTTTGAGACTCTATGACCGCGGGTTCAACCCCGGCCCCGGGGGTATGGTTTTTTTTATGCAACTCTTTTGAGCATATGGCTGCCCAGTGCCCCCGTCGACTGGTTGGCCACTCCTGGACCATTCACCTTTGGGCCTACAGGCTGAGGCTTTCGTGACTAAAGCCTGGACCTCACTGGGCAAGTTCCCAAGCTTTGGAGTGACGAGATGCAACAGAGGACACGCGGTCTACGATGTGTGAAACCCTGTCTGTGGATGCATCGACCATGCCCACGCTTACAGTGGATCCTGTGGGCCTGAGGTTTTGCCACAGGAAAAGTTGCCTGGAAGACGTGTTGCAGGACCTTCTAGATGGAACAGAACATGGTCCTGTTGTTTCGACGGCGTGTCATAGTTAACGACTGGAATCCCCTAACATGGAAATGCAGGATAAAACCACGTTCGTGCGGACGCATGAGGTGGTGGTGGAGGTTCACCAAGGCTTCATCTACCGAGGAGATGCATGGGGATGGCAGCTCCCGCAAACGTTCGGCGGGAGCGTCGGATATGGACGACGTCTTGACACCAGGACAGAGCCCGGGAGGAAATCGTTGCGAAAGTGGCTGAGCCGCCTGTCACAGAAGGGATAGTTTCAAGTCCCAGCATAAGGGTAGAGTACAGGGTAAGGGGGTCTTGAGAAGCCGAATGACAAAGACGGGCAGTCTAATGTGCGAGTGGGAACAGGAAAGACCCAAAAACATAGGGGAAACCACCTTTTTTGTGAATTCAAGTGTGTTACTATCAATGCCAATGGCTTAAGGACTGAAGTTAAAAAGGTGTGGAGGGAGTGGTTTTTGCGTCGTTACGATGTGAATGTATGTTTTATGCAAGAACATAATTATAAATTTGGTAGAGAGTTACGGTTGAAAGGCTACCGAATGTATGTGAGTAATTTTTTAAAAATTTAAAGGGGTGGGGTGGCTATAGCGGTAAATGGAGTCCAGCCCTTGGAGCGCCCTTGGGATGGGAGGAGGGGGAAGATGGAAGGGTGGTAAGGGTGGATGGGTATTGGGGTGGGTTAGATTTTTGTTTATCGGAGTTTATATGCCAGGGGACAGTAACTCTAAAGTTAAAATAGACTTTGTGGGGGAGGCTTTAACGTTTCACACCCGGGGGTTTAAACCTTCAATTTCGGTCTTAGTGGGGATTGGAATTGCATTATCCGCCATGGGGATGTTGAGCCGGGGGGGGCGGGTGCGTTCTACCTGTCCTAAGAAATCTCTGGGGATGAAAGGGGTTTAAATGATGTAGTGGGGAGGGTGGGTGGGGGTGGTACATACGTTTGTGCGCAGAGGTTACACGGCCCGACTGGATGGGAAATTTATGCAACACAAGGAATTCGAGTTGGGCGCGGCAGACCCTTGATCTGGTTTTCCGATCACCGTGCAGTGCTAGCGGACTTGGACTGGGATGGAATGATCAGGGTTTATTCAGGGTAGTGGGAAAATGAACGGGCGGCTCTTGGAGGAGGGAAAGGGGGTGGGTCCGCTTTTCAGGATTGGGAAAAATATCTGGGAAACGCGGAGGGCAGATAATGTTTGTTGGAATGGTGGGAAACGCGTGCCAAACCCGGAATAGCGCGTTATTATAAGAAGGGGAAAGGGGGAGGCAAGGTGAGGTTTGGCTACAAACTATTTGGAGGGGCAGCTTAAAGATTACTATGTTTACCTGGAGTTTACCTGGAGAGAGTTTCGGGGTCAACGCCCCCGCGGCCCGGTCTGTGGAGGGTGGAAGTAGTAGGGATGACGACATTGAACATCTTCGTATCCCACTTGCAGAAATTCACAATGAATGTTTTTTAAAGGGAGTTCGAGTCAGAGCAGGTATGGAAGAAGTGCTCTGGTGTGTCTTGCACAAGATCAGGTCAGACAACAGGCCCGATCTATGGTTGGGGAAAAGCTACGGCGGGGAGTAGGGGGGGGGCCTTTCCGGTGGCCTGGTGGGGGGGGATTTCAGAAAAGTTATAAGTGACAGGGATAGGGCGGTACTAAAGGTAGAATTCGAGTGGAGGAGGTAGAGGAGGCGATTTTTAGTATGAGTAAAGGAAAGGCGCCAGGTATAGATAGCATTTCGAATGATTTTTATAGGGGGCATTGGGGAAGTATAAAGCATTGTTCGGTTGATGTATTGAATTGCATGTTCACGGAGAGGAGGTTAGGGATGTCGCAAAATATGGGGTAGTTTGTGTTGGTGCCCAAAAAGGGAGGGGGAGGGGGTTGAGTGCATATAGAGCTAATCTCTTATGTCTCAGACTATAAAATCTTTGCAAAAGTTTAGGAAATAGAATGAGGGAAAGGGTTTTGGGGTCGGTTTTTCACGAGGACAGCTAGGCATACAAGGAAAGGGGCATGAGGGACGGGCATTAACAAGCCATGCTTATCGAGATGGCTTCTATAATCTCACTATAATTGACTCTAGTAATTGCCTACAATTGAGGTCAGGCTTATTGGGCGTAAATTTGACGGGAACGACTTGTCCCCTGTTTTAAAAATAG
The DNA here is from genome assembly GCF_026875155.1 of Cherax quadricarinatus. NCBI lineage: Eukaryota > Metazoa > Arthropoda > Malacostraca > Decapoda > Parastacidae > Cherax > Cherax quadricarinatus. Next base: position 13,634,394 of record NC_069435.1, on the reverse strand, counting down.
GAATTACATTAGCCATCTTCCACATATCAGACACTACACCTGTTTGAAGAGATAAAATTTAAAAAAATTAGTTAATGGGTTTACAAACTTCCATTTTGCATTCCTTAAGAACCCTGAAAAAACCTCATCAGGACCCCGGGGACTTATTTTGCTTCAGTCGGTCTATCTGCTTCACAACCATTTCACTAGTGATGTGATGTTACATAATTTATCTTCTTCTGACCACTATAAAAAAATTTAAATTTCCGAATATTATTAGTGTCTCCTGTTTTAAAAACCGAGAGAAAAAAATTATTTAAAATCGAGCACATTTCCTTTTCTTTGTTAGTAAGATGCCCATAGTTATTTTTAAGGGGACCTATCTTATCTCTGACTTTTGTTCTATATACCTGGAAAAAACTTTTTGGGTTAGTTTTAGAATCCCTAGCAACTTTAATTTCATAGTCCCTTTTAGCTTTTCTTATCCCCTTTTTAATGTCCCTCTTAATGTCAATATACTGATTCATAAGATGACCCTCGCCTCTTTTGATACGCCTATAAATTCTTTTCTTATGCCCTAGTAGATATTTCAGCCTATTATTCGTCCATTTTGGGTCATTTCTATTTGATCTAATTTCCTTATAAGGGATAAACGTTCTTTGAGCAGCATGTATTGTGTTCAGAAAACTGTCATATTGATAGCTCTCTTCGTTACCCCAGTCAACAGATGATAAGTGTTCTCTAAGCCCATCGTAATCTGCTAAGCGAAAATCTGGGACTGTTACTGAGTTATCCCTACTATCATACTTCCATTCAATTCTAAATGTAATTGATTTGTGGTCGCTAGCACCCAGTTCCTCTGAAACTTCTAAATTATTAACAAGGGATTCATTGTTTGCCAGAACTAAGTCAAGCAGGTTATTTCCCCTTGTAGGTTCTGTCACAAACTGCTTCAAAAAACAATCCTGAACTACTTCTAAGAAATCGTATGATTCTAAATTCCCAGTCAAGAAATTCCAATCAATATGACTAAAGTTAAAGTCTCCTAGAATTACTACATTATCGTGCCTTGTGGCACTAACAATTTCCTCCCATAGTAGTCTCCCTTGGTCCCTATCTAAATTTGGGGGACGGTATATCACACCTAAAATTAAGTTTTCATGCCCCTCTGAAAATTCTATCCAAACAGACTCTGTATGTGTTACTTCAGACTTAATACCCGTTTTTATGCAACAGTTCAAGCGATCTCGGACATACAATGCCACCCCACCCCCCTTCCCGATACTTCTATCTACTTGGAACAATTTAAAACCCTGAATGTGACATTCTGCAGGCATGTCCCGACTTTTTGAATTAAACCACGTCTCAGTAATGGCAAATACATCTATGTTACCTGCACTAGCAACTAGTCTCAACTCGTCCATCTTATTCCTAGCACTGCGACTATTTGTGTAATAAATATTTAATGACCCTCCTATCTCTTTACCCTTCCTGCTCCTTTCTGTTATTCCACTAAACCTATTACTGTCATTGTCAATTAGTGCCACTGGCTTTCCAATATCCTCCTCATTTTGCCTATTACTAGTTCTCCTAGTACTCATGTTACTACCCTGCGACTTCACAGTTTTCCCGCCAAAACCCATACCACTAACTATTCCTAGTTTAAAGACCTATCAGCTCCCTCCACTGCGTTGGCCAGTGCTCCCACCCCACACCTAGATAAGTGAACCCCATCCCTGGCATACATGTCATTTCTGCCATAGAAGAGGTCCCAGTTGTCAATGAATGTTACCGCATTTTCCTTACAGTATTTGTCCAGCCAGCAATTGACACCAATTGCTCTGGACAACCATTCATTTCCAACTCCTCTCCTTGGCAAAATGCCACATATGACAGGTTTCCCACCCTTCCTCCTAATTATCTCTATTGCTGACCTATACCTGCTAATCAAGTCCTCACTCCTACGTCTGCCAACATCGTTGCCTCCAGCACTGAGACAGATAATAGGATTGCTCCCATTACCTCTCGTGATGTCATCCAGATGGCTAACAATATCCTTCATCCCAGCCCCAGGAAAACACACTCTCTGCCTCCTACTCCTATCCTTCAAGCAGAATGCTCTATCCATGTACCTAATCTGGCTATCCCCAACAACAACAATGTTTTTACCTTCCTTGGCGTCGTCCGTCGTGATGCTCCGAGTAGTCGACTCACATTCGCCAGGTAGCATTAACACACTTGTAGAATTCGTCAAGACGTTCTCGATGGTCTTCGTTGGGGTTTCTAGGGATGTCTTACTCACGTCTGCCAATGCTTCTTTGGTGCTCGTTGTGGCATTCCCAGTAGAACACTCACATTCGTCAGGTAGCACCGAGAATGAGTTGGAAGTTTCCACGGTAGTCTTCTGGTTTCTCGTTGTTTCTGCCTCTCCAACCGTTTTCTTGATCTTCAGCTTGGTTCCATGTTGCCCGGCCACTGACCAAGCTCCCCTCTTAACCTGGGGACTCACAACAGAAGGATTACTACGAATCCTCTTGTTCTCCTCCGTTAATCGCCGTATCTCCATCTTAGGAACTCTGAGCTCTTCTCTCAGCTGCTGGTAAAGTTGCTCAAGAGAGGGCATCCTGGTACAGATTCACAGAGAGCACACAAACAGGTCTTCACAGAGCTAAGTACACGTCACCACCACGTCCCCCAATGCCATGAGTTTTTTTTTTAGTTTAATATGTTTATTATGCACCCCATACCCATCCTGTGGGCGGTAGTCAAAAGATTACAGAGGTACATAATTGGTCCAGGGACTGGACTCCAAAGTTTTGATAGCTGAGCAAGTTACAGAGGTAATGAATTCACAATTTACAAAGGTAATGAACTCACAAATTACAAAGGTAATGAACTCTGGGTAGGTCTAGTCACAATCATGACAAGTTACAAAGGTATTTACAGATTACAGAGGTACGTAATGGATCCAGGGACTGGGCTTCCAAAGTTTGGATGGCTGCACTAGGTACAAGGTAATGAACTCACAAGTTACAAAGGTAATGAATACTGTAAGAATGGTTACTTACGTTCATACACGGCTACAATCATGAACAAATTATAGTGTAATGAGCAATTCACACTTCCACACCCGGTCACAACTGTAGTGAGTTATTGGTGCAAATATTGATTGTTGAGTCACACACACATACACACACACACACACACACACATATACAAATTCACACACACACACACACACATAAACACACACACACACACACACACACACACACACACACACATAAACACACACACACACACACACACACACACACACACACACACACACACACACATACACAAACTCATACACACACACTCATACCGGTGAAGAGCAACCGGTGAAGAGGCGGGGCCAGGAGCTAAGACTCGACCCCTGCAACCACAAATAGGTGAGTACAAATAGGTGAGTACACACACACACCCCACTCATACACACAAACACACTCATACACATACACACGCACACACAAACACACACACAAACACACACACAAAACACACACACACACACACACACACACACACACACACACACACACAACAAGCACTGGACAAGCACCTAAAGTCAGTTCCTGATCAGCCGGGCTGTGGCTCGTACGTTGGTTTGCGTGCAGCCAGCAGCAACAGCCTGGTTGATCAGGCTCTGATCCACCAGGAGGCCTGGTCACAGACCGGGCCGCGGGGGCGTTGACCCCCGGAACTCTCTCCAGGTAAACACACAGGAGCTTGGACTCGACCCCTGCAATCTCAACTAGGCTGCTACTTTCTTCAACAGTCTTTGGTGCGGAACTCTATCAAATGCCTTACTAAAATCTAAGTAAATAATATCAAATTCTTTATCGTGGTCAACAGCCTCAAAAGCTTTACTGAAGAAAGTTAATAAATTAGTTGGTATAAACCTTGGTAATAAATACCGACAAGTTGGTTTAGAAAGACACGTAAGCAAACACTATAACATATTTATTAGAAAACGTTTCGGTCCTGGGATCTTGATCACTTCTAACATACAGAGGTAGAAAGACATTATATATATAGGCGGAGAGTGAGATGTGACGCACGTGACCTGAGGAATGTCATAAGAACATTAGAATGGAGGAACACTGTAGAAGGCCTACTGGCCCATGCGAGGCAGGTCCTTATCAAAACAACCTCTACCTATGATGAGGACGGGTAGACGATGAAATCATGTGACTCCTGTGTTGTTGGGTTGGTGCTGCTTAAGTATCATGTATGCCAATGTTTTTGAAATTTTGTAGTTTCCAGTGTTGCGTTCTATAGTGTCGGTGACGGCGATTAGTGAGGCTTCTAGGCACCCTCGGCGTCTGAGGTCTGGTTCGGTGAGAACGAGTTGTGCCTCGTTCCAGTTCATCAAATGCCCCGTGGAGTCTCTGTGGAGGACACAGGCGTACCTTACATTGTCTCTGTTAGAGGCATTTCGATGCTCATTCAGGCGGACTGCAAGATCTCTGCCTGTCTCACCTACATATTTCTTGGGACAGAACCCACAAGGGATAGTGTAGACGCCTGCTGTAGAAGTTAGAGGTGTGGGGCTGCGTTTCGTAGTGAGGTCTTTGATAGATGATGTGTTTATGGTGGAAACGTTAATGTTACTCATAGCAAGTGCCCGGCGAGTATTCGTGGCAACATCGCCACATGGGAGTACTATTACCTGGAGTTTACCTGGAGAGAGTTTCGGGGGTCAATGCCCCCGCGGCCCGGTCTGTGACCAGGCCTCCTGGTGGATCAGCGCCTGATCTACCAGGCTGTTGCTGCTGGCTGCACGCAAACCAACGTACGAGCCACAGCCCGGCTGATCAGGAACTGACTTTAGGTGCTTGTCCAGTGCCAGCTTGAAGACTGCCAGGGGTCTGTTGGTAATCCCCCTTATGTGTGCTGGGAGGCAGTTGAACAGTCTCGGGCCCCTGACACTTATTGTATGGTCTCTTAACGTGCTAGTGACACCCCTGCTTTTCATTGGGGGGATGGTGCATCGTCTGCCAAGTCTTTTGCTTTCGTAGTGAGTGATTTTCGTGTGCAAGTTCGGTACTAGTCCCTCTAGGATTTTCCAGGTGTATATAATCATGTATCTCTCCCTCCTGCGTTCCAGGGAATACAGGTTTAGAAACCTCAAGCGCTCGCAGTAATTGAGGTGTTTTATCTCCGTTATGCGCGCCGTGAAAGTTCTCTGTACATTTTCTAGGTCGGCAATTTCACCTGCCTTGAAAGGTGCTGTTAGAGTGCAGCAATATTCCAGCCTAGATAGAACAAGTGACCTGAAGAGTGTCATCATGGGCTTGGCCTCCCTAGTTTTGAAGGTTCTCATTATCCATCCTGTCATTTTTCTAGCAGATGCGATTGATACAATGTTATGGTCCTTGAAGGTGAGATCCTCCGACATAATCACTCCCAGGTCTTTGACGTTGGTGTTTCGCTCTATTTTGTGGCCAGAATTTGTTTGTTGACTGTTTAGGGGGTTAAGACACATGTGCAACATCTGGGTATCTTTATTGTAGACGTTTCGCCATCCAGTGGCTTTATCAATACAAATTCTAGGACATAACTGAAGACAGTAGAACTATGTACAGAAGATGAGGTAATCAGTCCCTCAACCTAGGAGTAGGTGCGAAGAGCACCATAGTCGTGGAGATTCTGAAGCAGAAGAAGCAAGCAAAGTAAACAAGTTTAGGTAAGATCCCAATGGGATGAGCGGGGAAGACGGGACAGATGAAGAATAGCTCTGGAGAGGAGTGTTCTTAGTAAGAGAAATAGAGCCAGGGTTTAACCCAGCAGCTAAGGCGATCGTGGGGCAGACTTGAGAACAGGAATAGCAGGGACTGTTGCATTGAACTTGTTGTAGTTGAAGTCTTGAATCTTGAGTAGCTGGCAGCAGGCTAGGTCACATCAGAGGGTAGAACACATATGGGTTTATGGAGTAACTGAGGAGGCAGGTTAGCAATGGAGCCATTTTCAAACTTTTTGAAGCTGCTTCTAGATAGGTGGTATAATTTAGCCTTGTTGCTGAAGGTGAAACGTAGAGGCTTGATGAACTCAAGAACTTGGGTGAGTGTGAAGTGAAGCGGTGATTCACATGCATACTTGACTGTTCCAGCACCGAGGCTTTTGTAGAGTTCAGTACAGGTCATGGTGTCAGAATTTGAAGAAGTGTAAAAGGTAAGGTTTTCCCATGAGGGTTTACTGGAGTCGTCGTTATCTTCCTCTTCTGGAGTGGATTCACTGGGAGAATCTACAATGGTGGTAGCAGGTGACTGAGGTTCGACAGGAGCAGCTGTGAGATGTAATGGTTGTGTAACAGCAGTGGCTGGGAGAGGTGGGAGGCGGTGGTTGAGGCAACTTGATCAACGTTGTCAGCGGTGGAAGTGGTTATAGAAGTTACAGGAGCAGTTGCTTGGGCAGGAGACAGGTTTGTAGGTGCAGTAAAGTTCAGGACGTTGGAAGGATCTTGAGATTCTTCTGAAGGTGTGGATTCCGGAAAATTGAAGGCAGGCATGTTGTTCAGACGGAATAGTTTCGTTAATAGTGGTGTTGAAAGTGCCGGACTTGCTGCGTTTGCAAGGTGTGCATACACCATGCAGTACAGCACCTTGGAAGGAGCACCGTCGGGGAGTGGAGAGAGGGAGTTGCTGGCGATGGTGCCTGTAGATTAGCGTGTAGAGTCTTGATGGCGTCGGTTTGTGGTTTGGTTATTGCAGCATATGTCGGTGAATTGGAGGTTTTCTTCAGAACTTTAGTTTTCTTCAATATGATTTCTTTCCTGAGTGGGCACTTAGCTGCAAGGGTATGATGATTACCCTTGCAGTTAAGACATGTTGTGTTGTAGTAATGGTGCAGGATCTGAAATCGTGTCCATCATTCCCACATTTTGAACAAAACATCTTATTCTTGATGGGGCAGTCCTTGGTGGTGTGATTATAGGAGTAGCAGGTCCAGCAGTGGGAGATGTATGTGAAACGTTCTTGTTCTATATGACTTGGGTGAATGTGGTAATATGAGATGGCCAGACCGTCAGAGAGAGCTTGGGCAGCCATGGAGATGTCTGAGAATGTAATCTTTAGCATTGATGTGGCGTTGGGGATCTTTGAGATGCTGTCTACCGAGGCCCACGTGTTTTGTTCCTCAATAGATGTCTTCAGTGCTTCAGTAGAGAGAGAGGTGACGATATTGTCAAGTCTTTTCACAAAGACCGAACGTTTCGACTTCAAGAATGGAGACGGGGATAGAGTGAATTGTTGTGTTTGTAGGGTCCTGATTGAAGAGTCGTCCATTAGTTTTAGTGCTTTCCGTGTCATCTGTGCAGACGACAATGAAGGAGTCTTTCAGAGAGTGGATTGCCGTAAATTTGACCTGCAGGCAGGTCCTAACGACGGTAGCTAAAGCTAACTTCGAGGAGTCATTTATTGCACCATTCACAGGCTTGATTTTCACACGATTCGACAGCATTATGAAAAGGATATCACGTTTGTAGAATATAAATTCTACACCCCGACAGGGTCGAAGAGAGGCTTCTTGCGGTGTAGAGCAACTGTATGATCGGACTGTGTGATCGAGCGACAGTACCCAAGCAGAAGAAAGGATCCTGGCGCTTATATAGCAATGTCAGGTGTAGCAGACGAGGGCATATTCACTGGTAGGCGGGATTCCCCAGTGGAAGTAGGTAATTCCCAAAGAGATGGGTTAGTTGTAGTAGTAGTTGTCGTAGTCGTGAAGGTTATGTACATGTCCTCAGAATTAAGATTCCATAATGTTGCAGTGTCTGACAAGTTGTGTACGAATGGTATACAATACCGACTGATTACCTCATCTTCTGTACATAGTTCTACTGTCTTCAAGTTATGTCCTATAATTTGTATTGATAAAGCCACTGGATGGCGAAACGTCTACAATAAAGATACCCAGATGTTGCACATGTTTCTTAATCTCATTTTGTCGGTATTGTATACCATTCGTACACAACTTGTCAGACACTGCAACATCATGGAATGTTAATTCTGAGGACATGTCCATAACCTTCACGACTACGACAACTACTACTACAACTAACCCATCTCTTTGGGAAGGACCTACTTCCACTGGGGAATCCCGCCTACCAGTGAATATACCCTCGTCTGCTACACCTGACGTTACTATATAAGCGCCAGGATCCTTTCTTCTGCTTCAGAATCTCCACGACTATGGTGCTCTTCGCACCTACTCCTAGGTTGAGGGACTGATTACCTCATCTTCTGTACATAGTTCTACTGTCTTCAAGTTATGTCCTAGAATTTGTATTGATAAAGCAACTGGATGGCGAAACGTCTACAATAAAGATACCCAGATGTTGCACATGTGTCTTAATCTCATTTTGTCGGTATTGTATACCATTAGTACACAACTGTTTAGGGGGCTGTTCCATGGGCGGTTTGTTGAGGATAGCTTGTGCCTTGAGTCTGCAATTTCGGATGAAGAAAGATGGGAACTGAAGACGTGTAAAGGCTTGTGTTATGCAAGTGCATTCTTCTTCTAGAAAACAAGGGCTGGAGATGCGAAGAGCTCTCAAGAAGAAGCCAATGAGGACTCCTCTCTTAGTGCGGGTGTCTTGGTGTGAATAGAAGTGTATAAGATCGTCCTTGTTGGTAGGTTTTCTATACACTTTGAAGAGAAGTTTGTCACTATTGGGAGATCTGCACAGTAGAACGTCGAGGAAAGGAAGTTTGCCATCATTTTCGAGTTCAAGTGTAAACTTTATTGATGGTTCAACTGCATTGATCTTGTTGAGAAGGGCCTGGATATTGAGACGTCTCGGATAGAAAACCAATATATCATCAACGTATCTTAGCCAGGTAACGGTGTTGGGAATGAGGGTGCTGAATTTCTCTGTCAAAGACCTCACTACGAAACGCAGCCCCACACCTCTAACTTCTACAGCAGGCGTCTACACTATCCCTTGTGGTTCTGTCCCAAGAAATATGTAGGTGAGACAGGCAGAGATCTTGCAGTCCGCCTGAATGAGCATCGAAATGCCTCTAACAGAGACAATGTAAGGTACGCCTGTGTCCTCCACAGAGACTCCACGGGGCATTTGATGAACTGGAACGAGGCACAACTCGTTCTCACCGAACCAGACCTCAGACGCCGAGGGTGCCTAGAAGCCTCACTAATCGCCGTCACCGACACTATAGAACGCAACACTGGAAACTACAAAATTTCAAAAACATTGGCATACATGATACTTAAGCAGCACCAACCCAACAACACAGGAGTCACATGATTTCAATCGTCTCACCCGTCCTCATCATAGGTAGAGGTTGTTTTGATAAGGACCTGCCTCGCATGGGCCAGTAGGCCTTCTACAGTGTTCCTCCATTCTAATGTTCTTATGACATTCCTCAGGTCACGTGCGTCACATCTCACTCTCCGCCTATATATATAATGTCTTTCTACCTCTGTATGTTAGAAGTGATCAAGGTCCCAGGACCAAAACGTTTTCTAATAAATATGTTATAGTATTTGCTTACGTGTCTTTCTAAACCAATAAATTAGTTAGACAAGACCGGCCTCTTGTGAATCCATGCTGAGTATCATTAATCAAGCTATGCTTATCGAGATGGCTTCTTATAATTTGAGCTATAATTGACTCTAGTAATTTGCCTACAATTGAGGTCAGGCTTATTGGGCGGTAATTTGACGGTAACGACTTGTCCCCTGTTTTAAAAATAGGAATTACATTAGCCATCTTCCACATATCAGACACTACACCTGTTTGAAGAGATAAATTAAAAATATTAGTTAATGGTTCACAGACTTCCATTTTGCATTCCTTTAGAACCCTTGAAAAAACCTCATCAGGACCCAGTGACTTATTTTGCTTCAGTTGGTCTATCTGCTTCACAACCATTTCACTAGTGAACATTAAAATGGTATAAAATACCGACAGGTTGTTAGGTAAGACACATATGCAACAGTTAGGTATCTTTATTATGAAACGTTTCGCCTACACAGTAGGCTTCTTCAGTCAAGTACAGAAAAGTTGATAGAAGCATATTGTTTCATACTATGGAACAATGCTCTTCTCCAGACTGAGGGACTGACCACCTCAAAACTTTAAGGGTGATGGACTGATTACATCGTCTTCAAGTATCTTCTGCTTCTATCAACTTTTCTGTACTTGACTGATGAAGCCTACTGTGTAGGCGAAACGTTTCATAATAAAGATACCTAACTGTTGCATATGTGTCTTACCTAACATTTCACTAGTGACTGTGATGTTACATAATTTATCTTCTTCTGGCCCACTATAAAAATTAATTACCGGAATATTATTAGTGTCTTCCTGTGTAAAAACCGAGAGAAAATAATTATTTAAAATCGAGCACATTTCATTCTCTTTGTCAGTAAGATGCCCATAGTTATTTTTAAGGGGACCTATCTTATCTCTGACTTTTGTTCTATATACCTGGAAAAAACTTTTTGGGTTAGTTTTAGAATCCCTTGCAACTTTAATTTCATAGTCCCTTTTAGCTTTTCTTATCCCCTTTTTAATGTCCCTCTTAATTAATGTCAATATACTGATTCATAAGATGACCCTCGCCTCTTTTGATACGCCTATAAATTCCTTTCTTATGCCCTAGTAGATATTTCAGCCTATTATTCGTCCATTTTGGGTCATTTCTATTTGATCTAATTTCTTTATAAAGGATAAACTTTCTTTGAGCAGCATGTATTGTGTTCAGAAAACTGTCATATTGATAGCTCTCTTCGTTACCCCAGTCAACAGATGATAAGTGTTCTCTAAGCCCATCGTAATCTGCTAAGCGAAAATCTGGGACTGTTACTGAGTTATCCCTACTATCATACTTCCATTCAATTCTAAATGTAATTGATTTGTGGTCGCTAGCACCCAGTTCCTCTGAAACTTCTAAATTATTAACAAGGGATTCATTGTTTGCCAGAACTAAGTCAAGCAGGTTATTACCCCTTGTAGGTTCTGTCACAAACTGCTTCAAAAAACAATCCTGAACTACTTCTAAGAAGTCGTATGATTCTAAATTCCCAGTCAAGAAATTCCAATCAATATGACTAAAGTTAAAGTCTCCTAGAATTACTACATTATCGTGCCTTGTGGCCCTAACAATTTCCTCCCATAGTAGTCTCCCCTGGTCCCTATCTAAATTTGGGGGACGGTATGTCACACCTAAAGTTAATTTTTCATGCCCCTCTGAAAATTCTATCCAAACAGACTCTGTATGTGTTACTTCAGACTTAATACCCGTTTTTATGCAACAGTTCAAGCGATCTCGGACATACAATGCCAAGCCACCCCCCTTCCCGATACTTCTATCTACTTGGAACAATTTAAAACCCTGAATGTGACATTCTACAGGCATGTCCCGACTTTCTGAATTAAACCACGTCTCAGTAATGGCAAATACATCTATGTTACCTGCGCTAGCAACTAGTCTCAACTCGTCCATCTTATTCCTAGCACTGCGACTATTTGTGTAATAAATACTTAAAGACCCTCCTCTTTCTTTACCCTTCCTGCTCCTTTCTGTTATTCCACTAAACATACTACTGTCCTTGTCAATTAGTGTCATTGGCTTTCCAATACCCACCTCATTTTGCCTATTAATAGTTCTCCTAGTACTCATATTACTACCCTGAGACTTCACAAATTTCCCGCAAAAACCCATACCACTAACTATTCCTAGTTTAAAGACCTAACAGCTCCCTCCACTGCGTTAGCCAGTGCTCCCACCCCACACCTAGATAAGTGAACCCCATCCCTGGCATACATGTCATTTCTGCCATAGAAGAGGTCCCAGTTGTCAATGAATGTTACCGCATTTTTCCTTACACGTATTTGTCCAGCCAGCATTTGACACCAATTGGCTCTGGACAAAAACCATTCATTTCCAACTCCTCATCCTTGGCAAAATTGCCACAAATGACAGGTTCCCACCCTCCCTCCTAATTATCTCTTTGCAGACCTATACCTGCTAATCAAGTCCTCACCCTACGTCTGCCAACATCGTTGCCTCCAGGCACTGAGACAGATAAAAGGATTGCTGCTCCCCATTACCTCTCATGGTAGTCGTCCATCGGCTACCAATATCCTTCATCCTCCCCGCTCCCAGGTAAAACAACACTCTCTGCCCTCCTACTCTGTCCTTCAAGCAGAAATGCCCTATCCATGTACTCTAATCTGGCTATCCCCAACAACACAATGTTTTTACCTTCCTTGGCGTCCGTCCGCGTGATGCTCCGAGTAGTGACTCACATTCGCCAGTAGCATTACACTACATATGAGAATTCGTCAAAACGTTCTCGATGGTCTTCGTGGGAGTTTCATAGGGATGTCTCATTCACGTCTTGCACAATGCTTCTTTGGGTGCTCGTTGTGGCACTTTCCCCCAGTAGAACACTCACATTCGTCGGTAGCACCGAGAATGGGTTGGAAGTTTCCACGGTAGACTTTTTGGTATACTCGTGGTTTCTGCCTCTCCTACCGGTTTTCTCTCCCTAGATCTTCAGCTTGTTCCAGTTGCCCGGCCATCATGACCAAGCCGCCCCTCTTAACCTGGAGACTCACAACAGAGAGGATTACTACGAAATCCTCTCTTGTTCCTCCGTTAAATCGCCCGTAATCGGCCCTCTAGCAACCTGAGCTCTTCTCGCAGCTGCTGGTAAAAGTTGCCTCAAGAGAGGGCATCCGGTTAAGATTCACAGAGAGCACACAAAACAGGTCTTCACAGAGCTTAAAGTACACGTCACCCTCAATATCACTCCTAGTTTGCCTGCGGAGTGTCTCAGTACTTCGCAACTCTAAGAAGATAGTGTGTAAGGGGGCCGTCTGGAAACAACGTGCTGACTGTACAGGCACATACAAAATCCCCACCTTTATCACAGCCTTGGTCTACCATACATCATGGCTGTGAGAAAGCCCAAACGAAGCGATCAAGCGGTACACCTGACGCTCTGGACCACTTCGATCAATTGGAGGGGGTTCTCCCTGAAGTCGCTGCCCTGTTACCACTGTGAGAAGGGTATCACCTAAGACCTCCCCATAAGTTCGTGGCTCTGGCCGCCACCAGTCTTTGGACTGTCGTAGCTGAGATTGGGACAGTAATCCCAACATGTGGAAAGACCTGTTGCTGCCTTGGCTCATCGTCTGCCGCCTCAATTTCCCCGGATGCCAGCATGGCTGGGGATCCAGTTCAAATGTCCGAGCATTACCCTGAACTTCTAAGGTCTGTCATTATGCTCAGATCGAGTGATGAGGTAACATTATCCTGTGCGTTGAGGAGAGGATGAGGCATCTGATTGCAGGGTGGAATCAACATTATGACAGGTCGGAGTCGATGTCGTAGGCACTGTGTACAATGCTGCTGAATCGCCACCAGCTGCAGGCTTGAAGGATCGTGCAGTGGTCAGGGAGTCGCAGCCTTTGTTGTGACCATGGTGTACAGTCCAGCTGCTGCTCTCTTCCTGTCATGGTCGACAGAACCATCTGTGCAAATACAACATGCACATGTGCCTCCCTCGCAGTAGCATGCTTGTCTCAGCGAGATGCTGAGGGGTGCTTGACGCAGAACACTTAGAGATGGGTAGCTGCATGATGAAAACATCGCTGGACTGGGCGCCAGGGAGGTGGGATGGTACCCAGCAACAGGAAGGTCACAACTCTTCTCACAGGAGCAGCTGTAACAGGCATCAGCTTCCGCCCAGCAGCAACAAAACAACGAATCCCAGGAGTATATTCCGTGAAGAGTGTGGGATCTTGTGACATGGTAGTTAATATCCTGTCCCTTAGTGGGGTACCATGCTGCCGTGCAGATCGTGGCCACCTTTGCAAGGCGTTTATGTATCTACTCTGTCAAGTCAGAGGATAGGAAGCCGGGCCATCAGATCAAACATACTGTCTGTTGGTCCAGATGGGGGCACCAAGCATATTCTTATCGCCTGGTTTTGTACACCTCCACCCTTTCCTGCTCTGTGGGAAGAGATGAGCTAAAGCCGGAGGCCTGGTAGTCGAAGATCGAGCCGATAAGCTTGTATATTAGTACAAGCGAAGTACATCTTTGCTTCCCTGCAACGGTGCCAACTTCGCCTGTTTCTGAAAGGACAGCTTTTAATCAATGAGATTCCCAAGTACAGATAGGACCTGTCCACCCCTCCACCCCCCCCAAAAAGGTTTCTATATCCTGAAATACGTAATACTATTCACAGGAACAGGTCCCTTGAACATCCATTGCAAAGATTTCTCGCCGTAAGATCTTGAGGCCAGTATTCCTTCAAGACTGCGTAATTAGTCCAAAGCTCTCTGAGCCTGTCTTGCCTATTTGCTTTCCCTTTCACTACTAGTGCAGGATGTCAGTGGGGCTCACATGGGGCCGGCGATCGAGCTGAGAGCTGTGAACCACCATGAAAGAGGAAGGCTCACAAGTTCCCTGCATAAGGATGTTAAATATAGGGTTAGGACTGAGCACTACCCTCCTTGTGTGTACCGTATTCCACAGGGTTTTAAAAGAACGAGTAGTGTCCCCTGAAAAGCTGACACAGGCCTGCCATGCCCCTAAGGTAGTAGGACTCTATCCAGGCCAGGAGGCTCCTTTGATAGTCCCTTCCGAGCGAGTATTGACCCTAGAAAATCTGCTGTGGTGCTGCTAGCTCAAATGACCTTCTCAAGGCCGAGGTAAACGACGATAACTAGGTTTTTTGTTCTGCTATCAGCATCTGGCTAGTAGAGTGGTTATGCACATCTGCTGTTCCCACTCCTTTGTGAAGCCAAATATGTGATGATGAGGGGGGTCCAAGTTTTTCCATAGGAGGCGGTTAAACACCATCCTCTCAGCAGTCTTGCTACGTACACTGGTCAGCGATATGGGTCTCAATACTGCCTGGTCCTTGGGCTTGGAATTTGGTAACGATTGTAGCTTCTTCCAAGCCTGCTGAGAATTTCTGGCCCCCTCCACGACTTGATAATTGACGACTAGTATTGCCTCCCATCCCCTCTGCCCCAGCCCGTGCAATCATGGAGTACGTCACACCAGCGATGCCCGGGCAGGTGTCACCTGTGCTCTTAATGGCACGTCGGAGTTCCAAGTCCGTGAGGTCATACATCAGTCACATCTTCCGACTCACATGCAGCTTGTAATCGTTAGACTGGCCGCTGTGGCAGAAGAATCCGTCTGTATATTCCGGATTCCTGTGGGAGCTGAGTGGAGGCTCCCCTGGAAGGTGAAAATAAAACTTCCACTAGTTATCTCTGCGTTCATCCTGGATGAGGTTCGGGTGTGCTGGTGCCTCGGCTTGCACTTGCGGTTGCTAGTTGAGCTTGCCCCCATATCTCAATAAGGTAGTGTGTGATGCTCCGAATTGAGCACCACTCCAGCCATTTCTCATTTAACTCTGAGAGAGAATTCTGCGGGCATGCTGCACAATGGCTTCTCCAGAGTATTCCTGTTGTCTCTGCCGTAAGGGTAACGCCTGTATCAGCGTACCAAAAAGAGTTGATGTCGGTGGTTCTGTCCCCGCACCTCGTCGTTGTAGAACCACCAGTCTCTTTTGTAGTGCGTCCTGCGCTTCTTTGGAATTGCGCACTCTGCTGCCTGGATGAGAACGTGTTAGCTCCTGTTCCGCCGTATCAACAGTCTCAGATAGCGAGTATGTGGACCACCAGTCATGAAGAGTAACCGAACACCTTGCATTTGCCCTCTTTACGATCCCATCTAGGAGCATCACAAACTGTGGGAGGCCTGTTGATGTGAAGGTGGTGATCACTGCAAAGGGGTCACTGACAATGTGAGGATGGAGTTTCCCATTTTGGCTCCTGCTGCAGTTGTCTTGAACCCAAGTAAGGTCGAGAGCAGCCACCCAACAGGTGCGGGGGTCTCCATTGTTTTAGCAACTTTACCTCTGGAATATTCGTGTAGGAGCAGTCTGTGTCTGCCACAGCCTTGGTTGCTGAGTGAGAGTGCAGTATTGGTGATGTGCGGTTGAAATCTCCACCAACAATAATACACTCTGTGCGTGGCTATGCGAGAGCTTCTGCAATGTCGAGGTGCGTCTTGGTTCTTGTAATGTTATAGATGGAATGGGAGCCCCAGGTATTGTCATAAGGATGGCCTGTACCTCGACAATCCACCCCCACAGTCCACAGGGTTGGTTATAACCTTCGTGCAGGTATTTTGTATGGATACAAATATAGGCTGTGCCTCTGCAGTGAATGCCTCGGGTCCATTGCCGAAATACCCAGCAAAACCGGGTAGTCTTGGGGCACATAGTCGGGACAGTCAATTCTTGTAGCAAAGAAAGACGGATGTCAACCCGATCCCGAATACTGCCTCCTCCAGCAAGAGGTGCTGTTTGGCTACCTTAAGGCCCTGAAGGTTCCATTGTCAGAAGACCTTGAGGGTGTGATTTGGTACCGAGGTTATATCCATTGCTGTTTGTATACCCTGAGCTGGAGACAGTCCTGCCAGCTCTGAGAACCTGCAAATTCATGCAACCACAGTCTCCTCTTCGGTCAGAAAGCCCCCTCTCAGTCAGAGTACTGACCATCTGCCGGAATGGCGCTCTGATGTTCCGTGAGTTGATTGTGTTAGCAAATAAGATCCGTGACCACCTTGATGTGTAGGCGACGAAATTCCTCCCTGGTGCGGGCTCTTTGGAGAATGGGTTTCGAAACAGTGGATATTATCTTGGCTGCTTGTGGCTGTAGGGACTGCAGAAGGGTTGGATTATCCTTTATTTGTATGGACCGTGGTCTGTTCTGCAGTATACCAGTTTGAGTAACCGTGATACTGCTGGTGAGGTGCCATGGTTGAGTCTACAAAAGCTCCTTGCCGGGTAAGGAGGTCTGCCTGCGTTTTGTCCGTAGCTGATGGCTGTGGGGGCTCTTTTAGTGCAGCCTGCTGATCGCATTGACCCGATCCAAAAAAAAGCCCTGATGAAGCCACCTGTTCCTCTTTGTTTCTGTTTCTTTCGTTGAGGTAGGGTGCAGGAGGTTTCTTGACCTTGACGCCTGGTTGAGGCTTCCAGGTTGGGAATCTCCGGCATTTGGACTTGGTTTAGCTGCCTGAGAGATCTGCGGTATGGCAGGGTTTCTCTGCACCCATCGTTTAATGATCCGTCGTAGCCTTTTGCCGGATTTTTGGGCGTCTATTCCAGACTTCTTGAATCTTTCGAGCCTCCCGGGGCATCGAGGATTCCATGCATGGTGTTTCTGGCCTGCAGTTCGGGCATTGTGGAGTGGGTGCATGCATTTTTCAGCTTGGTGATGCATTCTTCGGTAGGGTGGTGCTGGTGCAGACACCGCAGATTACTCTCTATCGGACAGAGTCACCCAGGTGTCCATAACGTCTGACACTTGCAACGCGAAACTGGTGTGCAGTGATGGTCCTGACATCGTACATGCCCCAAGAAACCGAGGTATCCAGCTGGGATGGGCAGTGTCCTACATGCTGAATGAGAGCCTGTCGGGTTTGGTGCGTTGCCTGCCGTCTTTGCCTTGGAGACGTTTGAGCTGATCACCACACTGGGAAGTGCGCTCTACTTGCCTAGACTGCATACATCAGCGGTATCGCATCACTACACCCTTGTGATCTTCTGACGCGAGAGTCCAGTTCCTCCAGGGTGAAGACGTCTGTCTCCATGACTCGCATTCAAGGTGTAAAACATTTCCTTTTTGAGATGGAGCAATATTGGTTCTCCTCCCCTCAAGTTGAACCATATCTTGAACTTTCAGGTTGTTTCGTGAATCCAGGTCTGAAACAACCCCAATAGTGGATGCTGTGTCCCCATAAAACTTCACCTTGAATTTGCAGGTCGGTTGGAAGCTGGGTTCGCCTGCTCCGTGGAGCGGCGGTGCTTCTTCATCGTGTCCAGTTGTTTCCATCCCTCTGTGGTTTTCGGGGGTGCGGTGTTTCTTTCCGCACCTGTTTCTATTGTCGCTGGCTCCATGGTTGGACTGTCAGATCTGCTACAAAGTGAGCTAGGACTCCTCTTTCCTCCGCAACTTCTCGCTAGAATTTCGCCCCACATTTCCAAATCTGAAGTCCTCAGTCGGTTCTAGGAGCACCGGGGCCTCTTCTTTTTCGGCAAAGCCTGTGCCTATCATGTGATACAGGTAGTGAACTCCGTGAACTGAGAGTGTGTCAATGGATTGTCGTAATACGAGTCTTCCTGAAGACGGCAGTTCAGCTAGTGTCTCTAACATACAGAGGTAGAAAGACATTATATATAGGCGGAGATTGAGGTGGGACGGTCACGTGACTTGAGGAATGTCATAAGAAACATAAGAATGGAGAACACCGAGATTGCAGACTCAAGGCACAAGCTATCCTCAACAAACCGCCCATGGAACAGCCCCCTAAACAGTTCATAGTATTCCCATGTGGCGATGTTGCCACGAATACTCGCAGGGCACTTGCTATGAGTAACATCAACGTTCCACCATAAACCATTATCCTAGCAAAGACCTCACTACGAAACGCAGCCCCACACCACTAACTTCTACAGCAGGGGCGTCTACACCTATCCCCAGTGGGGTCCTGTCCCCAGAAATATGTAGGCGAGACGCAGAGATCTTCAGTCCGCCTGAATGAGCCTCGAAATTCCTCTAAACAGAGACGATGTAAGGTACGCCTGTGTCCTCCACAGAGACTCCACGGGGCAATTGATGAACTGGAATAGGCACAACTCGTTCTCACCGAACCAGACCTCAGACTATGGACAATGGCGCTTCCCAGCCTGAGGACTGAAACACCCTCAAAACTTTAAGGGTGATGGACTGATTACATGTCTTCATCCTCTTTCTGTAAAAGGACACAAGTGCAACTAATGTGACATTTATTGTGGCAACGTTTCGCTCTCCAGGAAGCTTTATCAGCCATTACAAACAATACATGACACAGAGGTAAATAAAGGCTCTGAGTGAGGTGAACCCTATGAGGTAATCCATCTCGATGGTTCACTAGTGTAGTAGTAGTATTAGTCGTAGTAGTAGTGGTAGTGACAAAAGTAATACATGGTACCTCACTAAGTAATCACTCACTCTGAGCCTTAAACCCCTCTGTGTCCATGTATTGTTTTGTAATGCTGATAAAGCTCCTGGAGAGCGAAACGTTGCCACAAATAATGTCACATTAGTTGCACTTGGTGTCCTTTTACTTTACATATTCGGTAATTCTACTACCAACGATTATTACAAGTCTCTTCTGCTTCAATCAACTTTTCTCCTGTACCGACAGAAAGAAGCCTACTGTGTAGGCGAGACTTGCGAAATAAAGAATACTAACACTTGCATATGTGTCTTTCCAACGGACCTCAGACGCCGACCGGTGCCAGAAGCCTCACTAAATCGCCACACCGACACTAATAGAACGCAACATCTGGAAACTAGCAAAATTTCAAAAAACAGTGGCATGCAGGATACTTAAGCAGCACCCAACCCAACAACACAGGAGTCACATAATTTCATCGTCTACCTCCGTCCTCATCATAGGCAGAGGTTGTTTTGATAAGGACCTGCCGTTCGCATGGGCCCGTAGGCCTTCTACAGTTTTCCTCCATTCTTATGTTCTTAGGACATTCCGCAGTTCCCCACGTGCGTCACACCTCACTCTCCGCCATTATAATGTAATTATCTACCTCTGTATGTGTAGAAGAAGTGATCAAGGTCCCAGACCGAAACGTTTTCTCATAAATAGTTATAGAGTTTTGCCTACTTGCACTTCTAAACCAACCTTGTCGTAATTTAATACCAGGTTTATACCATCTTCTTGCAGGTCCTCGGACGCCGGCAGGACTATCAGTCACCAGCTCAGGAAACAACAGCGACGGAATAACCTCGGTACCAAATCACCCCCTCAAGGTTCACAATGGAACATCCCAGGGCCTAAGGAGCTAAACAAACAGCACCTCTTGCTGGAAGG
This sequence comes from Cherax quadricarinatus, assembly GCF_026875155.1. NCBI lineage: Eukaryota > Metazoa > Arthropoda > Malacostraca > Decapoda > Parastacidae > Cherax > Cherax quadricarinatus. Next base: position 13,614,439 of record NC_069435.1, on the reverse strand, counting down.
CAGTAATTAGTAAGTCGGGATCGGGTGACATCGTCTTGCTACAAGAAACTCTGACTGTCCCGACTATGGCCCAAGACTACCCGGTTTTGCCTGGTATTTTCCGGCACATGGAACACCGGCTTTCTCTGCAGAGGCACAGCCGTAATTGTATCCAATTACAATACCTCACGAGGTTATAGCCAACCCTTTGGACTGTGGGAGGAGTCGAGGTACCGCCAGATCCTTGGCACATTACCTGGGGCTCCCATACCATCTATAACATCTACAAGAACCCAAGACACACCCTCGCATTAAGAACTAAGAACATAAGAACGAAAAAAGGAACACTGCAGAAGTCCTACTGGCCCATGCGAGGCTGGTCCAAGTCTCCTAACCGCTTAAGCCAATGCACCCAACCTAGTCAGGTCAGGTCAATTGACGGCAACCCGACGCAACCGACCTGGTAGCCAAGCTAGAGCTCCCGCAACTAGCACGCACAGTGTGTATTATGTGTTGTGGAGATTTCAACGCACCTCACCCAATACTCATCTCTCACTCAGCACACCAATGTCTGCTTGGCAACACAGCAATGCTCCACCACATTATTCCAGAGGTAAAGTTGCCTAAACAATGGAGACCCCACACACTCTGTTGGGTGGCTGCCTCGAAAACCTTAACCTATTGGGTCAAGACACCTCGCAGCAGGAGCCACATGGGAAACTCCATCCTCACCTTGTCAGTGACCACTTTGCAGTGATCACCACCTTCAACATCAACAGGCCTCCCACAGTTGTGCTGCCTCCTAGATGGGACGTAAAGAGGGCCAACTGGAAGGTGTTCCAGGATTATCTTCATGACTGGTGGTCCACATACTCTCTATCTGAAGACTGTGATACGGCTGAACAGGAGCTAATCACTGTTCTCATCCAGGCAGCAGAGTGCGCAATTCCAAAGAAGTCCTGCAGGACGCACTCACAAAAGAGACTGGTGGTTCTACAACGACGAGGTGCGGGAGCAGAACCACCGCATCAACTCTTTTAGGAAGCTATACAGGCGTAACCCTACGGCAGAGAACAGGAATACTCTGAGAGCCATTGTGCAGCATGCCCGCAGAATCTCTCTCAGAGTAAAAACTGAGAAATGGCTGGAGTGGTGCTCAACATTCGGGCATCACACCACCTTATCTGAGATATGGGGCAAGCTCAACATAGCAACTGGCAAGAGCAAGCCGAGGCCACCAGCACACCCGAACCCATCCCAGGAAGCTGAGAAACTAGTGGAGCTTTTCACTTCCAGGGGAGCATCCACTCAGCTCCCACAGGACATCCGGAATATACAGACGGATCTTCTGCCACAGCGCCAGCTAACGATACAAGCTGCATGTGAGTCGGAAGATGTGACTGATGAAGACCTCACGGACTTGGAACTCCGACGTGCCATTAAGAACACAGGTGACACTGCCCGGGCATCGATGGTGTTACATACTCCATGATTGCACGGGCTGGGCAGAGTGGATGGGAGGCCATACTAGACGTCATTAACAAGTCGTGGAGGGCCAGGACACTCCCAGCAGCTTGGAAGAAAGCTACCATCGTACCAATTCCAAAGCCCAAGGACCCAGGCAGTATGAGACCCATATCGCTGACCAGCTGCTTAGCCAAGACTGCTGAGAGGATGGTGTTAAACCGCCTCCTATGGAAACTTGGACCCTCTCATCATCACATATTTGGCTTCACCAAAGGAGTGGGTACAGCAGAGTGCATAACCACTCTACTAAGCCAGATTGCTGACAGTAACAAAAAACCTAGTATTGTCGTCTACCTCGACCTTGAAAAGGCATTTGAGCTAGCCAGCCCCACAGCAATTCTGGCAATACTAGCTCGGAAGGGAATCAAAGGACGCCTCCTGGCCTGGATAGAGTCCTACCTTAGGGGCAGGCAGGCCTGTGTCAGCTTTCAGGGACACTACTCTTCCTTTAATCCCTGGAAAACGTACACCACAAGGAGTGTGCTCAGTCCTACCCTGTTTAACATCCTTATGCAGGAACTTGTGAGCCTTCCCTTTCATAGTGGTACACAGCTCCTCAGCTATGCTGATGATCTTGCACTCGTAGTGAATGGGAAAGGCAATTTAGAACGACAGGCTCAGAGAGCTTTGGACCTAATTACGCAGTCTTGCAAGGAACTAGGCCTCAAGATCTCGGCCGAGAAATCTCTTGCAATGATGTTCAAGGCCAGATCTGTGAATAGATTACGTATTCAGGATATAGAACTTGAGTGGACAGCTCCTACCTGTACTTGGGAATCTACATTGATAAAAAGCTGACCTTTCAGAAACAGGCCGAGTATGTCAGGTCACGTGCTCTACTCAGACTCAACGCCATGAGAAGCCATGACGAGGCACCGTGCAGGGGCAAGCAAAGATGTACTTCGCTTGTACTATATACAAGCTATACGCTCGCTCATTGACTACGGTGCACCGGCGTTAGCTCATCTCTTCCCGCAAGAGCAGGCAAAGAGTGGAGGTCGTACAAAATCAGGCGATAAGAACTATGCTTGGGGCCCCCATCTGGACCAACACAGTATGTCTCAGATCTGAGGCCCGGCTTCCTTCCTTGGCTGACAGAGTAAGATACATAAACGCCTGCAAAGTGGCCACGATTCTGCACAGCAGCAAGGTACCCCACTAAGGAGACGGATATTGACAACCATGGCACAAGATCCACACTCTTCACGACTACTCTGGATTCGTTCGTTTTGTGCTGCTGGGCGGAAGCTGCTGCCTATACAACTACTCCTTGAGAAGAGTTGTGACCTTCCTGTTGCTGGGTACCATCCACCACCTCCCTGGCGCCCGATTTCCAGCGATGTTTGCTCATGCAGCTACCCATCTCTAAGCGTCTTTTGCAGTCAAGACACTCCCCAGCAATTTATGCTGAGACAAGCATGGCACTGGCAGAGGGGCACATGTGCAGTGTATTTCACGAGGTTCTGTCGACCCTGACAGGAAGAGAGCAGCAGCTGGACTGTACCACAATGGTCACACACAAGGCTGGGGACTCCCGACCCCCGCCGAACCTCAAGCTGAGTGGTGGGGTTTCAGC
>NC_069435.1:13588915-13610857 GCF_026875155.1 Cherax quadricarinatus | reverse complement strand
TTAAAAAAGGTAATGAACTCACAATTTACAAAGGTAATGAACTCACAATTTACAAAGGTAATGAACTCCAGGTAAGTCTGGTCACAATCATGAAAAGTTACAAAGGTATTTACAGATTACAGAGGTACGTAATGGGTCCTGGGACTGGGCCCCAAAGTTGTGATGACTGAACTAGGTACAAGGTAATGAACTCACAAGTTACAAAGGTAATGAATACTATAAGAATGGTTACTTACGATTATACATGGCTACAATCATGAACAAATTATAGTGTAATGAGCAATTCACACTTCCACACCCGGTCACAACTGTAGTGAGCTATTGGTGCAAATATTGATTGTTGAGTCACACACACACACACACACACACACACACACACACACCACACACACACACACACACACACACACACCACACACACCCCCACACACACACACATACAAATTCATACACACACACACACACACACACACACACACACACACACACACATACACAAACTCATACACACACACGCACACACACTCATACACACACACGGTAGCGATCAGTGAAGAGGCGGGGCCAGGAGCTGAGTCTCGACCCCTGCAACCACAATTAGGTGAGTACAATTAGGTGAGTACACACACACTCATACACACACACACACACTCATATACACTCATACACATACACACGCACACACAAACACACACACAAACACACACACACACACACATGCACACACACCGATCCCTCTGTTTCCACCTCCCGCACCACAGTTACAGTATTAGAACAGAAGTTGAAGGTTTGGTACACAAATGCAGATGGATTAACGAATAAACATGAGGAATGGCAAGAAAGAATCAATGAGAAGTCCCCAGACATCATAGCAGTTACAGAAACAAAACTCATGGAGACAATAACAGATGCAATCTTCCCACCAGGATACCAGATCATGAGGAAAGATAGAAGGGGCAGGGGGGGAGGTGGGGTTGCTCTGCTCGTAAAAAACAGATGGAAATTCGAGAAAATGGAAGGAATAGATGAGACAGGAGAAAGAGACTACATAGCAGGTACACTTCAGTCTGGGGAACACAAAGTGGTCATTGCAGTGATGTATAATCCACCACAGAACTGCAGGAGGCCAAGAGAGGTAATATGAAGAGAGCAACAGAGCAATGGTGGACACACTTGCTGAGGTGGCAAGAAGAGCTCACTCCAGCAGAGCAAAGTTGCTGGTTATGGGGATTTCAACCACAGGGAGATTGACTGGGAAAACCTGGAGCCACATGGGGGTCCCGAAACATGGAGAGCCAGGATGTTGGACGTGGTGCTGGAAAACCTCATGCACCAACATATTAAGGACACTACCAGAGTGAGAGGGGAGGATGAACCAGCAAGATTGGACCTTGTGTTCACCTTGGGCAGCTCAGACATTGAGGACATCAAGTATGAGAGTCCCCTAGGAGCTAGCGACCACGTGGTTCTGTGCTTTGAATACATAGTAGAGCTGCAAGTGGAGAGAATAACAGGAGTACAATGGGAAAAGCCTGACTATAAAAGAGGGGACTACATAGGGTTGAAGAACTTCCTGTGGGAGGTGCAGTGGGACAGGGAACTGGCAGGAAAGCCAGTAAATGAAATGATGGAATATGTAGCAACAAAATGCAAGGAGGCAGTGGAAAGGTTCATTCCCAAGGGCAACAGTAACAACGGGATGACCAGAACAAGCCCCTGGTTTACCCGACGGTGTAAGGAGGCAAAAACAAAGTGCAATAGAGAATGGAAAAAGTACAGAAGGCAGAGAACACACGAAAATAGGGAGATCAGTCGCAGAGCCAGGAATGAGTACACACAGGTAAGGAGGGAGGCCCAGCGACAGTATGAAAATGACATAGCATCGAGAATCAAGACTGACCCGAAACTGTTGTATAGCCACATCAGGAGGAAGACAACAGTCAAAGACCAGGTGATCAGATTAAGGACAGAAGGTGGAGAACTCACAAGAAATGATCAGGAGGTATGTGAGGAGCTGGAAACTTTCTGCAAGCATTAGTTAGGCAGTGTAAAGTGGCCTGACTTCTGCACCTGGGTATCGAAATGTATTTGCCTATTGTGCTTCATTGGCTGGGTAGGAACTAATTCCCATAAACAAGGAGAAATTACCTATCGAACCTCAAGATTGTCTTCAGAATCTGTTTTTTTGCTTGGGATTACAAATTTGTTTGATTTGTTATGTTGTCTCTCATGTCTCAGTACATGAAATCAGTAAAATTTTCTTTTGGAGACCTATCTGCAAACAGGGCTTTTACAGGTTGGTATTCAGTCAATGGGCACTATGGATGTCTCATGGTCAGCTGGGGTTACTGTTCAACAGCAGCTCATCATGAACTTATCTTCATCTGGTATCCTCCACTCGATCCTAATATCTTTCTTTTTCTGACTAATTTATGCTTTTTGGCTGGTGTTTCTTACCTCATCTTACACTTGGACACATCTGCATCTGGTGGCAAGTATTCATCACCACTTTCAAGCAATATGGGTCATCTACCTCAGTTCTGAGCTCACTTTTCTCCAAAATTGCAGGACATATTTTGACCTTGGTGTGGAGGGCTCACCATAAAACAATTTCTCATTGATTCTGGAAGGACAATAAAAACGTTTCTGATACACATCCAGGACCACATACTAAATTCATTTTAAGCATATAGAATATTTTTTTATAAATTTTTATTTACTGAAATTGAAAACTGGGCTAAAAGGGCAGACCAACATTTTTTGAGGCCTCTTTTGTTGCCTTTTTTCATTTGCATGGTACACTCATATTTTGCTTCACACGGCTTTTTATTATATATATAATATATTATTATATATATTATATATATATATATATAATATTTATATATATTTATTTAATATATATATATATATATATTTATATATATATATATATTTATATATATATTCTTATATATATATATATATATATATATATATATATATATATTATATTTATATAAAATATATTATATATGTATATATTTATATATATATAAATATGACCAATCTATTTATTTAAGCACTAGACATAACAATCAGTACTTACGACATTGTAGAGGATAAAACCCAAGGGTATTTGAGTTCGCTAGATGACAAAATGTTTTCTCGGCGATGCAAGCCCACAAGTGTTAATCTTGGTATCTAACAAGTGGAAGCAAGAAACAGGATGCCACCACTTAGTGAAGTTGACTCAGGGAAGGCTTGTGATGGTCAGGAAATATAAAGAAACAGGAATCTAGATGCGCGGCACAGTAGGATGACACTCGCAGAAAAGATCTGGGCTCTCAAATTTTGAGGGCTGGCCCGATGAAGGGTTTGCATTTACGATTCCTGTTGATGCGAAGTCATCTTTGTTGCTACTCTTCTGCCTTAAATGGTGGTTAATATTTATGGAGCGCTAAACCGTATGGATTATACTGGGACCTGTGGGGGGGATGGATGGTATTCAGCTCAAAATTCAGGGAACTGGAACACAGATCTAATTCCCTAGATCAAGAGCCCCCTCACCAGATCTCGGGAACCTCCCTGTGAAGGGTTTGCCTTTGAAGTTGAGGGGACCACATATAAAACATGGTAATCAAAATTGTTTCTTTTTTTATGCACTTTGTCTTTCTCACTTGCTATTATTTCCAGTCATCTACTGAATAGTAAAAAAATAAACCTTACAGCTATAATGAAATTAATTTTTTAAACTAATGAATCATGATTTAATTGTAGGATGGTGAAATACCTGAGCGTCATCTTGGTGTCATACGGATTATAAGCGAGCCCACACTCAAGATGGAAACCTCGTACCCACCGGACTCTGGCAACTACTAAGCAGCACAGACCCCAACTCTATGCTAGAAACAGGATTAACTCGGTGGCACTCGATGTATGCACAGGCTTATCCTCTAAGACAAAAGGAGGAGTGATGTAAAACTGAAAAGAGACAGGCTCTCCCTAATACCGGCGGACGGAAAAGAATAAACAGAGCGGCTAAAAGGGGTCAATATATCTGAAAATGCGTAGGGGACACTGGTCAGAGAAATTGCAAGCATCGTACTTAAGCCTAAAAGAATCCTTTAGGAGTCAGGAATCGCGGAAGATCTAAAAGCCATAAACTGAAATCGAAAGGAAAACCCACATGTATTTCTTTCCTAGCCAAAAATCAAAATCGAGAACAAACGTCCAGTATTGGTGCCCCTACTTAAACAAATGGGTCCTACACAGTGACAGCAAGGAAAATGAGTGAACTACTCAAGTCCCATTTTGACTCTGTTTTTAGGAAGCCGCTTACCAAAACTGAGAGTCGAGATCAAAATTGAATTTTTTATGAGAGAGCACAAAATTGATGAACCACAAGCCTTTTCGGATGTTATCCTGTGCCAAATGATTTCGAACAGGCGATAAATGACATGCCAGGCACTCGCCCAGGGGCCAGACTCATGGAGCTCTGTGTTCATCAAGAATGCAAGAAAGCCCCTATCACGAGCCTTTTCCATTCCTATGGAGGGAGCATGGACACGGGGGTAGTCCCACAGTTACTAAAAACAACCCAGTCATAGCCCCACTCCACAAAGGGGGCAGTAAGAAGCAACAGCAAAGAATACAGGACATCAATAGCACTAAACATCCAATTATCATTAAATCTTTGAATGGGTCTAAGATATGCAAGATCACACCCATTATAAACCCATCAGTTACACAACCCAGGGCAACATGGGTTTAGAACAGGTCGTCTTGTCTGTCTCAACTTATTGGATCACTACGAAAAGGTCCTAAATGACAATAGAGACAAAAAGAATTTGCAGGATGTAATATATACAGACTTTGCAAAAGCCTTCGCAAGTGTGAACATGCGTAATAGCGCACAAAATGCGTGTCTAAAGGAATAACAGGAAAAGTACGGTCGATGGATCTATTAATATCCTCATAAACAAAGAACACGAGATGTAGTCGTCAAACAGAGTAAAGTCCGAGGCAGCTTTACGTGAAAAGCTCTGTTCCAAAAGCACAGTAATCAGCATCCCTTCTTGTTCATCTTCCTCATATCCGACATGTCAAGGATGTCAGACCACAGCACCGTGTCTTCCTTTGCAGATGCAACCGATCATGCATGGACTGTGTCTTCATTGCAGACAATGCAAAGCTCCAGCGGACATCAACCAAATCTTTTCAGTGGGGCAGGACAAACATACTGAAGTTCAACGATGAGAAATTTCCAATTACTCAGTTATGGTAAACATGAGGGAAATTAAAATTTCATCAGAGTAAACACAAAACAAATTTTTCTGGCCACAAAAATAGAGCGAAACACCCAAGTCAAAGACTGGGTGTGATAATGTCGGAGGTTCTCACCTTCAAGGACCATAACATTGTATCAATAGCATCTGACTAGAAAAATGACAGGTGAGATAATGAGATCCTCAAAACTAGGGAAGCCAAGCACATGATGGACACTCTTCAGGTACTTTTCTATCTAGGCTGGAATATTGCTGCACACGACAGCACCTTTCAAGGCAGGTGAAATTGAGACCTAGAAAATGTTCAGAGACTTTCACGTAGCGAATAAAAAGAGATCTGGACAGGCTACAAGCCTGGGTTCTGGCAACTGGCTCTTGAATTTAACCCTGCCAAATGCAAAGTCATGTAGATTGGGGAAGGGCAAAGTAGACTGCTGAAATATATTGTTTAGTTGGCCAATAGACTGCAAACCTCACCAAGGAAAAAGATCTGGGGGTGAGTTATAACACCAGAAGCATATCTCCTGAGGCGCACATCAATCAGATAACTGCTGCAGCGTATGGCGCATGGCAACTTCGGATAGCGTTCCGATACATCAGTAAGGATTGTTTTAAGAATCTGTAAACTTCTAAGTCAGGCCCATACTGGGAGTATGCAGTACCACGTTTGGAATTCCTCCACCTAGTCAAGCACGCAAGAAAAATTAGTGAAAGTTTTTTTGGGCCCAAAGGTTTGCACAAGACTAGTACCAGAGTACGGGACTTGTCCTATGAGTAAATGGTTGAGGGAAATCGGCTGCGGGACACTGGTGGCCAGGCGAGGGGTTCCCCTCCAAGGAGACATGATAATAAAACATTAGTAAATACTGCGTGGAATAGACAGAGGTGGACAAAGATGGGATGTTTCTGAGATGGTACTCCAGACACAGAAGTCACAAATTGGAAGGTTGAAGACTCAGATGATTCAACAGAGGATGTTTGGAAGTATTTCTTCACTCATGAGTAGTCAGGCCATGGAATAGCCTAGAAAGTGATGTGGTGGAGGCAGAGACCATACATAGTTTTAAGGCGGGTATGATAGAAGCTCATGGAGGCAGGGAGAGTGAGGACTAGTAGCAATCAGCGAAGATGGCGGGGGCAGGAGCTGTGACTCGTCCCCGCAACCACACCAAATAGGTGAGTACAAATAGGTGAGTACGCACACACACACACACAACACACACACACTCACCACATGCACACATATGTGGTAATGCTTTATTTTCAGCTAGCAAGTTGGGTATTTTCAGAATGGCTGCAATATACCCAAACCTCTGGATAAAATTCACTTTGCAATTTCTTGTACACTTCTGAGTGAGTTGTTTTCTAAATTCATTAATTTTATCACACTCACAGTAATTAATGACGCTGGGTGTGACATTAATCCACTGGCAAAGTTTACATTTTCGGTGGTCTACATTGGGGGGGGTGGGGGGGTGGTGGTTGATATTTAACTGCAAAGATTCTTGTAACCCAGCCGGAGCCGGGCGGTAGTGACAGCCGGAGCCGGGCAGTAGTGACAGCCGGAGCCGGGCAGTAGTGACAGCCGGAGCCGGGCAGTAGTGACAGCCGGAGCCGGGCAGTAGTGACATCCAAGAGTCTGCTTATTTTGTACCTGGTACTTCAACAACGTGCCGCTGGACCAACTCCAAAATCCACGCCTCAAAGTCATGGCTAACAGGTCAGTAGATGTCTATTAGTTTATTCGCCATGGGAACAAAAATGACAAACACTGCCACGCCCCCGACACTGCATATGTTAAGGGGTTCGTTAAAAGCGATGAGTTTATAACCAAAAAGAAAAACTGTTATGGAGGCATTGTATTGATTATCGAAACCGTATCACTGAAATTAAAACATTCATGTTTTCTTTGATCTTACAGGATCAATTAGCAAGAACTCATCTAAAATTAAGTCTTTTCCAAAATTTTCTCTTTTACATTTAGATATATTTTTTTTTAATTTATGTTGATACAAAAATTAATGATTTTGTACCAAAAGCACCTTAGGAAACTTACCTAACATTATAACTAGCGCAGTTTAATTTAGCCTAATCCAACTAAATATATTTATATAAGCTTACAATACTTAATAATAAACAAACACAATGTTTATATTTTTTTTCGGTTTTAGATTCTGAATTGATTCATCGACACATGCCTTACCCTTCTAGGGTAGGATAGGTGCCTGAGCCGGGAGCCTTTAGCTCTTAAGTTTGTCATTCCATTAGCCCCTTGGGGCGGGGATGCAGAACCAGAGAGGCCTAGTTGTGGCCTAGGCCTAGGGGACAGTTGGTACAAAGATGAGGAGGTACTTGTGCCCCCCCCCATGGGAGACTTAGGTCTCAGACACTCACTAAAAAGGGGAGCCAAGGGCCGGGCCACCATTGGACAAGGCCGGGCCTGGAGAATACCGGCGAAATATTTATAATAATAATAATATAAATAAATCAGAATGATTTTTTAGAATTTATTGCATAAACATTTTTCTCTTGCCCTATAGCAAGAAAGTGCATTGTTATTAAGCCAAAATAGAAAGTCTTATTATTTTGGGACGCATTATATATATATATATATATATATACCCCTATAATTTATATATATATATATATATATATATATATATATATGTCGTGCCGAATAGGCAGACTTGCGATCTTGGCTTAAATTGCAAACGTTCATCTTGCCATTAGGGCAACGCGAAAAAATATGTGTATGCAAATAATTTTCCGCCAATTTTCATTCTGAACCTAATGAAAAAAAATTTATTTCATATGTTTGTTTAGTATTAAATTACTGTAAACAAATCTAAAAATATATTTAGTTGGGTTAGGCTAAAATAATTTGCTCTTGCCTATAATAAGGTTAGTAAGTTTTCTAAGAATTCTTTTTGTGCAACATTAACATTTTTTTACATTAACATTATGAAATTAAATATATCTTTAAAACGTATTAAGAGCAATTTTTAGAAAGGACCTAATTTTTAAATGAGTTCTTGCTAATTGACCAGTTTTACATATTCGGCACGGACATATATATATATATATATATCATATATATATATATATATATATATATATATATATATATATATATATATATATATATATATATTTTTATATATTATATCACTATTTATTTATATATTTATATATCGCAATAAGATCACAGTTACAGGTGATTTTTTCAGATATATGCAAAACAACCACTTGAAAGAATAGAGAAAATTCCAAGCGCTTTCGTGACTACTACATTGATAATGGAGATAGTCACGGAAAGCGCTTGGAATTTCTCTATTACTTGCAGAGTGTTGTTTTGAATATATTATATATATATATATATATATATTATATATTTATTTATATATATTTATTTATATATATTTATATTTATATATATTCATATATATATATACTATATATTTATGGTGGTACCACCTACTAGAAACTGTCCTGGGGACCCTCATCCTCAGAGAAAAGGAATAAACTGCTTCAGGGAAAAGTCAAGGTTCTCCCTGATGCTGTTTGAGGAAATTTTCTCCTAACACCCCCTATATTTTATATATATATATATATATATATATATATATATATATATATATATATATATATATATATATATATTAACACACAACAAACATATTCTTCCTTGATGCACTTTTATCCACTTCTCCGAGCGCTATGGGTCCCACCAGTTTTACACCCAGAGGTGGAACACTTCTATAATATAATGTGTATATTATTATTTATGACAATCAGATTGGGGCTCGTCTGCGTGTAAAGACGGTGAAGAAGGAAGACGAGGGGTGTGTACTCATGACTGGTGGAGCAGCGCAGATGCTGGTCATGGCTGGTGTCACTTCACCCTTATAGTACAAGATAAAGCTCCTACACCTCACTACCTCAGGTAGGGAAACACTTGCCTTACAAACACCCCTAACATAAAATAGTACAAGATAAAGCTCCTACACCTACACTACCTCAGGTAGGGACACTGCCTTACTACACCCTTCATACAATAGACAAGATAAAAGCTCCTACACCTACACTTACCTCAGGTAGGGTACAATGCCTTACACAACACCCTACATACAATTGTACAAGATAAAGCTCCTACACCTACACTACTCAGGTAGGGAACACTGCCTTACAAACACCTACATACAATAGTACAAGATAAGCTCCTACACCTACATACCTCAGGTAGGGAACACTGCCTTTACAACACCTACATACAATAAGTACAAGATAAATGCTCACATAAACTACACTACCTCAGGTAGGGGAAACACTGCCTTTACAACACCCTACATACAATTAGTACAAGCTATAAAGCTCTACACCTTACCACTACCTCAGGTAGGGAAACACTGCCTACAACTCCATACATACAATGTACAAGATATAAGCTCCTACACATACACTACCTCAGGAAGGAAACACTCTGCCTTACATCACCCTACATACACTAATTCATAACACACAAAACCTTGAGAGAAAAACTGAACTACACTCGTTTGTGGTAATCTTTTTGGTCCAAAAACCGATGCAGTTTGTTTTAGATTATATCTAGTTTCTGGGTTAGCTGTGATATAATCTAAGTTTGTAGTACAGTAATTTATCACTACATGTACACAACAAAAAATAATAGTTTATCAGCTGGCGTTATCTTGTAATGTGCGTTTTTATGGGCATTTATTGAGACGTTTCGTCACCAGCAAACTTATCATTTTCAGGAATTTATCACAAATCCTTGGTGGATGAAACGTCTTTAAAATAAAAATGCAATAAAACTGCATTATTGTTTTGATATATTTCGACGGTTATTTCTACCATTGATATACATTGGTGTATCTGTGTTACGCCTTTTTCTCGCTGTTACTTTCTACTGTTTTTAGTAATGGAGACGCACTGCTTTATTCAGCCTTGTATGCTGACAGCAAAGGTGTTGGAGGTGGGCAGGGTGACGAGTCCTCGACTTGGTGCCAGTTCTTCACAGGGAGCTGAAGTCGCTCATGATAAAGCCAGCATGCTGTCAGCAGGATGTTGGAGGATGGAGCCAGGGTGACGAGTCCTCAGGACTTGGGGCCAGTATTCACCTAAGGAGGTGGGAGCAGGGTGACGAGTTCTCAGACTTGGTGCAGTTGTTAACCTAAGCGAGGTGGAGGCAGGGTGCGTGTCCTCAGAAATGGTGCCAGTCTTCACTATGGAGTGGAGCACGGGTGACGAGTCTCCTGGACTAGGTGCCAGTCTTCACTAAGGAGTTGGTGCACCGGTGACGAGTCCTCACGACTTGTGCCAGTATTTCACTAAGGAGGGTGAGCAAGGTGACGAGTCTCAGGAATTGGTGCCAGTCTTCACTAAGGAGCTGAAGTCACTCATGATAAAGCCAGCATGCTGAGAGCAAGGTGTTTGGAGTCGGAAGCAGGGGTGACGAGGTCCTAAGACTTGGTGCCAGTCTTCCACTAAGGAGCTGAAGTCACTCATGATAAAGGCCAGCATGCTGACTGCAAGTTGTTGGAGGTGAAGAAGGGTGACGAGTCCTCAGATTGGTGCCAGTCTTTCACTAAGGAGGGCTGAAGTCACTATGATAATGCAGATGCTGAGAGCAAGGTGTTGGAGGTGAAGCAGGGTGGGACGAGTCCTCAGTCTTGGTGCCATTCTTCAATAAGGAGCTGAAGTCATCATGATAAAGCCAGCATGCTGAACAGTATGGGGTTGGAGGTGGAGCAGGGTGAGGAGGCAGCAGACTTGGTGCCAGTCTTCATAAGGAGGTGGAGCAGGGTGACGAGTCATAGACCTGGTGCCAGTCTTCACTAAGAGGTGGAGCAGGGTGACGAGTACCTCAGATTGGTGCCAGTCTTCACTAAGGAGGTGGAGCAGGGTGACGAGTCCTCAGACTTGGTGCCAGTCTTCACTAAGGAAGTGGAGCAGGGTGACGAGTCCTCAGACTTGGTGCCAGTCTTCAATAAGGAGGTGGCAGGGTGAAGGAGTCCTCAGACTTGGTGCCAGTCTCTCACTAAGGAGGTGAGCGGTGTCGAGTCCTCAGAATTGGTGCCAGTCTTCACTAAGGAGGTGGAGCAGGGTGACAGTCCTCAGCTTGGTGCCAGTATTTTCACTAAGGAGATGAAGTCACTCATGATAAAGCCAGAATGAACTGACAGCAAGGTGTTGGGAGGTGGAGAAGTGACCAAGTCATCAGACTCTGGTGCCAGTATTTCTCTAAGGAGGTGGAGCTGGGTGACGAAGTCTCAGACTTGGTGCAGTCTTAACTAAGGAGGTGGAGCAGGGTGGACGGAGTCCTCAGGACTGGTGCCAGTATCCACTACAGGAGCTGAAGGTCACTCATGATAAAGCAGCATGCTGACAAGAAGGTGTTGGAGGTGAAGCAGGGTGGAAGAGTCCTCAGACTTGGTGCCAGTCTTCACTTAGGAGGTGGAGAAGGGTGACGAGTCCCAGACTTGATGCACAGGCTTCATACTGGAGGTGGAGACAGGGTGACGGAGTTCCTACGACATTGGGCCTGTCTTCACTAAGGAGGTGAGCAGGATGTCGAGTCCTACAGATCTTGGTGCAGTCTTTCACTAAGGAGATTAAGTCACTCATGAATATTTATGCCAGCATGCTGACAGCAAGGTGGTTGGAGGTGATAGCGGGTGGAAGAGTCATCAGACTTGGTGCCAGTCTTCACTAAGGTGGTGGAGCAGGGTGACGAGGTCCTAAGGGGTTCGTGGTTGCCAGTCTTCGCTAAGGAGGTGGTGCAGGGTGTCGAGTACTCAGACTTGTGCCAGTCCTTCACTAGGAGGTGGAGCAGGGTGGAGAAGTCCTCAGACTTGGTGCCAGTCTCATAGTGAGCTTAAGTCAGTCATGATAAGCCAGCTGCTGACAGCATGGTGCTTGGAGGGGAAGCAGGGTGTCGAGTCATCAGATTGGTGCCCAAGTCTTCACTAAGGAGGTGGAGCAGGGTGACGAGTCCCTCAGACCTTGTGCAGTCTTCACTAAAGGAGGTGGAGCAGGGTGACAAAGTCCACAGACTTGGTGCAGTATTCATAAAGGAGGTGAGCAGGGGTGACGAGTCTCAGACTTGGTGCCAGTATTCACTAAGGAGGTGGTGCAGGGTGACGTGTCCTCAGACTTGGTGCCAGTTCTTCATAAGGAGGATGGAGCAGGGTGACGAGTCCTCAGACTTGGTGCCAGTCTTCACTAAGGAGGTGGAGCAGGGTGACGAGTCCTCAGACTTGGTGCCAGTCTTCACTAAGGAGGTGGAGCAGGGTGACGAGTCCTCAGACTTGGTGGCCAGTCTTCCTAGGAGGTGGAGCTGGGTGACGAGTCCTCAGAATTGGTGCCAGTATTCACTAAGGGTGGTGGAGGCAGGGTGACGAGTCCTCAGACTTGGTGCCAGTCTTCACTAAGGAGATGGAGCAGGGTGACGAGTCCTCAGACTTGGTGCCAGTCTTCACTAAGGAGGTGAAGCAGGGTGACGAGTCCTCAGATTGGTGCCAGTCTTCACTAAGGAGCTGAAGTCACTCATGATAAAGCCAGCATGCTGACAGCAAGGTGTTGGAGGTGAAGCAGGGTGACGAGTCCTCAGACTTGGTGCCAGTCTTCACTAAGGAGGTGGAGCAGGGTGACGAGTCCTCAGACTTGGTGCCAGTCTTCACTAAGGAGGTGGAGCAGGGTGACGAGTCCTCAGACTTGGTTGCCAGTTTCACTAAGGAGGTGGGCAGGGTGATGAGTCCTCTGACTTGGTGCTGTCTTCTACTAAGGAGCTGAAGTCACCTCATGATAAAAGCCAGCGTGTCTGACAGCAAGGTGTGGAGGTGGAGCGTGTGTCGAGTCCTCAGATTGGTGGCCAGTCTTCTCTAAGGAGGGTGGATGCAGGGTGACAAGTCTTCAGACTTGGTGCCAGTCGTTCACTTAGGGAGGTGGAGCAGGTGACAAGTCCTCACAGACTTGGTGCCTGACTTCACTATGGAGGTGAGCAGGGTGACGAGTCCTCAGACTTGGTGCCACAGTCTTCACTAAGGAGGTGGAAGCAGGGTGACGAGTCCTCAGGACTTGGTGCCAGTTCTTCCTAAGGAGGTGGAGCAGGGTGACGAGTCCTCGACTTGGTGACCAGTATTCACTAAGGAGGTGGAGCAGGGTGACGAGTCCTCAGACTTGGTGCCAGTCTTCACTAAGGAGGTGGAGCAGGGTGACGAGTCCTCAGACTTGGTGCCAGTCTTCACTAAGGAGCTTAAGTCACTCATGATAAAGCCAGCATGCTGACAGAAAGGTGTTGGAGGGGAAGCAGGGTGACGAGGTCCTCAGGACTTGGTGCCAGTCTTCACTATGGAGGTGGAGACAGGGGGTGACGTAGTCATCAGACTTGGTGCCAGTCTTCACTAGGAGGTGGGCAGGGTGAGAGTACCTCAGACTTGGTGCACCAGTCTTCACTAAGGAGGTGAGCAGGCGTTGACGTGTCCTCACAGACTTGGTGCATCTTCAACCTAAGGAGCTTAAGTCACTCATGATACAAGCCAGCATGCGGACAGCAAGGAGTTGGAGGTGGGCAGGGTGACGAGGCCTCAAGACTTGTTGCCAGTCTTCATAGGAGGTGGTGCAGGTTGAACGAGTCCTCAGTCTTGGTGCCAGTATTGCTAAGGTGGTGGAAGCAGGGTGATGAGTCCTCATGTCTGGTGCCAGTCTTCACTAAGGAGCTGAAGTCACTCATGATAAAGCAGCGTACTGACAGCAAGGTGTTGGAGGTGGAGCAGTGTGACGTGTACTAAGACTTGGTGCAGTCTTCACTAAGGAGGTGGTGCAGGGTGACAAAGTTCATCAGGACTTGTGCCAGTCTTCACACTAAGGTGGCTGGAGCTGGGTGACAAGTCCACTGACTTGGTGCACAGTTCTTCACTAGGTAGGTGGAGAAGGGTGACGAGTCCTCAGACTTGGTGCCAGTCTTCCTTAGGAGGTGGGAGCAGGGTGACGGGAGTCCTCAGACTTGGTGCCGTCTTCACTAAGGAGGAGGAGCAGGGTGACGAGTCTCAGATTGGTGCCGTCTTCACGAAGGAGGTGGAGCAGGGTGACGAGTCCTCAGACTTGGTGCCAGTCTTCACTAAGGAGGTGGAGCAGGGTGACGAGTCCTCAGACTTGGTGCCAGTCTTCACTAAGGAGCTTAAGTCACTCATGATAAAGCCAGCATGCTGACAGCAAGGTGTTGGAGGTGAAGCAGGGTGACGAGTCCTCAGACTTGGTGCCAGTCTTCACTAAGGAGGTGGAGCAGGGTGACGAGTCCTCAGACTTGGTGCCAGTCTTCACTAAGGAGGTGGAGCAGGGTGACGAGTCCTCAGACTTGGTGCCAGTCTTCACTAAGGAGCTTAAGTCACTCATGATAAAGCCAGCATGCTGACAGCAAGGTGTTGGAGGTGGAGCAGGGTGACGAGTCCTCAGACTTGGTGCCAGTCTTCACTAAGGAGGTGTCGAGAAGGGTGACGAGTCCTCAGACTTGGTGCCAGTCTTCACTAAGGAGCTGAAGTCACTCATGATAAAGCCAGCATGGAAATAAATGGTATAAAATACCGACACAATGGCAATATAAACACAAATGCAGTATAATGTGATCCTTTATTGACTACGTTTCGCCCACACAGTGGGCTTTTTCAAGTCACAAACAGAACTACCTGGGGTGGAAGGAACGCGAGTATTTATAGTCCGGCTGAGGTCAGGTGAAGAATGCTGCATCTGATGATGTACCGAGCAAAAAAAAAAAAAAAAAATGGGGTTATAGAGTCTAAAAACTTGGGTAGCTTGGAAAGGAGATTGGATAAGTTGGTGAGCAGACCTTCTACAGTGTTCTTATGTGGGATAGCGATGAAGAAGTTTCTTGGCAAGTGGTTCAGCTATGTTATAGAAGCCACTTTTCTGGTTGAAGTTGTCGGATATAGAAATAAGTGATGATTCCAGGATTCTTCGGTATTGGTGTTGTCTTCTGTGGCGATAAAGTCTTGAGTTTCTGTAGTATACAAGTGGTTGTGTGAATCACACAAAACACTTGATAAAACTACAGAAACTCAAGACTTATCGCCCACAGAAGACATCACTAAAACCGAAGAATCCGGGAATCATCACTTATTTCTATATCCGACAACTTCAACCAGAATAGTGGCTTCTATAACATAGCTGAACCACTTGCCAAGAAACTTCTTCATCGCTATCCCACATAAGAACACTGTAGAAGGTCTGCTCACCAACTTATCCTATCTCCTTTCCAAGCTACCCAAGTTTTTAGACTCTATAACCCCACTCGGTACATCATCAGATGCAGCATTCTTCACCTGACCTCAGCCGGACTATAAATACTCGCGTTCCTTCCACCCCAGGTAGTTCTGTTTGTGACTTGAAAAAGCCCACTGTGTGGGCAAAACGTAGTCAATAAAGGATCACATTATACTGCATTTGTGTTTATATTGCCATAAAGCCAGCATGCTGACAGCAAGGTGTTGGAGGTGAAGCAGGGTGACGAGTCCTCAGACTTGGTGCCAGTCTTCACTAAGGAGGTGGAGCAGGGTGACGAGTCCTCAGACTTGGTGCCAGTCTTCACTAAGGAGGTGGAGCAAGGTGACGAGTCCTCAGACTTGGTGCCAGTCTTCACTAAGGAGGTGAAGCAGGGTGACGAGTCCTCAGATTGGTGCCAGTCTTCACTAAGGAGCTGAAGTCACTCATGATAAAGCCAGCATGCTGACAGCAAGGTGTTGGAGGTGAAGCAGGGTGACGAGTCCTCAGACTTGGTGCCAGTCTTCACTAAGGAGGTGGAGCAGGGTGACGAGTCCTCAGACTTGGTGCCAGTCTTCACTAAGGAGGTGGAGCAGGAAAATGCTGACGGTGTCCTCAGACTTGGTGCCAGTCTTCACTAAGGAGGTGGAGCAGGGGACGATGTCCTCAGACTGGGGCAGTCTTCACTAAGGAGGTGGAGCAGGGTGACGAGTCCTCAGACTTGGTGCCAGTCTTCACTAAGGAGGTGGAGCAGGGTGACGAGTCCTCAGACTTGGTGCCAGTCTTCACTAAGGAGCTTAAGTCACTCATGATAAAGCCAGCTGGTAATGTTGCTGAGCTCAAGTGCCAGGCTCGAGGACTCGAGGACTCAAATCTCAATACAACCTGGTTCAAAGTGAGTTGAATATTTGTATTGTATTTTATACATATCATTTTTTCATGTATTTTGGTTCGGTGTGTGTCGTCCTTGTTCTGAGTATTGTAATTTGTGTATCTATTCATTTAATATATTTTATTGAAAGTATTATGGGAAAGCATTAACGACAAATGTTTCTATTCTAATGTGTGGGTTGACTTTGGTGAAGGGCTCTTGATCCAAGGATCAAACCTGATTGCTTTGTTTACTAGGCTCTGTATAAAGCACAAGCTCACACATCAACAGTCTATTATCGTTGAAACTCCTCATATATTTTTTCTGCCCCACTTTTTTGTAGTTTGCATTTTATCCCTTCTTGGGGCAAATGGTCATAAAATTCGAATTTTGAACTGACCTCCCTATAGTGGATAGAGTAACTCAATATAAGGTCAATGAACTCATATAAATGGAATTCTGATGGTAGTTTTTCAACAATTGCTAATCAGTAAGCTAATTTATTAGTGGCATGCATCGTTTAAGGGAGTAATAAATTTGGATGTGTACACTTGCAGTGGTTAATATAACAGCAAATTATCTATTTTGTTAATTTATTATACTATAATTGACAATTTAAAAAAATAAATGGAATTGTAGCAACCTTTTGTAGGTATTAGAAAAATATATAAGTAACCAAATTGCTACATTGACAAAATTGCAGTGGGATTAAAATTTTCATGTCCATTTTCCTGAATCCCTGAGAAAGGAACAGTCATTGTATATTCTACTAATTGCTAGAATGGAAGGATATGAGCATTTTTATCTTTATTGGCATAGATTTACTTAGCATTACGGAACAGTAAAATGACGATGTGGTATAATTGTTCTTGTTGCTGCATGCTTACAAGTAGTACCTTTGCCATTCACTGGCCAGTGAGGGTAGCGTTTGATCTTTCCTCACCATGTCAATCAGGCCTTATTTGCACGTTGGTACTGCTTAGCAATGCAATTGGCAAGCTTGGCAAATCATTTGTGTCACTATTGGAATACTTGTTGAAGCTTCTTGTAGCTTGTTCTAGATGGTGCGTCCAAACTTATTTCCTTTGGATCTTGCAGTGATAGAGATATCATTCCTGAAACTCTTCAGTGGCTTGAACTTGGTAATTGAGTGATTTACCTATCAACGGCAGTAAAGTTGCCAGCATTCACAACAGCCAGCTGATTCAAGACATAAGCAAACAGCAGATGTAACAAAGTTTAGATTTCATAGGTGTTGGGTGTAGATGCAATGAAAGGTACTTTTGTCAATACCTCCCATGTGTTGCTTATAGTTCTTGATGACTGTAGGGCAATGGACCCGCCTTCTGTTCTTTGTATCTTTGTTAATATTTGTCAACAAGAAGTCAAAGGATTAACCCCCTGTTCATTTGTCAATAAAGTCACAACTTTGTTGTCCTTTCCATCTTACAACAAGGATACATCATTGGTGCTTTGGAAGTCTGAAGTGTCCCCTGGGGCACATTGCTTCTTTTCCATTTTGTTGGTCAGGAACCATGGTTGGCATAACACATCTATTATCACGTACTGTTCCAGTGAATCTGCAAGCTTATAATTGTCTTTTAGTACATTGACCATTGGTAGAATGAAAAGAAATTGTCAGCTAGGATTGCTGATGTATTTCTTTGATTGTGGTGCAAGTACCAGAAACACAAACTTCTGAACTTTTTGGCATGTTTTGTTTCTTCCTGTAGGCAGCTTTATGGGATGGCTGTCAAAGGTGGGTTTGGCCTTGATACATGAGTATATCATGTTAAATCCTCTCAACTTGCACGACAAAAACAGTTTGGAACCACTTGTCTGGTTTGGTTTTGATGTACTGCCTTAGGTTTCAGCAGTTTTACCCTTGAAAGCAACCATAAAATTCATCATCAGACTGCTTGGGTGTAGCTGGAAACTTTCTGCAAGCATTAGTTAGGCAGTGTAAAGTGGCCTGACTTCTGCACCTGGGTATCGAAATGTATTTGCCTATTGTGCTTCATTGGCTGGGTAGGAACTAATTCCCATAAACAAGGAGAAATTACCTATCGAACCTCAAGATTGTCTTCAGAATCTGTTTTTTTGCTTGGGATTACAAATTTGTTTGATTTGTTATGTTGTCTCTCATGTCTCAGTACATGAAATCAGTAAAATTTTCTTTTGGAGACCTATCTGCAAACAGGGCTTTTACAGGTTGGTATTCAGTCAATGGGCACTATGGATGTCTCATGGTCAGCTGGGGTTACTGTTCAACAGCAGCTCATCATGAACTTATCTTCATCTGGTATCCTCCACTCGATCCTAATATCTTTCTTTTTCTGACTAATTTATGCTTTTTGGCTGGTGTTTCTTACCTCATCTTACACTTGGACACATCTGCATCTGGTGGCAAGTATTCATCACCACTTTCAAGCAATATGGGTCATCTACCTCAGTTCTGAGCTCACTTTTCTCCAAAATTGCAGGACATATTTTGACCTTGGTGTGGAGGGCTCACCATAAAACAATTTCTCATTGATTCTGGAAGGACAATAAAAACGTTTCTGATACACATCCAGGACCACATACTAAATTCATTTTAAGCATATAGAATATTTTTTTATAAATTTTTATTTACTGAAATTGAAAACTGGGCTAAAAGGGCAGACCAACATTTTTTGAGGCCTCTTTTGTTGCCTTTTTTCATTTGCATGGTACACTCATATTTTGCTTCACACGGCTTTTTATTATATATATAATATATTATTATATATATTATATATATATATATATAATATTTATATATATTTATTTAATATATATATATATATATATTTATATATATATATATATTTATATATATATTCTTATATATATATATATATATATATATATATATATATATATTATATTTATATAAAATATATTATATATGTATATATTTATATATATATAAATATGACCAATCTATTTATTTAAGCACTAGACATAACAATCAGTACTTACGACATTGTAGAGGATAAAACCCAAGGGTATTTGAGTTCGCTAGATGACAAAATGTTTTCTCGGCGATGCAAGCCCACAAGTGTTAATCTTGGTATCTAACAAGTGGAAGCAAGAAACAGGATGCCACCACTTAGTGAAGTTGACTCAGGGAAGGCTTGTGATGGTCAGGAAATATAAAGAAACAGGAATCTAGATGCGCGGCACAGTAGGATGACACTCGCAGAAAAGATCTGGGCTCTCAAATTTTGAGGGCTGGCCCGATGAAGGGTTTGCATTTACGATTCCTGTTGATGCGAAGTCATCTTTGTTGCTACTCTTCTGCCTTAAATGGTGGTTAATATTTATGGAGCGCTAAACCGTATGGATTATACTGGGACCTGTGGGGGGGATGGATGGTATTCAGCTCAAAATTCAGGGAACTGGAACACAGATCTAATTCCCTAGATCAAGAGCCCCCTCACCAGATCTCGGGAACCTCCCTGTGAAGGGTTTGCCTTTGAAGTTGAGGGGACCACATATAAAACATGGTAATCAAAATTGTTTCTTTTTTTATGCACTTTGTCTTTCTCACTTGCTATTATTTCCAGTCATCTACTGAATAGTAAAAAAATAAACCTTACAGCTATAATGAAATTAATTTTTTAAACTAATGAATCATGATTTAATTGTAGGATGGTGAAATACCTGAGCGTCATCTTGGTGTCATACGGATTATAAGCGAGCCCACACTCAAGATGGAAACCTCGTACCCACCGGACTCTGGCAACTACTAAGCAGCACAGACCCCAACTCTATGCTAGAAACAGGATTAACTCGGTGGCACTCGATGTATGCACAGGCTTATCCTCTAAGACAAAAGGAGGAGTGATGTAAAACTGAAAAGAGACAGGCTCTCCCTAATACCGGCGGACGGAAAAGAATAAACAGAGCGGCTAAAAGGGGTCAATATATCTGAAAATGCGTAGGGGACACTGGTCAGAGAAATTGCAAGCATCGTACTTAAGCCTAAAAGAATCCTTTAGGAGTCAGGAATCGCGGAAGATCTAAAAGCCATAAACTGAAATCGAAAGGAAAACCCACATGTATTTCTTTCCTAGCCAAAAATCAAAATCGAGAACAAACGTCCAGTATTGGTGCCCCTACTTAAACAAATGGGTCCTACACAGTGACAGCAAGGAAAATGAGTGAACTACTCAAGTCCCATTTTGACTCTGTTTTTAGGAAGCCGCTTACCAAAACTGAGAGTCGAGATCAAAATTGAATTTTTTATGAGAGAGCACAAAATTGATGAACCACAAGCCTTTTCGGATGTTATCCTGTGCCAAATGATTTCGAACAGGCGATAAATGACATGCCAGGCACTCGCCCAGGGGCCAGACTCATGGAGCTCTGTGTTCATCAAGAATGCAAGAAAGCCCCTATCACGAGCCTTTTCCATTCCTATGGAGGGAGCATGGACACGGGGGTAGTCCCACAGTTACTAAAAACAACCCAGTCATAGCCCCACTCCACAAAGGGGGCAGTAAGAAGCAACAGCAAAGAATACAGGACATCAATAGCACTAAACATCCAATTATCATTAAATCTTTGAATGGGTCTAAGATATGCAAGATCACACCCATTATAAACCCATCAGTTACACAACCCAGGGCAACATGGGTTTAGAACAGGTCGTCTTGTCTGTCTCAACTTATTGGATCACTACGAAAAGGTCCTAAATGACAATAGAGACAAAAAGAATTTGCAGGATGTAATATATACAGACTTTGCAAAAGCCTTCGCAAGTGTGAACATGCGTAATAGCGCACAAAATGCGTGTCTAAAGGAATAACAGGAAAAGTACGGTCGATGGATCTATTAATATCCTCATAAACAAAGAACACGAGATGTAGTCGTCAAACAGAGTAAAGTCCGAGGCAGCTTTACGTGAAAAGCTCTGTTCCAAAAGCACAGTAATCAGCATCCCTTCTTGTTCATCTTCCTCATATCCGACATGTCAAGGATGTCAGACCACAGCACCGTGTCTTCCTTTGCAGATGCAACCGATCATGCATGGACTGTGTCTTCATTGCAGACAATGCAAAGCTCCAGCGGACATCAACCAAATCTTTTCAGTGGGGCAGGACAAACATACTGAAGTTCAACGATGAGAAATTTCCAATTACTCAGTTATGGTAAACATGAGGGAAATTAAAATTTCATCAGAGTAAACACAAAACAAATTTTTCTGGCCACAAAAATAGAGCGAAACACCCAAGTCAAAGACTGGGTGTGATAATGTCGGAGGTTCTCACCTTCAAGGACCATAACATTGTATCAATAGCATCTGACTAGAAAAATGACAGGTGAGATAATGAGATCCTCAAAACTAGGGAAGCCAAGCACATGATGGACACTCTTCAGGTACTTTTCTATCTAGGCTGGAATATTGCTGCACACGACAGCACCTTTCAAGGCAGGTGAAATTGAGACCTAGAAAATGTTCAGAGACTTTCACGTAGCGAATAA
>NC_069435.1:13540312-13588415 GCF_026875155.1 Cherax quadricarinatus | reverse complement strand
TAATCCCTTTTAAATTTCCCCCCCACTGAAACTCCCTCCCCCCTTTCACTTTTTTTTCGCTTGGGGCCAGGACTTTTCCAACTTTTTTTTCATTCATAACATCAGAAAATCTTCTTTTTTCCTTGTCATCCGCACTCCCTTCCACGCCATTTAAGAAACCCCCATTTTAAAAGTTTTTTTTTTCTTCTTTTTTTAGTAATTGTATCCCAGGAAAGGGGGTTAAATACCCTTTTTTGGGTTTTCCCCCGGCTTTTTTTAAGTCGCCTCATACGAAAACGCAGGGGCTTCCGGAGGAAAGATTTTTTCCCATTTCCCCCCCATGGACAATAGAAGAAAAAAAAAAGAAACAAGACTATTTAAAAAAAGGGAAAAAAAACCTAGATGTATGTATTAAAATTTATGCATGTGCGTGTCTGTAATTTGTGCCCCAAAGGGGAAGAGGAGAACAAGAATCCCTTTTATCTTAGCGTGTTTTTGAGCCCAGAAAAAAAAAACCCAAAACCCACCCCCCCAATAAATGCAAAAAAAGTTACATTTTTGGGTTTCACAGTAAACGGGCGGGAGGGTAGTATTTCCCCGGGGTGGTTCCCTGTCTACCAACATATATATATTATATTTAATAATTTTAAATATATATATATATATATATAAAATATATTTTAAAATATATAAAAAATAAAAATAAAATATAAAAATATATAATATATTATATAAAAATATATTTAAAAAAGGGGGCCCCTCCGTGAAATTGGGGGACCCATACCCCTCGGAGAAGGGGAAAAAAAAAGGGGCTTCAAGGAGGAATTTTTGGGATTTTTTTCCTGAAGCCTTTTGGAAACCCAAATTTCCCCCCTACCACCCCATTTTAAAAAAAACCTTTTTTTTTTTAAAAACCAAAAAGGAATTTTTTAAACTACAAATTTAGGGAAACAGAAGTTTTAAGAGATACATTGTTAAAAATAAAAGGTGGCAAAAACGGTACATGTTTTTACGTGGGGTATAAACTGATTATGGGGCGAAAACCCCATCCAGCCCCCAACTGGGGCGTGTGCCCAAAATGCAGCGGGCCCATTCCCCCTTTTGGAACAGCCGAAACTGAGCCGCTGGAACAAAAACTAGCGCCCCTGGGATCCCTATTTAAACCCCTGATGAGCCTTTTTCCCAGCCCTTTTAAGGGAAAATTTAGATGCACTCCCCCCCCATGACCCAAAGGGGCCCTCAAACCTTTTGGGAAAACAAACAAAATAATGAGGGGCCCAATTTCCCCCAAAATTTTTTCCCTAGACTTTTGGGACTCCCTGAACTGGCAGCGGGCCCCCCTTTTCCCCCCGGGTGTATTGGAGATGGGAAACCAGCCAAAAAGATGTACAGGTAAAAACCCCCACACCACCTCTTCCCATCGTCCGGGCCCTTAAAGGGGTGAACCATCTGGACGCTTCTGGGGCCATCAATCTGCATAGTTGGGTGGCCCCTTACTGCTGGGCATCCAGCTGTTTGGGGCCCTCCTTTTGAAAAATGTTATTAAACCTCCTCTGTCTTCCCAATTTTTCCCCCCCCGGTTTTTAAACGGCACCACAACCAGGGTACCCGAAATCGTCTGCTGTTTCACTGCCCAAATAAAACCGGGGTTCGGCGAGAATGGGGGCAGCAATCTAAGGGCAACACCAAGGGGGATGGCCCTGGGGGTTTCAAGGCGTGTGCCAAGGCGGGATTTGGGGAACACCAACAGAAAGTCCCCAGAAAATAAAGGGGCTCTCACTGCCAGGAGGGGGCTCACCCCTTTCCCTGACCCCACTCGAAGCATTTTTGGGCCCAATATTTTCCACTATTGGACCTTTCCCCATGCGTTTGTTTAGTTTTTTGGGGGGAGCAGGTCTGGTTTCAAAAGCCCATTAGATTATCCCAGATCATTGCTCCGTCAAAGAATTTTTTTTTTCCCGGACTCCAATTTTTGTTTCCCCAAGATGTTTAGGGAGAATCGCTGTTACAAACTTCTGGATGCCAAAACACGCGGAAAAGAAAAAAACAGTAAAAGCAATCTGTGAAGGGCTTGGGCCCCCACACCAATGCCTTTCCCAGGTTCCGACTGGAAGTGTAGCTTGGTTCCACTGCCCGTCTTTCTAAGTAAGTTAATACTTTTGTAAAATTTTCCTCAAATTTCTGTCCCTATTTGGGGCATAAAAGGGTTATCTATGAAGGTTTCACATCTTAGGGAAAAATGTTTTAACCCCGGGCAGAAACCCGCACTTTGAGAAGGTTTCAAGCATCGGGGTGGGCCAATTGCCTATTCCCCTTTTTTTAACCATTCTCCCCTTTCCCCTTCCAATTTCTTTCCCGAAATTGTGTAATTGGGGATTGCTTCCCAGAGGGGCCCCCTACAAGACACATTTTGGGGGCAATACTGCTGCTCCTGGGAGTTTTGATCTCACTGCAATTTTTAAATTTGGGGACTGACTGAATGATTTCAAAATTTGGAAAGGAATTTTAGGAGAACCCTTTTCCCGTCCCCGTGTCATTACCTGTGGGAAGGCATTTTAGGAGGGGCTCCTTTTTTACCTGAAATGTCCACATCTAGGAAAAAAAATTTTTAAACTTGCTGGTCAGTCCCACTGTGATTTCCCCAACTGCTATACAGAAGAGAAAGGGCAAGAGGATCCCTTTTTGGACACCCTCCGAAGATTGATTTCAGCTCCCCAAAAAGAAGCATTTTATTCCTTGCTATACCCCGCTGAAACAAAAAGGGGAAAAGACCCGGGGGAAAAAAGGGTTTTTGTCCCCTGCTAATACCACATCTCTTTTTTAGGGGATTGAACGCATTCCTTTAAAACTAATTTTTCCACGCATTGGGCCCGGGCAGGTTTTTGATAATTTTAAAAAAAAAATAACACACTTTAATATATTATATAAAATAATATAATAATATATTATAAATTTATAAAAATATATAATATAAAATATATATATATGCAAAAAAAAAACCAAATCTGAAAAAAAAGAAAAATTTCCCAAACGCTTTCGTGAAATACTCACATTATCAAGGAACTTGATAATGTAGTAGTCCCCGAAAGCCTTGGAATTTCTCTATTCTTTCAGAGGGGGTTTTTTGCCTATTTTGAAATCCCCTGTTTACTGGATCTTATTGTGTTGTGTGTGGGGTGTATATTATATATAAAAATAAAATAATATATAATATATAAAATATTTAAATTTTAAAATAATATATATAAAATATATATTATATATAGTATAGGGGGATAAGGTTTTGGTGAAATATAAACCCGGCAAAGTGTTTTGGAAAAGTTATTTTTGAAAGAATTTAAAGGGAAGACGGAGAATAGGATAGCAGAAGAACAAGGGGGCTTTTGGAAAGGTAGGGGGTGTGTGTACCAGGTGTTTACAGTGAAACATATTAGTGAACAGTATTTAGATAAGGCTAAAGAGGTCTTTGTGGCATTTGTGGTTTTGGAAAAGGGCGTATGACAGGGGGAAATAGGGGGGCAATGTGGAGGATGTTGCAGGTGTATGGTGTAGAGGTAGGTTACTGAAAGCAGTGAAGAGTTTTTACGAGGATAGTGAGGCTCAATTTTAAGTATATAGGAAAGAGGGAAATTATTTCCCAGTAAAAGTAGGCCTTAGACAAGGATGTGTGATGTCACCGTGGTTGTTTAATATATTTATAGATGGGGTTGTAAGAGAAGTAAATGCGAGGGTCTTTGCAAGAGGGCGTGGAGTTAAAAGATAAGAAACACCAACAAAGTGGGAGTTTTTCACAGTTGCTCTTTGCTGATGAACTGTGCTCTTGGGAGATTCTGAAGAGAAGTTGCAGAGATTGGTGGATGAATTTGGTAGGGTGTGCAAAAGAAAATTGAAAGTGAATACAGGAAAGAGTAAGTTTATAAGGATAACAAAAAGATTAGGTGATGAAAGATTGGATATCAGATTGGGGGGAGAGAGTATGGAGGAGGTGAATGTATTCAGATATTTGGGAGTGGAAGTGTCAGCAGATGGGTCTATGAAAGATGAGGTGAATCATAGAACTGATGGGGGGAAAAAGGGTGAGTGGTGCACTTAGGATTTGTGGAGACAAAGAACTTTGTCCTTGGAGGCAAAGAGGGGAATGTATGAGAGTATAGTTTTAACCAACGCTCTTATATGGGTGGGGAAGCATGGGTGATGAATGTTGCAGCGAGGAGAAGGCCTGGAGGCAGTGGAGATGTCATGTCTGAGAGCAATGTGTGGTGTGAATATAATGCAGAAAATTTCGTAGTTTGGAAGTTAGGAGGAGGTGTGGATTACCAAAACTGTTGTCCAGAGGCTGAGGAAGGGTTGTTGAGGTGGTTCGGACATGTAGAGAGAATGGAGCGAAACAGGAATAACTTCAAGAGTGTATCAGTCTGAGGGGAAAGGGAAGGCGGGGTGGGGTCAGCCAGGAAGGGTTGGAGGGGGGGTAAAGGAGGTTTTTTGTGTGCGAGGGGTTTGGATTTTCCAGCAGGCATGCCGTGAGCGTGTTTGATAGGATGAATGGAGACAAATGGTTTTTTAATACTTGACGTGCGTTGGAGTGTGAGCAAAGTAACATTTATGAAAAGGGGTTCAGGAAACTGGCAGGCCGGACTTGAGTCCTGGAGATGGGAAGTACAGAGCCTGCACTCTGAAGGAGGGGTGTTTAATGTTGCAGTTTAAAAAAATGTAGTGGGAAAGCACCCTTCTGGCAAGACATGATGGAGTGAATGATGGTGAAAGTTTTTCTTTTTTGAGCCACCCTGCCTTGGTGGGAATCGGCCAGTGTGATAATAAAAAAAAAATAATAAAATAAATATATATACAGTGGTCCCTCAATAATCGTCCATAATCCGTTCCTGGAAGTGGGACTATTATCGAAATGGACGATTTTCGAATCAGTTTTCCCCATAAGAAATCATGTAAATCCAATTAATTCGTTCCAGACACCCAGAAGTATCAACAATTTTTTTTTTTTACCTAAAAGATAGATTTACATGCACAAAAGAATGAACATTCAACATGACAGTTACCTTTATTGAAGCTGTTGTTGATGAATGGAAAACAGGAAAGGGGGAGAGGGAAGAGAGGTTATTTGGAAGGGAAATCCCCCTCCATAAGGACTCTAGGGCACTAATAAAATGTATAAATGAACATTGGTAATAGGGGTAGTTGATGAGTGGAACGGTCTGCCTAGTAGGGTGAATCGAAGCAAAACATTGGGTATTTCAAATTTAGGCTGGATAGATTTCACGAGATAGAGGGGTTGGATTTGAGTCGGGGCTTGCAACCTGAGCTTATTGCTTGGGTAGCATTTGTTCTGTTAGTGGGTTGGATTTGTGAAGGACCGGCCTAGTATGGGCCAGCAGGCCTGTTCCAGTGTTCCTCCTTTCCAATGTTCTAAAAGCTATGGCTTGGGTAGTTTCAAATTTAGGGTTGGTAAATACACATTTGAAAGGGGTTTGGATTTGAGTCGGACTTGCACTGATTTTATTGCTTGGGTAGCATTTGTTCTGTTAGGGGGTTGGATTTGTGAAGGACCGGCCTAGTAGGGCCACAGGTCTTTTCCAGTGTTCCTACTTTTTTAAAAGTTCTTTTTTAACATACCAGTAAGGTGATGAAGCTAGGCCCTTTGGGGGTAGTTTAAAGAAGAGATTGGACAAATATAAAAGTGGGAGGAGCCGATTTTTGATTTGTGTATTGGGACGGGAGTAAATTCTTGGGGTAGCTTTGGGGGGAGGTCATTTTGATAAGGACCTCCTTGTAGGGCCATAGACCTGCTGTTCTTCCTTTTGTTATGTTTTTATTGGCTATTTTTGGTGAAGGGGTGGCAAGTTTATTTTTGGGAACATGACACTAATATCAACTTATGGCTTATTTATCTATCACAATTCAACTAATATGACATAAAAAAACAATTTTAATAACATAAAAAACGGGGAAATACTCAGAATGAAAAAAAATAAGTCATTACGTATTCACGAGAGGTGTTGTGTTGTTGTTGGGTATATAAGGGCCCACTATTTAAACCCTCCATAATGGTGGTGAGGCGGGGGGGGTTTTTTTGTAGCCCTATATAACTCCAACAACATTGGGGAGTTACTAGAATCTCTGAATCAAAAAAGAAGGAACCCCTACCCCATCATACGACCTTCTACCCTTTACAATGTTCCCAACATCACTCCCAAACCTTTCCACCATCACTATTTCCCCTTCTCCCACCATCACTATACCGTCTCCCACCACACTACCACCAAAGAAACTTTATGCCACCCTTTGGGAAAAGGGAATTGAGAAACCAAAATTTTATTAAAAAGTGGAGCAGAAAACAAGTCTGTTTGGGTAGATTCGTGGGGGGTCAAGAAAAACAAAATTCTGGGGTGTAATAACCGCCCTCCGGGGTTGGATCACGATAGAGGGAGACTTTTTTGGGGACGAATTGTTGGGTTTTGGGGACACAGAACGTAGTCATAGAGGGGGATTTTAACTTTAAAAAATTTACTGGAACTCTTTGACAGGTAATTAGAGCCCCATGATTCAGGGGGAAACGTTCGGGGATTTTTTTTCCCGAAACGAGTGAACTGAACCTACCAGGGGTAATAATTTGCTAGCCTAGTCTGTAAATTAAGGGAAAAACTCGGAAAAAATGGAGATCACTGGAGCTTGGCGCAAGTGATCACAAATCCTCACCTTTAGCATTAAATTGGGAATGCAAGAATAATGAAAAAAACGAAAAAAACCCCCCTTTTTCGTTCTGCCGTTAAAAAAGGGATTAGGGAAAAATCTGTCTAATCTTGATTGGGGTTTCTAGTAATGATTTTATTGACATAATCATCCCCATGAATAGAAGGGATTCTTTTATGATTGTTTTCTTAAAAATGTCCCAAAAAAAGTGAATATATAACCCCCAGGAGAAATTAGGTTTAAAATAAATTATTAAATTTAAAATAAAAAAAAAAAAAAAAGGGGGTATACAGCGCTGCAGGGTAGGGAAGGAAGCAAGGGGAATTGGAGGGCAGGGGGGAGGGGGGATGATCAGCAGGTTACAAAAAAACGCGGGGGGGGGGATTACGGGGTAGGGGGTAGCAAAGATACAAGTAAAAAAGGGCTGAAAGTATCAAAATTTGTAAAAAGTAAGTCAGTCGTTTAAAAAATCAATAAGAGAGTCCGGGTAAAGGGGGGCCCATCACGGAAAAGGGGGAAGGTAAAGGAGAGCAGCGGGGCGAAGCACGACAAAAAAATTCTCGTCTCTTTAAAGGGGCGAAACAAATGGGCTGACTGATAATGGAGCTTGGAAATTCTCACAGAGAGGAAAAGGAGGGCCTCTCCATGAGATACCCATGAAAAAGAGGGTAGGGCCAATGCGAAGAGGGGAGAGAGTAGTCTCCCAACCTGACACTGGTGATAAGAAGATGGCCATAAATTTTAACCGGTTTAATAGATAATTTTGTTGCCGAGCTGTAGCCCAACTTGTTGCCAACGGGTGTGAAGGTGGGAAGATATTACAGCAAATAGCCGACATGGAATACCTTATAAGAAACGGGTTTGGTAGTACTGCTGACCGCGGCAGCGGTCTGCCTGTTCTTGCCCTGTACGTCAACATGCCCAGGGACCCAACAAAAAACAATATCTTTATGCTTAGAAAAAGATGGGGCGTACCCAAAAAGTTGGATAGGAGGACAAAGGGGGGTGAGGTTATAAAATTTTTTGTATACCTGTAAAGCCCAAGGGGATCTGAGAAAACCCACAAATGTGACACAGGCATGTGAAAACGGATAAGTGCTGTAAGGGGGCTTTAAAAAATTCAGCATAAAAATACTACTAAAAGATAGAAAAAGCCCTTGTACGACGTTTCCCGGGAAACAGCTGCGAATCCTACGCCTCAGAAGATTTAAGCCATCTGTTACACAGCAATGGCATGAGAATGAGAGTGAAAGTGGTCAAAAAAAAGAAGGGGGAAAAGCGACCGAGCAGTTGGGTTTTCGAGCAAGGGAGGGAGAAAGAACAGACTCGAACAGCTGGGACCTCCCAGGGGGGGGGGGAAAAGTGAAAAGCTACATGTACATAAAAAAGGGTGGTATGAAAAGAAGACAGAGCGAATGAAGGGCGAAGAGAAAGGGGGAGGGGGAGTAAGCAGGGGCGGCGAACAAATAAAGAATGTCTACTAATTCAGTGACCATTCTATAAATGGAAGGATTGCGGAGATCATGAGAGCGTACAAGTGGGCCCCGGCAAGGGGGTCACGGCGATGGTAAGGAGGGAAGTTCGCTTCTCATAGAGGCTTTCGCAGGGGAAGAGCGAAAAGCACCAAGCATAAAGAAATCCTTGGTGATGGAATGGGGTTAAGGCTAGAGAGAGTGCGGGAATCCCGCAAAATAGATCTGGTCACCATAACAAGTTTCGATAAAAAAGGGGGAATGTGGGTGAAGGAGGGTTGAGATCAGTCCCCACGAAAGATGAGCAAGGGTTTTAAGAAGGTTCACCGGCGTGACAATTTTCCTTTCAGGAGGTAATGTGAGTTCCAGGATAACCACATCAAAGAGGAGGCCCCAAAAATTGACTGTATCACGTTCAGGGATAGTGACCCCATAGAGGTAAAAAGGGATGATAAGATGACAGAGCGTTAGTGAAAGTGATTTGGTGGGTTTTAGTGCTGGAAAATTTAAACCATGTGTGGGGGGCCCAATTGGAAAAACACGGTCGACTGCAGCTGGAGAGAAACTGTAAGGGGGGTGACAGTCAGCGCCTGAAAGGCAATAGCGAAGTCTCAACATAGAGTGATGACCAAATATTTGATGGAAGCCTAGAGGAAAATCATTAATAGAAAAGGAAAAAAGTGTTTTTTCCAAAAAACACATCCCTGGGGACACCTTCAGCTTGGACAAAGTCCGGGGAGAGCCTTTATTAACCAACACGGAAATGCCTGATTAAAAAGTTTTTAAAGGAAGGATGGTGATTGCCTCAAAGGCCTAAGGATTTGGCTTGGGCTAAAAATTATACCTCCAAGTTGTGTCATATGCCTTCTCAAGGTCAAAAAAATGGCAAAAACTGAGGGTTATTCGCAAAGGCATTACGAACATCGTATCCAAGCGCAGTGGGGGTCTATGGTAGAACGTCCCTTACAAAGCCATATTGACGAGTGGGGGGGGACTGTTGTGTGTTCTAAATCCCACATAAACGTCATTTACTAGACTTTCCATTACTTGCAAACTGCAGGGTAAAGAAAGGGGACATAGGGGGAGGTTTCATGCCCGTAGTCCCGGGTTTGGGGAAAAAGGGAGAAAAAATGGCGGATTTCCACCCTGTGGAAGAACTCCTTGTGCCCAAAAATAAGATTGAAGGTGTAATAGGACTGAAAGGGGCTGATGATGTAAATGTTGTAGCACGGGGAATATGAATGTCGTCGGCCCAGTGCCGTGATCAAAAGCTGAAGTGTTCCCTCCAGTTCTTGAAGTGAAAAGGCAATTATACTTTTTCTTCTCTGAGAAAAAAATCCAAGGGTTTTAACTCTCGGGCAGACTTTGAGGAAAGAAATGGGGGGCATAGGGAGCCCCTAGAAATACGGACCGATGATTGCCAATTTTCATTGGAACACTAGTGGGTTTGCTTATCAACACCGGAACCCCGCAAACAGGGCCGGGTCAGGAGAATTTACCATATTTTTCGTATTTTTTTCCAGACTGCATCATAAGGGGCAGGGGTGAGGTGGAGACAAAATCCCCAGCAAGGGGTTTAGCGTCACGGATGCACGGCGAGCGATCGCACGCTTCTGTTTTAAAAACAAGGGGGTCGCCTGTGGTTCTATTTTACCCGGGCCGCCCCCTGCAGCGCGTTTTAAACGACTGCACGAGCCCAACAGGAGACCACCCAAGGCACGCATTTTTGAGAATTCTGCCCGAGTTTGGGGTATAAATGAAAGTGCGGGGGAAAAAAGGAGGACGAGAAAAGGGGTTTAAAAACTCATCGTGGGGAGAAGAAGGAACCTTTTAAAAACAGCAGGGGTGAGTAAAGGTTCATTTGCCCCATTAAATTCCAGCGTGGGGTGGGAAGAGGTGGCGAAATGAAGGGGGGGTAAGGGAAAGATTTGGGGAAAGATCACTGCATGTAAGTCGGGAGAAAGACCCAAATAAAGTCAATGCGGCGAGGAAAGCAACTGAGAGATCGTGCAAAAGGAGTAGAGTCCGAGGATCAAAAAGGGTGGAGTACCTGTATTTAAAACTGGAGGGGTGGGTCAAGAAAAAAACCCCTTTAAATTATTTTCCCGGGAAAACACGTGGGGAAACCCCCCCCAAGGAAAAGGTGGGGATTAAAAAAACCAAAAAAAACAGAATCGGTGGCGGGTAATGACGAAACAAGGAAGGGGAAAATCCGGGAAAAGATAATGCCCCGGGAAGGGGAGAGATATAAAGAACAGAGCGTATACCACCTAGTAAGTGGATACGGGCCCTTTTTTTTTTTTTTTAATGGGGGGGGGAAAGTATGAACAAATACTGATGGGACGGAATATCAGTGCGGGGGAAAAAAGGGGACTTTTTATTAAAGGTCCATCAGGAAAAGGATCTAAGAAAAACAAAAAATTATAGCCGAGATGTGAGAAATAACAGCAAGTGTAATTTTGGTTTTTAGCCCAAAAACCAACAGGGGGGAAACTGGGAGGTAACATCGCGCTCACCCGATTACCCCTGAGGCCGCGTATATTTCCCCCTGTAAAAAAACCCATATTGGCAATGATAAAAACTTAAATCCGCAGGAAGGTTCCTAGGATAGAAAGGGGAAAAGTCCACATGCGGGGGGGAGTGGAAAATGTTCAAGCAGCGAAGGGAAAGGTGCGCTGTGAAGAAAGGAGTTGCGCAGTGGACA
Source organism: Cherax quadricarinatus (assembly GCF_026875155.1). Classification (NCBI taxonomy): domain Eukaryota; kingdom Metazoa; phylum Arthropoda; class Malacostraca; order Decapoda; family Parastacidae; genus Cherax; species Cherax quadricarinatus. Next base: position 13,577,555 of record NC_069435.1, on the reverse strand, counting down.
GAGGAGAGAAAAGGGGGAAGGTGGATCAGTGTCCATGATGGTTTGGTCTCCCCAATATATTTAAGATTGCTTCAAGTGTTTCGGAATTCGAGATGTCGTATGGGAGACAATATTTGGGGAAAGGGAGGGGGAGGATGGGGTAAAGATTGGAAAATGTATTGGACGTACCAAAGGTAGGGGGGGGCGAAAGGGTGGAGGGAACTGGAAACGTGGCGGGGGACAGAAGAGACGGAAACCGGGAGGGGCAGAAGAGGGAAAAAAACTTGGGGGGAACAGGGGAGGAAGGTACATTACGAGGAGGAGGGGGAACCCCTGCATTTTAAACTGAGCCATGGAAAGGGGAAAAAATAGGGACAGAGACGGGAGGGTAAAATGAGGGGGTGGAAGTGGGGAGGATGTTACCGGGCCTTTTTTGACTTTTGAGAAGTAGAGGGGGGGATTGGGGGGAAGGGGTTTGTACAGGGTCTCGTCGATACTGAGGCTTTTAAGGAGAACCGAAAAACGGATTAGACGAGGCTTGAATAGGGACGTCTGGCCGAGGGGGGCAGCAAAAGGGTTAGTACAGGGTGATTATGGGAGAGGTAACCCAGAGGGGGTTAGAAGATGGGATACCAGAAGTGGGGGGACGTTTTGAAAACACGGGAAAAAGAAACACGGGGGGGTCTCCCCTTGAGGCGGGGAGAGAAACTGCAGGCATAAGGAGACCTTCTGCTCTTTTAGGTAACGGATTTTTTCCCCCTCGTTAAATAGACCTGACAACGCGAAGTACAAGGGTGAGCCCATGACATTAAGGCAAGAGGGGGATCGATTTCAAACTTTAAAAGGTCATGGCCCCCAATGGGGATTCGGGGATAGATCTGCAAAAATTTCGTGGATGGCCAAAAACGCCAGCAATTTTTCACTGTTTGGTGTAGGGATCCCTTTCGAACTTTAAAACCCATGTCCTGCTTTTTAAAAAGGGGGTGGGAGTTTCGGCTGTCAAAAAAATTAAACGAGCCACATTGCAGGTATCGCTCCCCCCAGGGGAAAAGGAAAAACGTAAATGCTACCTTGAGGATTTGGGGATCTTGGAGTTCATGTTCGAAAGTCGGGGCCAAATGTCTGGAAATTTGTTGAAATTGGTATGGGGCAGAATAACGGACCACTACAAAATTGAGGGAAATGATGTTTTTTTAAGGGTGACAGGAACAGTATCTATTGGGTAAAACAGAGGCCACGACCTGGGTAGCATTTGTACGGTAATGATGCGGTACCGCTCTTAAAGGGGGAAAAGAAATATCTTTTCCCCAAAATGGGGTAGGATGCCTTTCCAATACTATGGTCAAAAGATGGCAGAGAGGAAGTTGGGCGAATGAAAAATTTTGTCCCTGTTTATCTGAAACTGAGCGTGGGAAAGGGGGAAGGACTGTCGATCGTTTTTGAGAAAAACGAGAAGGTGAAGGTGGAGAAATCAAAGCAGGTAATTGTCGTTGCGTTTTAGGCGTGGGGCCAAGTTGGTCCGAGTGGAAGGGTTTGGCGATTTGAAAATTTTTCCCCACCGAGAGGGAGAGGCCGGGAACATAGTCAAGGAAGGAAGGTCTGATAAATCGAAGGATCGTCGAGGCCTCATACCTGAAGCGGGTGAGGAAACAGCACCGGCAATAGGTACAAGGGGGATGAGGAATGTTAAGAGTGGTCCAAAACAGGCGGGGTCAGATCGGGGTGGGTATCAAGAAGGGGCCCGGGGGTACCAGGTTCATGGACTAGGGCTGCCATGGTTAGGTTACTTTTTTCTTTTTTTTTTTAAGAAAAAAAAAGAAAGAAAGAAAAAAAAAAATAAAAAAAAAAAAAAAAAAAGAAAAAAAAAAGGGGGGGGACCGGGGGGGGGATATTCCTGGGGGGATGAAAGGGCCCCAAATCTCCCTCCCGCCCAAGAGGACTCGACACCGCTAGTGCGCAGATGCAGCTGGAACCCCTGCCATACCCTAAACCCCCTTTATGCCAGTAAACCACAATCTGGGGGTAGCAACCTCACATCTGCCGAGCTCCCCGGTGGAAAAAGAGAGGGCGGCCGGATATCCGCCAAAAGCTACCTCCTTCGCCCCCCACCCCCGGATCCCAAAGGGGGCTTCCAGAGCTACACCCTCGCCCCAAAAAAACCCCCAAATACTCCGGGAACCGGGGGAAAGGGGTCGGGACTCCCAGGCAATCCGATTCCACGGCAAACTACGCCCCCCGCCAAGAAACCTCAACGGAAGGGAAAGGCCCCGGGGTCCTTTCTCCTACCCCCGGAACTAGCGCGCCTTGGGGGAAATCCCAAAGGACAAAAAGAGGAAGGGGAAAAGGGGGGAGTGGGGGGGGAAAGGGGGAAAGGAAAAAGGGGGGGGATGGGGTAGGGGAGGGGGGGATTGGGGGGGGAAATTGGTCGGTCTGAGGAAGAAACCCATAGGTCTAATTCCTCGACCAAGACCTCTTCCCACGCCAAGGAGCCCCCCTTGAAGAGGAGGTCTAAAAATAACGATCCCCAAAAGGGTTAACAGGAGGCTAAAGCATCCCATTAGGGGGGGAAAAAAGGGGGAATTTTTTGGCGCATCAGAAGAGGGAGGGTTAAACCCTTATGACCAAAAATGTTCACTTAAAAAAGGGAAAAAAAAGGCGATTAAAAGGCTAAAAAAGGGTATGAAATTAAGTTGCTAAGAATAAAGATAATCCAAAGGGGTTTTTTCAAGTGTATAGGCAAGGTGAAGGAAAAAATAGGGCCTCTAAATCTGGGAATGGACAGCTGACGGATAATGAACTGGGGAAAAAATTTTCTTATTAATGACTATTTTTTTTCATTTTTACCAGGAAATGTAAATGAGATTTCCCGTAATTAACAATAATTTTTCCGATGAAATTAAAATTAACTATTTACTGTCACGAGGGACATGGTTAAATTAAACAGTAGACAAACGAAACAAAATAATCCCCCCGGGACCCGATGAGTTGTTTTTTAAGGGTACTTAAGGAAAGCAAGAGGGGCTTTGTAGCCATTAACGAGTGTATTCAAAGCGCCTCCCTTACCAGGTTGTGCCAGAGATGTGGAAGATGGCTAATGTGGTTCCTATATTCAAACAGGGGATAAGTCCCCCTCCTTCAAATTACCTTTCCAAAAGCCTGACATCTTAGTGGGCAAATTATTAGAATCAATTATAGCTGACATTACAAATCACCTTTAAGACATAACTTTATAAAGAACTCGCATGGATTACGAGGGTCTTCCTGCCCGCAAAAATTACTCGTTCTTCAATAAACATTTGAGGGAGTTGACAGTGAAAGGGAATTTTGATATTGTTCATTTGGATTTTGTAAAAACCTTCGACAGAGTCCTCACAAGAGGGCTCTTAAGAAAAAGGGGAGCTCATGGTATTTGGAGGTAAAGTTCTAGCGGGGTTGAGGGATGGGGACCAATGAAAACAGAGATTACCATTAATGAGTGAAAACTGAATGGGGATTAGTCCTAGTGGCTTCCACAAGGATCAGTTTTAGGCCCTCTTTGTTCATAATTTACATTAAAAGACCTTGAGAAGGGTTATATGACATAGTAAGTTTGCGATGATACAAAAATAGGCCCTAAATTCCTTGAGGGGATTCAATGAACTCCCGGACGATTTTAAAAAAATTAATTCTTGGTCTGAGAAAAAAGGCAGATGAAGTTTTTTGTGGATAAGGTAAGGTACTTCCCTTGGTAATGAAAATTACCCTCGAAGTATAACTAGGGGAAGTAGAGCTTGGTCTAAAGAATGTAAAAAGACTTGGGAGTCATGGTAAAACAGAAATCTAAAGCCAAGACAGCAGTGCCTCAGTGTGCGCAACAAGGCCAACAGATTACTTGGATTTTTTCCAAGAAATATAATAACAGAAGTCCAAAATTTTTTACAGCCTAACTCACTAGTGAGGCCTCATTTAGATTATGCTGCTCGTTTTGGTCCCCTTACTACAGGGTGGACATAGACCATTTGAGAACATACAGGAAAAGAAGACTAAAAGATTTACTGTGTAAGGAACCTCCCGTATAAAAGATAGACTTAAAGCCTTAAATCTCCACTCCTGGGAGGGTAGAATGAGGGAGATATCATTGAAGTGTATAAGTGGATACGGGCAAAAAAAAGGGAGACTTAATAAATTACGAGGGTGCGAACCAGGTAAGAACGGGAAAAGGTTTAAAAGTTGGATAAATTTAGATTTAGAAAGGAATGGGTAAGTACTGGTTTTTTCTAACGATTTGTAGATGCGGGGAAACAGTCTTCCCCGTGGGGTGTAGAGGCTAGGACCTTTGGGGTAGCTTTAAGAAGAGACGGGACAAATTTATGAGCGGGAGGGGCGGGGTTTGATTGGTGTTGGGGGGGGGGATTTGTTTCTTGAGTAGCTTTAGGTAGATGTCGTTTTGAAAGGACCTGCCCGTATGGGCCAGGGGGCCTTCTGCGTGTTCCTACATTCTTATTTCTTTTTTTTATTTTTGTAGAAAAATACGAAGATGGTGGTGGTAGATTGGTAGAGTTGTGATGGGGTTGATAACAAAGAATATAAGCATAAAAAAGGAGAATCACGCAGCAGGCCCGTTGGCCCAGCCGGCAGGGCCTTTTCAAATTTACCCACTAACGAAAAAATTTTCCCAACCCCTCCTCAATGCTACCCAAGAAATAAGCTCGAAAAACCCATCCCCTTTGCAAGTCCCAAATGATGGGTTTGAGTTACCTGAGCTTATTTTTGGGGGAGCATTGAGGCTGGGTTATAAATTAACACATGTGCAATCTTGGGGTTCTTTATTGAGGAAACGTTTCGCCCACAGTGGGTTCATCAGTCCATAAAGGAAAACTTGAAGAAAAGGAGGGGGAATGAGGTAAAACGTCCCCCAAAAACCCTTTAGTCAGTGTCATCCATCAATCTTGAGTGAATACGGGGAGATGAGCAGAAGGCCCCTTTTAAAACCTATGGCAGGAGAGGTGCAGCAGATAGGTAGGGCACATTTTTCAATGTGGAAGTAGGTTGTGCCCAAGAATTAGGCAAGCGAAGAATTCCTAAGTATTAAGATCCCAAGAATTTTGCGTGTCTGACAGGTTTGTGATGAATGGGTTAGAGAACCCACATTTGAAAATTAGACATGTGACTCTTTGGGGGCCCAAGAGTTGCACATGTGTCAATTTATCAACATGTCGGTTCTCTGAACCATTTATCTACAAGGACTGGGTTGGGAAAATGTTTCATTAGTGATGAATTGTAAAGGACCTGCCGAGCATGGGCCAACAGGGCCTGCTGCATGATTTCTCTCCTCCTTTTCTTATTTCTTATATTCTATGTTCATCAACCACTATCACAACCTACTTCCCAACTCTACCACCCACCACTTTGTATTTTTTCCCCCTACAAACTTTTTCATAAATATGTGTTTCTCACATCTTAAAATAACCAAAGGCTGGACTAGACCTTTATTTGGAGCCATGTATTAGCTTTACTTAGGCACTTGCAAGCACTAAAATCAATGGAAAATTTACTAATATTTCATAGAGCATTGTGAGGGGACCGCACTCACTGGTAAACAATGGCACACTGGCTGAAGGAACAGGCCGAGGCCGCTCAGAGCGTGAGTACGCGTACAAAAACGAAGGACTATTAGGACAATTCAGCGAGTTACGACCATTTTCGAGCCAATATTTTGACGACAAAAACTGGAACTATTTCCAAATGGACGACTTTCAGCTGGACGAATTATGAGGACCACTGTACATGTATACCCCCTCCATGGGGAGTGACAGAATTCTAACCACCAAACCATGCTGTTGTAAGAGGCGACTAAAATGCTGGGAGCAAAGGGGCTAGTAACCCCTTCTCCGCGTATAAATTACAAATTTAAAAGAAACAAACTTTTGTTTTTCTTTTTGGGCCCCCCTGCCCTAGGTGGGATATCGGCTGGTGTGTTGAAAGAAAGAAAAAAAAGAGAGAGAGAGAGAGAGAGAGAGAGAGAGAAGAGAGAGAGAAGAGAGAGAGAGAGAGATGAGGAGAGAAGAAGAGAGAGAGAGAGAGAGAGAAGAGAATGAAAATGAGAATGAAAATGAGAATGATAATGAGAGAGGAAATGAAAAGAGAATGAGAGAGAGAATGAGAATGAGAAGAGAATGATAATGAGATATATATATATATATATATATATATATATAATATATATAATAAATATATATATATATATTATTATATACACACACACACATACACATGAACCTCAAATTCGAACTTAATCATCTCCAGGAGCTAGTTCTAATTCGAAAAGTCTGAATTCGAAGCAATATTTCCCACAAAAATAATGGAATACAATTAATCCATTCCAGAAACCCCAAACATAATACAATTTAGAGAGATTAATTATCAGTTTTTACATACAACAAATACTAAAGTTTAATTATGTATAGTAATGGATTAAAAGACACGTAAGCACACACTATAACATATTTATTAGAAAAACGTTTTCGGTCCTGGACCTTGATCAAGTCCCAGACCGTAACGTTTTTACTAATAAATATGTATAGGTTTGCTTACGTGTCTTTCTAAACCCACTGGGTTTCGGTATTTATTACCAAGGTTTATACCATGTCTGTAATAACATATATAATAACATTTTTACTTAACCTGTATGAAAGATTGGTGATGGCATCGAAATAGGAGGAGGGAGAGAGGAGTTGGGTATGTTTGGAAGGAGAATCCCCCTCCCTGAGGAACTTCAGGTAAAGCACTCTCTGGTTACTTCCCTCTCTGTCTTTTAATTGCCACTAGACCAGCTTGAGTCACTGGACCCCCTGCACACAAAATAACTGTCCACAGTCCTCGGTTTTTCTGGCACGCCTCTTTAACAATTCCCTAAAATGGACATGGTTCTGTCACTGAACTTGTTGCAAGATGGCTTTGTTTCAGCTTGCTCAGGTGGTACTTCCTGCACAAACATTTGACAATCATTCCACTTGGCACAGATCCCTTAATCTTTGAAGAAGGCACCTCATCCACATCCCTCTTCCTCCTCGGAAGCAAGTCCCTCAGCTGTGGTCCATACTGCACCTATGGAAGCTTCTTCCAGCTCTTCAGTGGTTAGCTCTTCCCTGTGTCCTCCACCAACTCTTCCCCATCCCAACCACTCACCTCCAACCCCCGGGTGGTTCCCCAATGCCACAATAGAATCCCACAATAGGCAGAGGGTGAGCTGGTCAGGGTCAGCCTCAAACCCTTCAAAATCCCTCTTTTGGACACAATCTGGCCACAATTGTCTCCAAGCAGAGTTCAAAGTCCTGGAGTCACTCCCTTAACCTATAAGGCTTTGGAGTTGTAGATGTTGAAGTGATTCCTTCCAAACTCTCTTAGGCCAACATAGTGTCTGTGTCACTTCAAAGCACTTTTTCAAACCTGCCTTTGTGTAGAGTTTTTTGAAGTTAGAAAAGAACGCCGGGTCCATGGCTGGAGGAGAGAGTGGTGTTAGGAGCAAGAACTTCACTGTATGAAACGAATCCTTAGACAAGAAGGTCTAATAAGTTGGAGGATGAGCAGGATCATTGTCCATTAAACAGAGGCACTTGAGTGGCAATTTTTTTTCCTGGAGGTATTTTTCACACTGGGGGCCAACACTTCAACTGACCCGCACTCTTTGAAACTTTCTCTTGTACCCATAGCCCTTATGATTAGCTTTCCACAAGACACCTACTTGTTCTTAAAGACATTGTTTTTCTTAACACCTGGATTTTCTGAATGATACACAATAAAAAAGGCTTCACTTTAAATCACCACTAGCATTAGGCAAAGAACAAAAGAGTAAGTCCTCTCTTTCAAGGCTTGTGTCCTGGCTTCCTTTTCCGCCTTTGATGAAGGGGGGGTGAAGTCCTTTTTGGCATTTTCTTACCAAAACAAGCCTGTTCGTCACAATTAAACACTTGTTCAGGTTTCAATTCTTCAATTCAATTACCCCTTACCCCTTTGAGGTTTTTGGGTCGTACTAGTACGTCTTACGCCTAGGGTTTTTGGACGTACTAGGTACTCATAAATCTAGCGGCCTCATATCTAGTGGAGGAAAAGCCTGTAGGCCTCATATATGAATATATGGTTCTATGTGGTCAGTTGTGCACAGTCTAAAAAAAATCCCTGCAGCAAACAGTGCATAATGAAAAAAAAAAACTTTGACCATTTTTTTGGAATAAATCAGCGACTTTGCAGTGTATTATTCCGATGGTATTTATTGTTGTATTCTAATTTCTGGTCTCATTTTATAAAGGAAGACATATTACAGAATGAGATGATTTTGACTGGTTTTTACAAAGAAGTGCCTGAAATTTGAGCTCAAAGTAGCAGAAATGTTCGAATTTTCAAAACCTCAAGTAAACAAATCGTGCCAAGCTGCATATACACCTCAACTGTGAGTCTAATATTCTTTCACAAGTGCACCAATAATATTTATATACCATTTTTTACACTAATGCAGTAGTCTGCATAACAGTAAATCTTAAATGTTTTGTGAGAATAAAAATTACTAAGTGAAAGCAAAGAATATAAAGGGGGCCTGAGACTGACTAATGACTAGAAGGATATGTCATTTTATGCCAGAATGTCTTTCTTGTATATTCTGGACCCTATTCGAAATTGGCATCTTTTGAAATTTGTGTGAAATTGGCAGACTTGCAAATTCTGACCACTGTACTGATAGTTGCATTTCATAAATGGGTGGTTTCTTGCACCAATTCGATAGAAAAAAATGGAGTTCTAGCGAATATTCATGTTTTTTTGTCGACTAGTACAGTAAATTGCCGAAAATGGCTCAAAGGTTGCAAAAATCGCCGATGCATAACATCTCCGAGACGCTAACTTGCGAGAGCATAATTTCGTAATTTTCTATCAAATTTCAAACTTTTGTGTCTTTATATCCGGAAAAAATTCTCTAATCTTTTCATAGAGAAAATATTTTTTTTTTTTTAAATTTTGCCGACCCTGAGAACGAGTTTCCGAGAGGCCTGTCGACCCCAAAGGTTTAAACTCCTGTACAAAACTTCTCAGCAGCCCGTTTGACTGAACTGGCTCCCTCACCATGTCTTTACAACATTGTGTATGCCACTACGCTTCTTATATCTGTCAAACCAGCCTCTGCTGGCCTTAATTCACTATCAGCACTGGTTTCCAAGTTTTCTGTGACCAGATCCATGCAACTTCCTTGCTTTTCACAAATAATCATCTCTGAAAACACTACCACACCTGCAATCCTCTCTAAATCCTTTGATCCACACCAGCAACAACTTCTCAACCTCTTCAACTATTTGTGGTCTTTTTTTTTTGGTTAGCATATTTAAACACCATCACAACATCAGCTTCCCTTGATTTGTTCTTTTTCTTTTTTGCCAGGATAGAACCAATGGTCCAACTTGGTTTTTTTTCCCATACTCCTGGCAACTCAACAAGTCTCTACACCACTCTCATACTTCTGTATTATTTTCCTTCACCATCTAGGTGTTTCTCACTTTCTTTACCACAAAGGGTACCACTAGCTAATTTCTTTGCCCCTTGCAAGCTTATTTCCATCCCCACAAGCACTAAACACAACGAAATAATAGTAAAAATTGTGAATGGAGATCGCAGGTTAGTGTTCCTCAAGCATAAACACAGCTAGACTGCTCACGCAACCTGCGCGGGAACGAGGACAGAGCGCCGCAGACAGGTTCCCATACCGGGCGTCTGAAAATTAAGGGCGCCTTCGATAATAGGACACAGTTTTTCTGAAAAAATGTCTTATTTTCGAAACGTTGCGATATGTGATACGTTCATTTTTGAGGTCCAATGGATATATATATATTAATATTATATATATCATATATATATATATCCAGGAATTCGCAAGAGCAGGCGAAATATACACCAAACACTGATCTTGGCTGAAGGAGACTCGAACCTACGAACCCTTGGAACAAGTAAGCAATGCATTTTATACCAACTATCCAAACTGGCCATACCTTGGAGTCCAGCTTTTGCTAGACTTTGATCCAAGACAGCCAATTTCAAGGAGAAGCTTACAGCTTTTCATCGCATCCCCCTGCATGCATCAGACTTACTAGAGATACTAACAATGCAAGAATTCGCAAGAGCAGCGAAATTTACACACACCACTGATCTCTGGCTGAAGGAGACACGAACCTAAGAACCTTTGGAACATGGTACACAGTGCTTTACAATCTACCCCACTCTCCTCCATGGAAAATATGTATAACGTTATATATATATATATATATCCTAGGTATTAGGATGGTTGACAGCACGCCCCAGGGAGGTCAACTACTTCCGCAATTGAGTGTAAAACGGAAAGCCTGAAATATGTTTTACATGAGGTAGATTGCCTGGTCCTATTTTTTCTGTCTCATGAACATGCCAAGATTTCAGTACGCTTGCTACTTCGACTTACACTTAGGTCACACTACACATATATTTAACAAGCGAAATATATACTCAACCGCCACTTCGCTATTGCTACTAAGGTCCCTCTCTCTCCCTCCCCCATGAGCTCTATCATACCTCGCTTAAAACTATGTATGTTCCTGCCTCCAACCACATCACTTTCCTAGCTATTTCCATGGCCTGACTACCTTCTAATGACTGAAGAAATACATGTACTTCCTAACATACCTTTGATTCATCTGAGGTCTTCAACTTCCAATGGTGACCTACTTGAGTCTGTTTCTCCATCTCTGGAACCATCCCGGCTTTGTCCAACTTCTCTAATCCGTGCAGTATTTTTATAGTCGTTATCATTCTCCCCTGACCCTACCTGGCCTCCAGTGTCCGTCAGGCCGATTCCTCAACAGTTCTTCTTAGGAACAATCCCCGTAAACTCTGGGACTAGTCTTGTTGCAAACCTTTGCACTTTCTCTAATTTCCTTACTGCCTTTGACTAGGTGTGGATTCCAACTGGTGCTGCATAAACTCCATATGGGCCTTACGTAGAGGTATACAGATCTTAAAAACGAATCCTACTGAGGTATTGGAACGCTAGCCGAAGGTTTGCCAGCGCCCGTATCCTGCAGCAGTTATCTGATTGATGTGCGCCTCAGGAGAAATGCCTCGTGTTAGACTCACCCCCCAATCTTTTTCCTGAGAGAGGTTTGCAGTCTTTAGCCATCTAAAACTATATTGTGTCCTGTGCTGTCATCTTGCCCTTCCCCAATCTACATGACTTTGCATTTTGTCAGGTTACAATTCAAGAGCCAGTTGCTTGGACTCAGGCTTGTAGCCTTCCAGGTCTCTTTGTAGTCCCTGCCTGAAATCCTCTGTCCGATTCGATTCTCTCATTAAACTTCACATCATCCCCAATCAAGGACAACGTCTGAGTCTATCCCTTCCGTTTTATGTCGTTCACGTATACCAAGAACAGCACAGGTCTAGACTGACCCCTGTGGAACCCCCTTGTCACAGGCGCCCACTCTGACACCTCGTCGCATGTGTTGAAAGAAAAGTATATATATATATATAATAAATATATATATATATATATATATATATATATTATATATATATACGTATATATATATATATATATTTTCCATGGGGAAGTGGAACAGAATTCTTCCTCCGTAAGCCATGCGTGTCGTAAGAGGCGACTAAAATGCCAGGAGCAAAGGGCTAGTAACCCCTTCTCCTGTATATATTACTAAATTTAAAAGGAGAAACTTTCTTTTGTCCTTTTGGCCCACCCCAACCCACCTTAGTGATGGCGGCTGTGCGTTGAAAGAAATAAAGAAAGAAAGAAAGAAAAAGAAAGAAAGAAAAAGAAAGAAAGAAAAAGAAAGAAAGAAAAAGAAAGAAAGAAAGAGAAAGAAAAAAAGAAAGAAAGAAAAGAAAAAAGGAAAAAGAAGAAAGAAAAAGAAAGAAAGAAAAAGAAAGAAAGAAAAAGAAAGAAAGAAAAAGAAAGAAAGAAAAAGAAAGAAAGAAAAAGAAAGAAAGAAAAAGAAAGAAAGAAAAAGAAAGAAAGAAAAAGAAAGAAAAGAAAAAGAAAGGAAAAAGAAAGAAAGAAAAGAAAGTAAGAAAAAAGGAAAGAAAAAGAAAAAAGAAAAAAAGAAAAGAAAGAAAAAAGAAAGAAAGAAAAAGAAAGAAAGAAAAAGAAAGAAAGAAAAAGAAAGAAAGAAAAAGAAATAAAGAAAAAGAAATAAAGAAAAAGAAATAAAGAAAAAGAAATAAAGAAAGAAATAAAGAAAGAAATAAAGAAAAGAATTAAGAAAGAAATAAAGAAAGAAATAAAGAAAAAATAAAGTAAGAAATAAAGAAAGAAATAAAGAAAGAAATAAAGAAAGAATCAAGAAAGAATAATGAAAAAAAAGAAAAATAAAGAAAAGAAATAAGAAAGAAATAAAGAAAAGAAATAAAGAAAGAAATAAAGAATAAAGAAATAAAATTAAAGAAAGAAAGTAATAAAGAAAAGAATAAGAAAAAACAAAGAATTAAAGAAATAAAAAAAAGAAATAAAAAAAAAAAGAAAAAGAAATAAAGAAAGAAAAGGAAATAAAGAAAAATAAAAAATAAAGAAAAATAAAGAAAGAAAAGAATAAAAATAAAAAATAAAAGAAGAAATAAAAAAAGAAATAAAGAAAGAAAGAAAGAACGAATAAAGAAAGAAATAAAGAAAAATAAAGAAAGAAATAAAGAAAGAAATAAAGAAAGAAATAAAGAAAGAAATAAAGAAAGAAATAAAGAAAGAAATAAAGAAAGAGAAATAAAGAAAGAAATAAAGAAAGAAATAAAGAAAGAAATAAAGAAAAATAAAGAAAAATAAAGAAAAATAAAGAAAAATAAAGAAAAATAAAGAAAGAAAGAAATAAAGAAAGAAAGAAATAAAGAAAAAGAAAGAAATAAAGAAAAATAAAGAAATAAAGAAATAAAGAAAGAAATAAAGAAAAATAAAGAAATAAAGAAAGAAAGAAATAAAGAAAGAAAGAAATAAAGAAATAAAGAAAGAAATAAAGAACTAAATAAAGAAATAAAGAAATAAAGAAATAAAGAAAGAAATAAAGAAAGAAAGAAAGAAATAAAGAAAGAAATAAAGAAAGAAATAAAGAAAGAAATAAAGAAAAATAAAGAAAGAAATAAAGAAAGAAATAAAGAAAGAAAGAAATATGTTAATAAGTTAATGATCAGGGAACTATCACTGCACCTGATCACCTACTGCGCTGAAGTACGAACAGCAGGGACACATCTGTCAGAACTGGTAGAGGGCGGGGTAGAGGACATGGAGGAGGACGTGGAGGAGGAAGACATCTACAGCCGTCTCACCCTCCACTAACACAGTTCCAGCGGCAGAATCTGAGGACAAATCTGCGAAACACAGGAGGTGCAACAAATCCTAGTCCACCCTCCCAGGCACCTAGGCTGTTCTCTCGCTGTCACCGGAAGGGGCACTCTGCCAACAACTGCCTGCGAGATACCAGGTGTAATTACTGCTACAAGAAAGGACATAAGGAGGACCAGTGTCGGAAGAAAAAGGAACTTGACAGACAGGGCCACCTGTTTAGAGACCTGTTCTCAGAACAAACCAGCAGGATCTCTGAATTGGTGAACACACTCACACGTCACCCACTTAGCTACTCCTATCCCAGCCCAGCAGGTGGGATTGGGCCTTATACACGACCACAGACCTACATCCCTGCAGCTGCCTCAGTACCCTACCTCTCTCAAGGGCAGGCACCTTACATTCCCTACACACCCACCACCTCAAGCTGACCACTTCATCATGAGGAGCCAGTCTATCAGCATCCTGTCGGCCAACATTAGAGGTTTCATTACTAATGTTGGAGAGCTCACACATAGCTTTGTGAACACTCGACGTCCCGACATGATAGCTGTTGTTGAAACATTTTTGGATGACAGGACTCCAGAAAATTTTGCAAGAATTGCTGGCTACACCTCATGGATGAGAAGAGACAGGCAAGGGCAAGGAGGTGGTGTTGCTGTGTGCTTCTCTAAAAGTGTTCATGCCCAGCACATAGATGTTGCCACCCCTACACATCTTGAAATGATGTTCAAGCTCTGTATAAACACTAGTACCTCTGTACTAGCATGTGCAATGTACAGACCTCAGTGGCAACATGCAGACCCTATCAACTTCCTAATGGAAAATATTGACTCCCTTCTGCTACAACACAACTGTCAACATATTATAATTGTTGGTGACCTCAACCAGCACCTTATACAGAGGGACTTTGATGACCTTCTTGCAGAGTTTGACATGAGAAACTTTGTTGATTTCCCTACTCATATCTCTGGCTCCTCCCTTGACCCAGTAGTGAGTGATCTGGCAGAAGGCATAGTCACTTGTCAACCCCTCGGCTACGTTGGATCGTCTGACCACAAGGCTGTTTTTACCACACTTAAGATCCCAACAGAATGAGGTGAGGAGTCCACACGCACAACCTGGCTATGGGAAAGAGGTAATTGGCCAGCCCTTTGCTCTGAGCTCGCCACCACCGACTGGAATGCTCTTCTCCAAGGGGATGCTGACAACCAAGTGAAAGCCTTCACTGGACACATCCTTAATCTACAACAAGAACACATTCCTCACCGGCAATAAGTGACGAAGCCTACAGATCAGCCTTGGTTTGGCTTTCGTTGTAGAGAGGCTGCTACTGCTAAGTACAAAGCATGGCAAAGGTATAAGAGACATCCTACCACCTATAACAGGAACTTGCACATGCAAGCCTGTAGGCATATGGGTGATGTTCAAAAGTGGGCCATTGCTAAATGGGAGGTGGACACTAAAAGAAAGTTAGCATCAGGTAGGGTAGGCTCCAAAACCTGGTGGTCCCTGGTCAAGGACAGACAAGGTTATCTGCCTGATGAACTTATTCCACCTCTAAATCGACAGGATGGGACCACCTCTACTAGGTGGTCCCATCCAAAATGCAAGTTCCTGATCCAGCAAGGGACCCTCCTTGGCTAGCTGCAAGAACTGTCAAAACTGTCAGTGGTGACAATAAGGCAGGAGGAGGTGCATTTCCTTCTTAAATCACTTGACCAAGAAAAGGCTGTGGGCCCAGACAAGTTGAGCCCAAGATTGTTGAGAAGATGTGCAGACCAGCTAGCAGCACCTCTAACTCGCATCTTTCAGCACTGCCTAGTACAGTGTAAATGGCCCTCTCTATGGAAAGAGGCAAATGTAGTCCCTGTTCACAAAAAGAAGAGCAGAGCAGAAATCAGCAACTACAGACCAGTGTCACTCCTGTCAATCTCTGGTAAGATCCTTGAGACAATAATCTCAAGACAAATGACAGATTTTTTTGACTACCACTCACTACTTTGTGATCGTCAATATGGCTTCAGGAAAGGTTACTCTGCTGCTGATCTGTTGTTAAACCTCTCGACTAAGTGGCACCAGTCACTGGATGAATCCAAAGTCAGCTGTGTGGTAGCACTGGACATTGCTGGCGCTTTCGACCGGGTGTGGCACCAGGGCCTCTTAGCAAAACTTCAAGCACTGGGAATTGCAGGCTCTACGCTATGTCTCCTCAGTGATTACCTTCATGGTAGATCTCTAAGTGTAGTCCTCAATGGAACGGAATCAGCAAGGCATCCTATTGGGGCAAGCGTTCCACAAGGAAGCGTGCTGGGCCCATTGTTATGGAATGTCTACTTCAATGACCTTCTTCATCTCATCCCAGAATCACATGCATATGCAGACGACTGTACACTGACATTCACTTATCCAAGAGAAGAAATGCCAGCTGCTCTAAGCTACATCAATCACCAGCTGAGAGCTATATCAGCTTGGGGAAATAGATGGCAAGTAACATTTGCACCTGAGAAAATGCAAATGATGATCGTCTCTAGGCACCATGATGGTAATGCTGGTGCAGTAGTAAGGATGAATGGGAGGATGTTGGCACCTGGAGAAGTTGATATCATTGGGGTGAAATTCGACTCCAAACTAACCATGAAGAACCATGTTGTAAATCTTGCAAACAAGGCAGCCAGGAAGCTTACAGCACTTCGCCATATCTCGCATCTGCTTGACAGTAGGGGTTGCAAGATCCTGTACGAGGCACAAGTACGCTCACACTTTGAGTATGCTCCACTTTCTTGGTTTGCCTGCCCCCCCCCTCTCATCTGCGACTGCTTGACAGAGTAGAGAACAGAGCAAGACGTCTCATCTCTCGCCTGGACCCATCCTGGATAGATCTGTCATTTCAGCAGAGCCTTCAACATAGGAGGGATGTGGGTGGCCTTACTGTTATGTACAAGGCCAATATTGTCAAAATACCACACTTGGATCCACTTCGAGGACAGCGTGAAACAAGCTTTTATGCCACAAGACGGGCAGAAAGCAGCAACTTCACTCTGGTTGTACCCTTCTCCAGAACATCACTCCATCTGAGATCATATATACCCAGGATGACTCGAGTATGGAACACATTTATACAGCATAATGATGTCAACAAGATAAAGTCAGTTGATCAAATGAAAATGCTGGCCCACAGATGGCTCCAACTTCATCCTGTTCCCTACTTGTATGTCTCATAACAATGAAAATGCTTTCAAATGAGCTGATGTAGGTAACAGCTCTTAGCTTGCCAATAAAGTTAGGAATCCTTAACCTGTAAATAGCTTGTCAATAAAGCTAGGGATCCTTAACCTTATCAAACCCTGTGTAAAAAAAATAAAGAAATAAAGAGAGAAATAAAGAGAGAAATAAAGAGAAATAAAGAAATAAAGAGAGAAATAAAGAGAGAAATAAAGAGAGAAATAAAGAGAGAAATAAAGAGAGAAATAAATAAATAAATAAAGAAATAAAGAGAGAAATAAAGAGAGAAATAAAGAGAAATAAAGAGAGAAATAAAGAGAGAAATAAAGAGAGAAATAAAGAGAAATAAAGAGAAATAAAGAGAGAAATAAAGAGAGAAATAAAGAGAGAAATAAAGAGAGAAATAAAGAGAGAAATAAAGAGAGAAATAAAGAGAGAAATAAAGAGAGAAATAAAGAGAGAAATAAAGAGAAATAAAGAGAAATAAAGAGAGAAATAAAGAAATAAATAAATAAAGAAATAAATAAAGAAATAAGGAAAGAAATAAAGAAATAAAGAAAGAAATAAAGAAAGAAATAAAGAAATAAAGAAAAATAAAGAAATACAGAAAGAAATAAAGAAAGAAATAAAGAAATAAAAAAATAAAGAAAGAAAGAAAGAAAGAAAGAAAGAAAGAAAGAAAGAAAGAAAGAAAGAAAGAAAGAAAGAAAAGAAATAATATACAGGAGGGCCCCACTTATACGGCGGGTTAGGTTCCAGGCTACCGCCGTAAAGCGGAAACCGCCGTAAAGTGGAACACCCTTTTTTTCCACTTACAAATGCATACAAACACTAGATAACAAGTTTACACTAACATATATTATGTTAGCAATAGAACCAGGCATCAAAAAAACAATAAAAAAGTAAAATTACACACACAGTGCAACCCCTTTACTTCCCTTTAAAAAATTTTTAAAAAGGTTTTAAAAACCCTTTCAGGCCCCGCCCCGTAGTTTCAGGGCTTTACTTCAGGCCCAAAACCCCGAAGATCAACGCCATGACTCAGCTCCCTGATAAATTTGGGAGTGGAAATTTTTGGGGCCTAAAATATGAAGAAACATCATGTGGTATGTGTGAAACCACATAAAACAATCCTGCAGCACCCTGGTAAAATGAGAGAAAAAAAAATAAATAAAGTTTTTTCCGATTAAAACACAATTTTTGCTTTTTTTTTTTCGTATTTTTTTTTTATATTTGTATTTGCGTTTTTGGGGGGGGGGGGGGGGTTTTTCGGCCATTTGATAAAGGAAGACATATTACAGAAAAAAAGAGTTTTTTGGGTTTGGGTTTTTAGCACAAAAAATGGCTTGAAACCGAGCTAAAAAAGTGCAGAAATGTTAAATTTTTGCCGATATTCAAGAGTAAACAAACGCCCCTCACAAGTCAAATTACCCTCAGCGGGGGGTCAAAAATATACATTAAACAAATGGGGTGAAAAATTTTATACAATTATTAAAATTTTTTTTGCAAAACCCGTAAATCTTCTATTTTTTTGGGTGTAAAAAAAATTCTTTAAATTTAAAAAAAAAATAAAAAAATGGAATTTATTTTTAAAGCCCCCAAACATAACAAATAAACAGGGGAAATGTTAGTTTAGTCCATTTTTCCCCCCAAACTTTTGGGTTTAAATTTGGACCCTATTTTGAAATTGGAAATTTTGGGAACTTAGGGGAAAAATTGGGGCCAAATTAAAAATTTTCCGATGTGCTTATTTTTGTTTGAAACAGTTGATTTGGGCCCGATTTTCTTGTGCTAAAAATCGATAGAAAGAAGAAAATACTAGTAAAAAGGGCTAAAAAAATTTGGTTGTTTTGGAATAATGAAATTTTGGCCAAAAAAGGAGTCAAAGTGGGAAAAAATCGCCGATTCGTAAATATCGCTGAAAACATCAAAATTCGCAAAGCAAATTTTTCGTCAATTTTCCCCCAAAATTTGGGAAATTTTTTGTTTTTTTTCCCCTTCCCAAAAAGATTCTTTTAAACAAATTTCATAAGAAAAAATAAAAAATTTTTTTTTTAAAATTCTTGGACACTGGGGGTGACTCCATTTTTGGGCCTTGGACCCCTGAAAGGGTTAATCTAGGGGTGAGACAAAAGTTTTTAATTTAAGAAATAAAAGTGGGAATGTATGGTAGCCCACCAGGCTCCCAAACCAGGCCACCCCACCCACACATACTTTTCCCTATGATATTTAAGCCCCCCAAAGGGGGCGATAAAATTAATAAAATTTTTCCCCTTAAATACTTCCTTAAAAAATATGGGGTGAATGAGTAGTTTTTATTTGTAAAAATAAAGTGGGGTTTTATGTAGGAAATTCCCCAAAGGCAACCATACCAGAGAGAAAGAATGAGTGCTTAAAGAGGGGGATGGGCCCGCAAAATTTTAGTAAACAAACCGGGCGAACGTAAGTTTTTGTAAACATTGTCCACTTGGGTTTTTTGTGTACAAGTTACATGTGTACGGGTTTTTCCTCTACTTTGGGAAACGGAAAAAAAAAAAAAGAAAACACCCCCAAATTCCCCATGAAACCCATCATTTTGAGAAAAAAGGGATGCTCTGATGAAGGAAAATGGAATTTAGTCACCCCGACTTTTTTGGGGGTTATCCAAATTTCCTTTTACACTAAGGTTATGTTTTTTAGGTTATGTATGGGTGTTTTTTAAATAAAATTTTGGGAAAAAAAAATTCACGGATGATTAATAAAATTGTAAAAAAAACCCGAAATATACAACATTTAATGATACAACCAGCCTCAAAACAGCGAAAACAAACAAACGGGGGAACAGGTTGGGGACGATCATTTCGGTCAGGCAAATAGACGGTTTTAATACGTGCCAGTTTTATTTTCATTCAGTACTTTTGAAAGATTTTTTGTGAAACTTTTTTACCTTAAAAAATTTTTTTATTATTATTAAATAATTAAATAAACAAAACACATACTCTTCACGGGTTTCCAAGTTATTACCAAAAATTATACCTTAAATTTGAAGGCTTTTAAAAAAGGAATATTTTTTAACAGTTATCCCATAACAGGTGACGGGCTAAAAGAAAAACCTAGTAACAGGTGAGGGGCTAGAGAAAACCTAGTAAAAAGGTGACGGGCTAGGAAAACCAGTAACGGGTGAGGGGGCTAAAAAAACCCTAGTAACGGGTGACGGGCTAAAGAAAACCTAAAACCCAGGACGGGCTAGAAAAAAACCTAAAACAGGTGACGGGCAAGAAAAAAACCAAGTAACGGTGCCGGGCTAGAAAAAACCCTAGAAAACCAGGTGACGGGCTAGAAAAAAACAAAATTTTTCCCCGACATTTCAAACAAAACCGTTTTTTTAAACAATCTCAAAATAAATTTGTAAAAAATTTTTAAAACTTGGGGCATGTATCAATGTTTTGTGGTTACAAAATTGTTTTTTTAATATAATTTTAAAAAAATATCATAGATAAAAAAAGGGGAAAAATGTCAAAATTACCGTAATATGCGTTTTTAAATGCGCCCAAAGATTTTTAATTATTATTATTTTATTTTTTAATTTTTAAATTTTTTTAAATTATTATTATTGCATCAAGAGAAGAGAGCCCTTAGGTTTTTTAATGTGTACCTAAAATGCCAGCACAGTGTGTAATTTTTTTAGGAAACGGGTGTACACTTTTTAATTTCAAGTACAATACATAAAAATTTTAACAAATTTTTAAAAACCACTTAAATTTTTTTTGGGGGATTTTTTCCAGACATAATAAATTGTGCCAGGGAGAATGAAAACCCAAACTCGGTGGGCACTTTGCCCTTTATTAGAAAGACAGGGGGGGGAAAGCCGTATAGCGATTTTTGGTCAAAATTTTGAAATGTCCGTTTTAACCCGGAACGCCGTAAAGGGGGGGGCCCTGTTTGTATATATATATTTTATAATATACATATTTAAATATATATACAGGGGCCCCCCGGGTTAAACCGATATTTTTTCACCCCAAAATTTATTTTTCAGGTGCCAGTACGGGCCCGAATTTGTTGCAAAAGGGAATTTGTAAAGTAAATTAGTCCTTTTCAACCCCCAAACCATACACTACAAATGCCCCTTACAAAAATTACACTTCCCAAAATTTGGGTCGAAATTCGGAGGTGACCCGTTAGGGGGCGGGGGCCCCAATGTATATAATTTTTATATTAAAATATAAAATATATATTTAAATATATATATTATTATATATATTTAAAGCAAACCCCCCAGGGGGACCCCCTCCCCAATTTGTGGTTGTTTTTAAAAAACAATTTAAACTTCCCGCCTCTGCCAAAAACCCTTTCGCTTTAAATTTTCTCTTAAAACCCCCATCATAAATAAGTAAAAAACCCAATTAACAATCACACTTTTTTCCTTTCAAATTTTCTTTTCAAAAAATTTTTTCCCCTTTTTCCCTCCATTAACTTAACTTCCTCCAAACCCGTAAAAACCTTCCACGGGGTTTTAGAAACCCACCCCCCTAAAATAAATTTAAATTGAAAAAGCCGCCCCTTTTCCCCCCCGTCAAAAAAGGGCCTTTTAAAAAAAAATAAAAGATTTTATATTAAAAAAAAGCAAAGGCACTGTAAACCCCCCTTTGGTTTTAAATTTTTTATTTTTTAAAACCCCCCTTTTTAAACCCCTGCATTTATTTTCTCTTACCCCTTTTTCTTAAATTAAAAACCCACCATACCCCCGTTAAGGTTTTTAACTAAAAAATTTCCCCAAATTTTTTAAAATGGGGCCCCCTTTTTTTCCCCCTCTTTCAATTTTAAAAAAGGAACCCTATCCAACCCTCCTTTTGCCAAATCCCAAAGGTCCCCAAAACCCCCTTTTCCCATCCCCTTTTTAAATCCTTCAAAATCCAAAAAACCCATCCCTTCTTTACTTTCACTTTATTTTCCTTTCCCCGGTCCCCCCCCCCTTTTCCTTTTCCAAAAGCCTCCCAAATTTCCCCCAACCCCGGGCTTCTTTTTTTTTTTAAAAATTTAAAATTCCTCCTTTTCCCTATACAAAAAACAATTTTCCCCCTATTTTTTTTCACCCCAACCCCCTTTAAAAATTTTCAAAAATATTCCCTCCAATCCCCAATCCCTTAACTCCCCCCCCAAAAACATTTTTAAAAAATTCCCAAAATCCAAAATTTAATTGTTTTAAAAACTTTCAAATCTTTTTTCCCCAAAAAAAATTGGTTTAAACCCTTTTTCCAAACACCCAAAATTTTAAAAAAAGTTTTTCCCCCACAAAAAATTTTTTCCTTTTCCCTACCCAAAAAAAGTTCCCTTTTTAAATAAATAAACACAAAAAATATTTCCAACAACCCTCCCTTACAGGGGAAGAATAAAAAATTTTTTAATTTAATGAAAGGAAGGGGGAAATATTGAGGGAAAAAATTGTTTGCCAAAAATTTTTTCCCCCTAAAAAATAAGGGAAAAAATTCCTTTTTGGAAAGCCCCAAAAATTAAAAAAATTTTTACCACAAAAATTCTTTTCCAAAACCCCAAAAAAGGGGTTTTAAATTCCCCAAAAAATAGATATTTCCCAAAATTTTTTGGTTAACCTTTTTAAAAATTGGGGGGTTTGCATTCCTTTAAAAAGTTTGGGGCCCCCCAATGGAAAAAGGGTTGGAAAAGTTTTTTCCCTTGAATACTTTTTTTGGGGTTTTCCCGGGGGCCCAAATCCCTGGGGTTAAATATTTTTTTTAAATTCCCAAAACCAAACCCCAAATTGCTCCAAAAGAGCACAGCCGGGTTTTTCCGGGGGTTACACCGGGGAAGGGGAACGTGGGTTCACCGGAACAAGATTAACCCCAAAAAAAATTTTAGAGCAGAACCGTTTTTGGGTTACCAGGGGGAAAAAACCCGGGGTTAAATTTTCGGGTTTTACAATAACCCACAACAACAACGTGCACAGCAGCGGGCAAAAGGCTGACGGTTACAGCAAGCAGCGACGGGGGAACAGCAGAAACAGACGATCCCAACAGCAGCAGCAGAACGATCCCTACAGCAGCAGCAAAACGATGCTACCGACAGCAGCAGCGATGTCTAACCCCGCAGCAGAGAGCCACAAGCAGAAAGGCAGCCCGGAACTACAGAAAAGAAAGCAGCAGCTTGACAGGCACAGCAGCTACAGTGAAAGAAACGGGGTACCACCAAAGAGGGGATTTTTAAAGGGGTATTTAAAACCGCCAGCCGAAGCAACGCACGCCACTACATCACAAGACTGCGGGGGGGGGGGGGGGGGGGGGTTCTTACCCCCCCCCCGGGGGGGCCCCCCCCAAAACCCCCCCCTGTTTTTTCCCTTCATCCTTTTGAAATTTTCCACCCTTATTGGTAGGGTTGGCACAAAGCTTTCTTGGGCCCATGGTCACTTTTTTTTCCAGAAAAACCCAACCGAAAACACTGTAAAAATACAAAATTTTCCCGATTGATGCTTGGATTTACCGCGGGGGGCGGGCTGGTAAACAAGGCCACGGTGGCCCCAGTAGGGCTGGCTGAGGGCGCACTTTAAACGCGTTCGGACAAAAAAGGGTGAGGGGGTTTTTTAAAGCGGTATCCCAAGGCAAAATTTTTCCCGTTTAAAAGCAAGGGGTATGGGGTTTAAATTTTTTTAAATGTGTTTGCCAACGGTATGGGGGGGTCCACTGTAAAATATATATATACATATATATACAGAGAACCCCCGCATAACTGGATCACATGCGTTTTTTCCGCAAACCGCTTACTTTAACGAAAAATTTTTTTGCCGCGAATACCGATTAAAAACCCGTCCCGATTTTCGTCCAGACACGCCCAAATTTGGTGGGGCCCTCAGCCAGCCCAAAATGTGCCGCCACGTCTTTGGGTTTTCCCAGCCAGCCTCCGGGGGTTTAACATCCAAGCTTACACTCGGAATATTTCGTATTTTTACAGTGTTTTCGGGGGCTGTTTCGGAAAATGTGACCAGGGGCCCCAAGAAAGCTTCTAGTGCCAACCCTGTGGAAAAAAAGGGGGGGGGGAAAAAGAAAGGGAAAAATAAGAAAGATTTTGAAGGGTTTGGGGCAACCCTGAGAAGCCTATGCCATTGTGGAATCCATTGTGCCTACTTAAAAAAATTAAGGAAATGGGGGCACAGTGGGGGGAAACTGAAAACCCTTTAGGGATGAAAACCCCCCCTGACAAAAGCTTTCCCAAGCCGTGCTGGTGACTATTTCAATGAAAAGGGTTTTGGCCCATTTTGGGAAAAATTTAAAAAAAGGGAAAGGGGAAGGTACGAGCTCAAATGGACAAAATTTTGTTGTCCCGACAGAGGTCCATTGACTCTCAAGCTGGCCCAAAGGGGAAAAAATTAAAAAAAAGGGAAGAAACCCCCCAAAAAGGGAACTTGCAACCTCAATTTTCAAGGGAAGGGGGTTTCCCCCTTTTCAAACACTAAACTCTCTCTCCCCCCCCCCCACCCCATAAATTTCATCACCAAAATCTTAAATAAAAGTAAGTGAAATGTAAGTGTGCTTTTCCCTTTTTTTCAGTTTGTGTGTAAAAAAAATTAACTTTTCCCATGGAAAAAAAAAAAATTTTTTTCATATTTTTTTGGGTGTCTTGCACGGATTAATTTTTTTTTCCCAAATTATTTCTTATGGGAAAAATAAATTCCCACATAAAAAATTTTTTCCCGAAAAACAATTACCCCTTTTTGAAACGGTTTAAAAATTTCGTTAACCCCCCGGGGTCCATGTATATAAATATAAAATATATTATAATAAATAAATATATATATATATATAAAATTTTATATAATATTTAAAATATATTAAAACCTGATTTTTTTTTCTAGAACGATAATATAAAAAATTTTGGAAAAAATTTTGATACTGTAAATACAATTTTAATGTGTAAGAGAAAAATATTTTTTTGCAATTATTAGTAATAAAAATAAAAGGGGTGAAACAATGTAAAGAATGTATTTAATATTACACGGGTAGATGGTGACTAGTTGACCTATTAAACACGGGTAGAGGGAAACAAGTTGACCTAAAAAAACCCGTAAATGGTAACTATTTTTGCCCCTATTAAACACTATAGAGGGGAACAATTTTAAACCAATTAAACCCTGTAGATGGTAGCCCTGTTGCCCCTATTAAACACTGTAAAAGGTAGACTAGTTAAACCTATTAAACACTGTAATGGTAGACTAGGGGACCTATTAAACACTGTAGAGGGTAGCCCTGTTACCAAAAAAAAACCCCTGAAAAGATGGAAGACTATTTTTGACCTTTTTAAAAACACTGTAAATGGTAGACAAGTTGACCTATTAAAAAATGTAGATGGTAGAAAAATTTGACCTAAAAAAAACACTGAAGATGGTAAAACAGTTGACCAATTAAACACTGTAGTTTGGAAAACTAGTTGACCTAAAAAACCCACTGAAGATGGGAAGACTATTTTGCCCCCTAAAAAACCCCAACGTAAGGAAAGACTAGTTGACCAAAAAATTAAACACGTAAAGGTAACTAGTTAAACCAAAAAAAACCCACGTAAGGGCAGACTAGTTGACCTATTAAACACTGAAATGGCAGACTAGTTACCAAATTAAACACTGTAGATGGAAAAGACATTTACCAAATTAAACCCTGTAGATGGAAACCTTTTTGCCCCTTTTAAAAACACTGTGGGAGGGCCCGACTAGTTACCTATTAAAAAACTGAAAAATGGTAGACTAGTTGACCTTTTAAAACACTGAAGATTTTTAGACAATGACCTTTTAAAACACTGTAGGGGGTAGATATTTGACCAAATTAAACACGAAAGGGTAAAACTGGGTTTGCCCCTTTTAAACACTGAAGATGGTAGCCCATTAAACCCCTATTAAACACTGTAAAATGGAAAGACATTGACCTTTTAAAACCGTAGTGGTAAACTTTTTGACCTTTAAAAAAACTGTAGATGGTAGACATTTGCCCCAATTTAAACAGGGTAAAAGGTAGACAAATTTGACCTTATTTTAAAAACACTCTTGACTAAAGTAAAAAATTTTCCCTCCCTTTAATTGTTTTTATTTATTTGGGTTTCTCACACACTGCAGTACAATCGGTCCAAAAATAGTACCAAAAGGCCCAAAATTTCCCGCATTACCTAGCAGGTGAACCATCTAGTTTGTATATACCATTTTCCCCATACAAAACCCTCCAGTCATAGTACCGTTTTGGTCGTATACACTATTTCCTGAAACCCACACAACACCCTTTACAATAAAATACTCTCCCCCCCCCCCCTTTTTTTTTTTTGAGCTGACACAATTTCACTTGTATTTTCTTTTATTTTTTCCCCCCTTTTTCCCCTCCTATGTCTGCAGAGGCAAGCCTCAATTTTCCCAAACACTTTAAATTTCTCAGTAAAAAAAAAATGAAATTGCTTCACAAAAACAAGAGCCAAAATATCTTTTGTACCCCCATTAAAAACGAACCCCCCCTTTTTGCTAGGGATTCCATGCCACGTCTACCCCTTTGGTTTGGGGAAGCAACCAAATCCCAAATTTTTTAATTGTATCCCAGTTTCCCGGGGCCCAAATTTCTCTTTTATACCAGAAAAGGGCTGTTTTTGCGGAGAATCCCCGGCAAATTTTCCATGAGCTCATACTCAAAACAACATACAGAAAGGGGCCAATTTTGCGTACAGAATCCAAGCAAGTTTTAATGATATTGTTTTGTGTGCCCAAACATTTTCCCTCATTTTCCCTCCTGACCAAACCCAAATCCAATTTAAATTTAGATCCTGTGGACCCCCCTGTTGGGACCAAGGGGGAAAAAAATCTCCTTTAAAAAAATGTTTTAAAAAATTTTTTTTTTTTTCACAAATTTGGAGGTTTGACAAAAAAATTTTTTTTTAACAAAAAAAAGGCACATGTGTAATTACATGTAAATTTTTAAAAATAAAGAAATACAGAATTCTGGCAAAATAAAAAAACAAAGGTTTTAAATCACAATTTACTTTTTTCCTACTAAGGAAGGGGCCCCCAAGAAAAAGGAAGCAGATTTACTCTTTCTATTCCTCCCTTCTGTCCAAGTACAAACATCACATTTCCCCAAAGACTGAACCCGCAACCTTCATAACCCCTTTAAGTATACTGAAATTCTCAAAGGGCCCACATCTTTTTTTAAACCCGACTCCTTTCCTTTTACTTTTGACTGCCACAGGTTTTATTCCCTGGTCTAAGGAAACCTTTTAATTTTAGCTCTTACAACTTTCCCAAAAGGGACCCTCCTTTCCCAGAGTTTCCTCCCAATCACCAGCCTTGAACGTGGGAATTCCCAAGGGGCATCTAAAGGTAAACTTATATTCTGATATACTTTCATTTCAGACCCCAAAATTTGATTTTAGACTGACAACTTCAATTTTTATTGGGAAACAAGAATAGGGTCCTGTGAGGCATCAGAGTTTTTTTACGTTTTCCAAAAAAAAACCTACAGGGAAAAAAGAACAAAAAAGTGTTTTCTTATACAATTAAAATTTTTGACCTTTAAAAATATCAGACAAAATCTTTAGCAATCAAAAAACATTTTTCCTTTTGGTAAATTTTT
This sequence comes from Cherax quadricarinatus, assembly GCF_026875155.1. Lineage (NCBI taxonomy): Eukaryota > Metazoa > Arthropoda > Malacostraca > Decapoda > Parastacidae > Cherax > Cherax quadricarinatus. The sequence goes on along the minus strand of NC_069435.1, from coordinate 13,550,435 downwards.
TTATCCCCCTGCCCCTGGTATTTTTTCCTTGGCACGTTCTAGGTCAATGGCACGTCTCTTTTCCTTTTTCCATTTCTTTTCCCGACAAAGGAAGCCAGGGTGCACAATTAAACCAAAAACAGAAAGTAAAACTCCCCCCCGGTTTAGAAAGCATGAGATTCAGCATCTGCAAGGATGGGCCCCCCGCGAAAAAATGCAGTACATTGGAAGCACCCCACCACCCAAATTAAATCGGGAAGATGTACATTACGTACATGGAAAGAAATAAACCTGAAATTTTTAAAAAAAACACCAAAGTTTTTCTATCAAACTTTGTCTTTAAAGAGAAATCCCCTCCCTTTGCCCCCCTCCATATTTGCATACCCAAAAAACTGTATCAAAATGCAGCCTTTAAAACTGCATTTTGATACAGTATTTTTTCAGATTTTAAACCTTTAAGGGTGACATCCCGCAAAAAGTAATTATTTGACTCTGCCCCTTTTCCCAGAGAATATAAAAAATCATTTTCATTATCTGAAATTTAAAATTACATATGCAGTATTAATTTTAAACATTTTCTGAACCCCCCAAAAAATATTGTTTAAAAATTTGGGCCTCTGCATACATATCTTTTTTTATGCCTCTGAAAAATTTTTTTTGTTTAAAACTAAACTTTTCCCCCCGTTACAATTTAGGTAAATTTTCTTTGAACGATGTTCCAAGACTGTTGCAGCAATGCATTTCACCCAAACCCGCATCATTCTTTTGTGACTTGGTCCCCCCCCTACAACTTGACGATCCTCCGTGCTTGTTAAAAATTTCCACCCTCCTAAAATAAACCCTTTTCAAAAAACCCGCTTTGGAAAAAAAATTTATTTTGAAATTTGGAAAAATTTCAAAAAATTTTTACACTTTATTAGGGACAAACCCCTTTAGGAAAGTTTTCAAGAATACTTTCTTTAGATTTTTTAAAAAAATGGAAAACAGAATTTAGGAAGCTTTTCTTTTCCCCCCAAAAGAAATTACAGATGATACTTTTTTAAAATTTTTCCTTTTTTTTTTTTAGTCTACAAAATTTGTTTAAAAATAAAAATAAATTAGATTATTTCAATACAGTGGGCCCCCCCGGTTTTAAAGATAATTTTTTTACTCCAGAAGTAAAGTTTTATTGCCAGTAAAAGCCGAAAATTTTTTTCCCAAAGGAATAAATTGGGGAAATAGATTAGTCCATTTCCCGACCCTCAAAAAAAACACGTAAAAAACGCACTTCCCTAAAACCTTAAAATAATTGGTCGCATTGGGGGGTGATCGTTATGCGGGGGTCCACTTATTTCCTTTTTTTTTTTTTTTAAACAATTCCCAAAGTACATAAAAACACAAACAAGAAAAAAACAAAGCAGCACAAAAAAGCAACACATAATATGGGGTAAGGGAAAAAGCTTAAAATTAAAAAACAATATTCATTTTCCAAAGCCTAAAACTTAAAACCAAAAAAAAGTCCATTCTCAAATTTTCCCTTTTATACTGGTGAACATGCTGAGTTTAAGTTACCAAAGCTACATGTACTCAACTTTTCTCAAGGCTACTTTAAACCACATTCCCTAAACATGCTTAATTTTTTTAGTTTTTTTTTCAAAAAAAAAATTTCCTGCCCTTTTTAGCCAACATATTTTTTTGTCAGCATCACTACTGTTAGCATCAAATGACTTCACACCACACTGATGCCAAATTGATAATACAAGTCTGACCTTGGGCCCTTTAGGGGGTCCTCAAGAATTTTTCAAAATCTAAAAAATGAGGGGGTTCCCCCTAAGCCGAGTTTACCAAGAGATAGGTAAATCCTTTTTCCCCCAAAAAAAAAAAGGCACGAGAAATAAAGTGGAAACCCCCCCAAAAAGATTACCTCCGAATGCGACCAATTAAAGTTTAAATGTATTTATGTAAAAGGGGTTTTTTTAAAAGTTAAAGTTTGGGGTCTGAAATGGACTAAACTACTTTACAAAATTTCTTATGGGAAAAAATTCGGTCAGTACTGGCACCTGAACATACTTCTGGAGTGAAAAAAATCGTTTAAACCCGGGGGGCCCCCCTGTATTTTTTGGGGCAGGTACCACCTCAAAAACGTACAAAGGGTGGCCCCCCAGTTACAGTCAAAGTTTTCCCCCAAAAGCTTTTGGGGAGTTGGCCCCAGAAAAGGGTTGTTCTATAGGGAGCAGGAAAAAAGAATGAGCATAATTAGTATGGCCCCATAAGTCAAAATAACCCATATGGGATAAAATCGAGGGAAAGTTTCCCCTCACCACTTTTTATTGTGTAGTAAAAAATCGAGAAATTTTCATAATTCCCTAAAACCCAGCCCCACAATAAAATACAGGTAAATAAATGCTTTAGCATGTAAAATTTTTTTGAGTTAAAAATTTCAAAATAGTAACCAGACTAAGATATGGGGTCTTATTTTTTATTCTTTTTAAAAAATTAAAGGGTCAATTAGTCTTAAATTTCAGAATTAAATGTCGGGCCCTCTGAAAAAGAGTCAAGGGAAAACCAAACCCTTCTTAAGTATTTGGATAAAATCCAATTAAACACCCATTAAACCCCTTACATTTTGTTTAAAATTTCAGGGGCAATAAACACAAGAAACTTGGGACCCCCAATTTTACACCCATTACCACTTTTCATTAGTTGATTAAAAAGGTGCAATAATCAAAAAGAGAACCTTTGCAAAAAACAATTATACACCCCCTTACCACTTACTTTTTGTTAGATTACAGGTGCAATAATCACAAGAGAAAATTTCACAACAAATTTTTTTCAATATACCTGCACCATTACAAATTATGGGAGGTGGCAAGGGGTGGGCAGCGTGTCAGCGGCCTCGATGGGTTTCCGGGTTTTTCTCGTGTTTTTCAAAGGGCGCCCCTTTCTGCTAGAAAATTTTTAAAAATTTTGGTCATCATCCCCAACGATACATCCCTCTAGCGCCTGAAAACCCAAACTTGGGCGGAAAACATTTTAAACTGGGCCAAAAAAAAGGGGAAAATTTGTGTGCACTTCCAGCAGAGTTTACTGCCAGAGGGGAATCATAGGCCTTTTGTCCCGTGTGGAAAAAAAAAATAAATAATTGAACTTTTTGTGTCGGGGGGAAAGAAAGGTCTCCCGATAACATTGAGGGAAACATAGTGTATGTGTATTTCAAAAGTGGGTCCCAAATATAAGGGTGAAAAGGCAAAGTGTCATTTGAAAACGGGGAATTTTTTAAATGAAGTGGGTTTAAACCTATAGAGGCAGGTTCCCGAAGTCGCCAGAAACCCCAAACCCCAGGTCGTGTTTTTTTAAAAAACTTCCTGGTTTTTTTATGTACTTTTCCAAAATAATCTATGATACCCCCTGAAAAAGCAAATACAGTTTTGGAAATAGCAACTACCAGTATTTTAAAAGGGACTTTGTGGAGTTTGGGGTGGGCTTTCATTAGTTTTTTTTTCTTGAAAAAACAGACGTTTTCGTGAATTTTATTTAAACCCGTAGTTTTCCCAAACGGGCCCCAATATACACAAAAGAAAAAAAAGCAAATTTTTTACAAAAGAAAAAGCGTCCTTCCCCCAAAAATTTTCACCAGTCAACTTAGTGATAATATAGCATTTATTTTTGGGGAGACGGGGAAAAAAAAAAAAAAAAAAAAAAAAAAAAAAAAAAGCCCGATACAGGGGGGGGGTTGATAAACAAGGAAAGGGCGACCGTTTTGCCCTTTAGGGGCTGCCAAAATCACCCCGGGTCTTCAAAACGCAAGTTATACTTTTTGTATCAGTCAAACACATATTACTCGGGGAGATAATTTCCAGAAATCCCCCTTTATGTGTTAGCCAAATCACCGACCAAAATGTTTTTTAAAAGATTTACCCACTGAACAGAACAGAACGACTGGTTTCCCAACCCTTTACTGGTCCAAAACCCCTTTACTGGTCCGAAACCCCGGGGCTGGGTTTTAAAAAGTTTTGTTGGACAATAAAACAACTGTAAACGGGTGGGGGTTTTTAGGCGCCCCCTTTTAAACAAAAACATTAAAAATCAGAAAAGTGACGGAAACTGTCCAATATACAAAAAGAGTTTTGAAAAAAAAATACAAAAGCCCAAGCTTCATTTAAGGTTATTAATATAAATTCAAGAGGGTTTCAATAGAATTGCAGTAAATCAACCATTCAAATCATTATGAAGGGTGTGTGTAGTCTGTGGGTCAGTAAACAAACGGGCTTCCCCCATGGAAAAAATTGTCAAATTTTTTGTGGAAAAAAGGTGTCCCCGCCCCTTTTGGGGGATTTTCCCCGAACCCACTACGAGGGAGTTTAAAAAAAGAGAAGTGTTTTTTTGGGGATGCCCAAATGAGGAAAAAACTTGGGGACTAAAATCACAAGGGGATTAAAAAGGAAAAAACATCCCAAAACGCTTTCATAGAAAACCTGGAAAACTTTTTACAACAGATGGGAACATAAAAAGTCTGGGGTGAATGGTTTCTGCCCCCTGAACCGGCCATGGGAAATCACAAAAATGTAAGGCCCGGAGGGGGGTTCCTGGTAATCAGTAAATTGGGGCTTTAGTTGCTTTTTCCTGGGGGACAGTAATGGTGAAGCCCGGAGGGCTTCCCTTTGGGGGACCGAAATGGGTGAAGCTTGGGATACTGTCCTGGGGGGAAAAGTAAAGGGGGAAGCTGGAGATTTTGTCCAGGTAGCGGGAATAATTAACCCCAGGAAGGAAAACAAATAAAAAACCTCATGGGGCCGGGAGCCATAGTAGGGAAACCAAATGTAGTCAAAGAAAGTAAAAACCCAAAATTTCCAAAAAGAAATAACCCCAGGAAAACAAAAAAAGAGGACCCCCCAATAGCAATAGTGGGAAAATTACCAAAAAAAAAAGGGGGGAGCTCCATTGTTGGTGCCCAAGGGGGGGATAGAAGTTTAAACAGGGGAAAAATGCACCAACAAGAAAAAAGTCACAAAACCCAAGGGAAACGGAAACCAAGCCCCGTGCACAAAACCCATGGGCCCCTTTGGGATTGGCTGGGGATGGGAAAAAAAGGAAAAAAAAAGATGGGGCCCTGAACTATGACCCACCCTAAAAAAATCCATGCCCAAATGAAAAACAGGAAAATGCAAACTCCCTTCCTTTTAAGCTTTTTCCCCCCCGAAATGTGTACCTCTTCAAATACCGGGAAAAACTGTGCAAAAACTTTAAATTGCCAGGCAAACCCCCTTTTAAAAAGGGGGCCCAAAAAGATTCCCAAAAAAATCCCGGGCCCTGGGGGAAAAACCCGGGTAGCCACAGCCACTTCCCAAAAGGGAGAAAGGGTTTTTTTGTGCCCCGGGAAAAAAAAAAAAACTGGCAGGAAAGGCAAAATCGGGACACCAAACCATCAAATTCCCCGGGGGTGAACCCCCAAATCATGGCCCCACTCCAAACCAACAGAAAACAATACTAATGCCGGAAAAAAAAAACCCCCCCATTTCCAACAATACCACCAGTTCCCCAAACATTCTTCTTTGGGGAAATAACATGGTCCAAAAACCAGCAACAAACAACCCAAAAAACCTTTCATCCGTGGGCTGCATTTCAAGGGAAAGGCAAAGTTTTGCGACTTTTTACTGAGACCCCCCCTTTAAAGGGTCACTTGGGCAACGAAATATGGATTCCCCGGTTACAAACCCATACAGATGACAGAGGAACAGGCAAAAAGGGGGGGGGGGGCCCTGTACATTGGGAGATCACTTGTTTGCCAAAAGAACTGGGGTTTAAACCCCCAAAAAGACGTATGGAATTTTAAACAGTAAAGGTCGAGAAAACCCAAAAACCCAGTCTTTTTGGTAGTTACAAACCCCGGAAAGCAACATCCCAGCAATTCCGGGAAAAGCTGTTAAAAAAGAACCACTGTCGGGGAAAAAACTCCAGTTTTTCCCGCACCCAACATCTTGCTTTCCCGGGGGGTTTCAACTTTAAAGGGACCTAAAAAAGGAGGAATATACAAATAATTTGTTGCCGAAATAAACCAGGGGGCAGCCTCTGAGAAAACCACACTCACACCCAAGCTTTTAAAAAACTTGCAAAAAAATTCAATTTAAACCAGCAAATAATAGAGCCTACTAGAAATGGAGAATTTCACTAGACCTCATCTTCACTAACAATGAAGGGCCCGATAAGAAATGTCACCATATCAAAAACAATATACTCAGACACAACATAATTTAGGTTCAGACATTAAAGTGTGGGGCCCCCCCGACCGACAAAAAAACCAGTCACAGGGAGCATTCCCAAATTCAATTTCCAATAACCCAAAAAAATAAAGTGGGACCAAGTAAAAAAAAGACCTTTCCCCATATAAGCTGGGAAGATATAATAAGCAAAAACAACCCCCAAAATTTTGCCAAAAACAAAATTTTAAAACCGGGGGGCCCCTCGATGAAAGCACAAGGGTTTATTCCTCTAAAAAAAGGAGGGAGTAGAGTAAAAAAAGAAAGAGACCAAGGGGCTCCCCCTTTTCAGGCGACGGGGAAAAAAAAACAGAAACGCTAATAGAGGGTTTAATATATCTGAAATGCGCAGGGAGGGCAAAGGCAGGGGAAATACAAGCATCGCTTAATCTAAAAGAATTTCCCTTTTGGAGTCAGGAATCGGCGGGAAGAATAAAAAGCCTAAAGAAAACAAAAAAACCCAAAAAATTTCTTCCCCCTTTTTGCCAAATCAAAAAAACGAGAAACAACTCCATTTGGGCCCCTAAATTAAAAAAAGAGGGGGCCTAAAACCCCGATGACCCAAGGAAATAGTGAGCCCACTCCCAAATCCCAAAAATGACTCAATTTTAGCAAAGGCCCCTAACCAGACTGAAGTCCCAAGAACAAAATGAATTTTTTATGAGAGAGCCAAAATTTGATTAAACCCCAAGCCCATCCGATGTTTTCCCGACCCAAATGACCCTTTAACAGGCAATAAATGACATGCCCATGCACTCTGGGCCCCAGGGCCCCAAATCATGGGAAATCTTTTGTTCATCAAGAACTGCAAGAAGCCCCCTTCAAAGAGCCTTTTCCCCTCCTAAAGGAGAGGAGCAAAGGACACGGGGTCCCTCCCTCAGTTTCTAAAAACCCCAGACATAGCCCCCCTTCCCCAAAGGGGGCAGTAAAAACAAAAAGCAAAGAAACAAAAACCAATGCACAAAAAACCCTTAAACATAAAAATCTTTTAAAGGGGCCTAAGAACAAAATCACCACCCAATCTAGAATCCCATCAGTTACACAACCCAGGGCAACATGGGTTTAGAACAGGTCGCTCCTGTCTGTCTCAACTACTGGATCACTACGACAAGGTCCTAAATGCACTAGAAGACAAAAAGAATGCAGATGTAATATATACAGACTTTGCAAAAGCCTTCGACAAGTGTGACCATGGCGTAATAGCGCACAAAATGCGCGCTAAAGGAATAACAGGAAAAGTCGGTCGATGGATCTATAATTTCCTCACTAACAGAACACAGAGAGTAGTCGTCAACAGAGTAAAGTCCGAGGCAGTCTACGGTGAAAAGCTCTGTTCCACAAGGCACAGTACTCGCTCCATCTTGTTCCTCATCCTCATATCCGACATAGACAAGGATGTCAGCCACAGCACCGTGTCTTCCTTTGCAGATGACACCCGAATCTGCATGAACAGTGTCTTCATTGCAGACACTGCAAGGCTCCAGGCGGACATCAACCAAATCTTTCAGTGGGCTGCAGAAAACAATATGAAGTTCAACGATGAGAAATTTCAATTACTCAGATATGGAAACATGAGGAAATTAAATCTTCATCAGAGTACAAAACAAATTCTGGCCACAAAATAGAGCGAAACACCAACGTCAAAGACCTGGGAGTGATTATGTCGGAGGATCTCACCTCAAGGACCATAACATTGTATCAATCGCATCTGCTAGAAAAATGACAGGATGGATAATGAGAACCTTCAAAACTAGGGAGGCCAAGCCCATGATGACCCTCTTCAGGTCACTTGTTCTATCTAGGCTGGAATATTGCTGCACTCTAACAGCACCTTTCAAGGCAGGTGAAATTGCCGACCTAGAAAATGTACAGAGAACTTTCACGGCGCGCATAACGGAGATAAAACACCTCAATTACTGGGAGCGCTTGAGGTTTCTAAACCTGTATTCCCTGGAACGCAGGAGGGAGAGATACATGATTATATACACCTGGAAAATCCTAGAGGGACTAGTACCGAACTTGCACACGAAAATCACTCACTACGAAAGCAAAAGACTTGGCAGACGATGCACCATCCCCCCAATGAAAAGCAGGGGTGTCACTAGCACGCTAAGAGACCATACAATAATTGTCAGGGGCCCGAGACTGTTCAACTGCCTCCCAGCACACATAAGGGGGATTACCAACAGACCCCTGGCAGTCTTCAAGCTGGCACTGGACAAGCACCTAAAGTCAGTTCCTGATCAGCCGGGCTGTGGCTCGTACGTTGGTTTGCGTGCAGCCAGCAGCAACAGCCTGGTTGATCAGGCGCTGATCCACCAGGAGGCCTGGTCACAGACCGGGCCGCGGGGGCGTTGACCCCCGAAACTCTGTCCAGGTAAACTCCAGGTAATAGGTAACCATCACCAAAATTAATGTTATGTGGTATGTACGTAATATAAGTTATACTCCCACTGCTTACCCAAAAGATCAAGATTGGAACAGTTACATTTAAAAAATACTATTTAGTAGAAGACTAAACATTGTACAATTATTTATGCTCTCAAAATTAGGAGAAAATTAAAATAAACAATACAACATCCTTTTAAACATAAGGCAGCATATGCTGAATAAGTATATCTCATGCCCACTATTTTCACTCAGACAATGCCATAATAGAGAGAGAGTAACATTGTATGAGATACCCCTGCATTCTGGCATAATAGAGAGAGAGTAACATTGTATGAGATACCCCTGCATTCTGGCATAATAGAGAGAGAGTAACATTGTATGAGATACCCCTGCATTCTGGCATAATAGAGAGAGAGTAACATTGTATGAGATACCCCTGCATTCTGGCTGTTCTCTCTGGTAGTATCTTATTTAGTACAACTTGTACAGGAAGCAAGTTGGGAGATTTATGGAGCCTAGATAACTCAAGGATCTTGGCAACAGATAATAATTAGAGGAGGAGGGGGACGTAAGAAGAAAGAAGGGAGAAAAGACGAAGAGTGGGGAGGAACTGATCAAAGAAGGGGGGGGGATGAAATAAGGAAAATAGAAAGCAGGGGAAAGAAAATGGAAGGGGAGAAAAGGGAGGAAAAGAAAAGTGAAGGAAAGAAAGGAAAAAATAGAATGATGTTGATGAAGTATTAGTGTATTATTATTATTAGTGGCCCGGTGGCCTGGTGGCTAAAGCTCCCGCTTCACACACGGAGGGCCCGGGTTCGATTCCCGGCGGGTGGAAACATTTCGACACGTTTCCTTACACCTGTTGTCCTGTTCACCTAGCAGCAAATAGGTACCTGGGTGTTAGTCGACTGGTGTGGGTCGCATCCTGGGGGACAAGATTAAGGACCACAATGGAAATAAGTCACTCTGTCTGACTTTTTTGGGTTATCCCAGGTTCTCTACACATATGCTGCTATGTATGATAATTCTATGTAACTATATTTGTGTATACCTGAATAAACTTACTTACCTGGTGGCCTGGTGGCTAAAGCTCCCGCTTCACACACGGAGGGCCCGGGTTCGATTCCCGGCGGGTGGAAACATTTCGACACGTTTCCTTACACCTATTGTCCTGTTCACCTAGCAGCAAATAGGTACCTGGGTGTTAGTCGACTAGTGTGGGTCGCATCCTGGGGGACAAGATTAAGGACCCCAATGGAAATAAGTTAGACAGTCCTCGATGACACACTGACTTTCTTGGGTTATCCTGGGTGGCTAACCCCCCGGGGTTAAAAATCCGAACGAAAATCTTATCTTATCTTATTATAATCAAGGGGAAGCGCTAAACCCGGAGGATTATACCGCGCCTGGGGGGATGTGGAAGGCATTCAGGCTTAGTTCGGGGGAACGGGGCACAGACCAATCCCTAAATCAAAGCCCCCCACCAACATCAAAGAACCTTCCCTTTAGGGGAGTTT
>NC_069435.1:13521252-13539812 GCF_026875155.1 Cherax quadricarinatus | reverse complement strand
ACACTCTTCAGGTCACTTTGTTTCTATCTTAGGCTGGAATATTGCGGCACTCTAACAGCACCTTTCAAAGGCGGTGAAATTGCCGATCCTAGAAAATGTACAGAGAACTTCACGGGCGCATTACGGAGATAACAACACCTCAATTACTGGGAGGCGCCTTGAGGTTTCTAAACCTGTATTCCCTGAAAGCAGGAGGGAGAGATACATGATTTATACACCTGGAAAATCCTAGAGGAGGACTAGTACCGAACTTGCACACGAAAATCACTCGGCTACGACAAGCAAAAGGACTTGGCAGACGAAGCACCATCCCCCAATGAAAAGCAGGGGTGTCACTAGCACGCTAAGACGACCATACAATAATGTCAGGGGCCGAGACTGTTCAACTTTGCCTCGCACACATAAGGGGGGGATTACAGAACAGGACACTGCAGTCTTCTAGCTGGCACTGGACAAGCACCTAAATCTGTTCCTGAATCAGCCGGGCTGTGGCTCGTACGTTTGTTTGCGTGCAGCCAGCAGCAACAGCCGGGTTGATCAGGCGAGGATCCAACCAGGAGGCTGGTCACAGGGACCGGACGCGGGGGCGTTGACCCGAAACTTGTCCAGGTTAAACTTCCAGGTAATAGGTAAACCTTCACCAAAAGAATGTTATGTGGTATGCTACGTAATATAAGTTATACTCCCACTGCTTACCAAAAAGATCAAGATTGGAAACGTTACATTAAAAATACATTTAGTAGAAGACTAAACATTGTACAATTATTTATGCTTCAAATAGGAGAAAATTTAAAATAAACAATACAAATCCTTTTTAACAAATAAGGGGCGCATATGCTGAATAAGTATCTCTATGCCACTATTTTCACTCAGACAATGCCAAATAGAGATGAGAGGAAACATTGTATGAGATACCCCTGCATTCGGGCATAATAGAGAGAGAGTAACATAGTAAGGAAGATTACCCTGCATTCTGGCATAAATAGAGAGAGAGTAACATTGTATGAGATACCCTGCATTCTGGCATATAGAGAGAGAGTAACTTTGTATGAGATACCCTTTGCATTCTGGCTGTTCTTCTATGGTAGTATCTTATTAGATACAAAACTTTTAAAGGAAGCAAGTTGGAGATTTATGGAGCCTAGACTAACTCAAGGATTTAGGCAACAGATTATAATTAGAGGAGGAGGGGGACGTAGAAGAAGAAGAGAAAAGACGAAGAAGTGGGAGGAACTGATCAAAGAAGGGGGGGGGATGAAATAAGGAAAATGAATGCAGGGGAATGAAAATGGAAGGTGAGAAAGGAGAAAAAGAAAAGTGGAAGGAAGAAAGGAAAAAATAGATTGATGTTGATGAAGTATTAGTGTATTATTATTATTAGTGGGCCGGTGCCTGGTGGCTAAAGCTCCCGCTTCACCACAAGGAGGGCCCGGGTCGATTCCCGGGGGAGGAAACATTTCGACAGTTTCCTTTACACCTGTTGTCTGTTCAACCTAGCAGCAAATAGTCCGGGGTGTTAGTTCGATGGTTGTGGGGCGCCAATCATGGGGGGACAAGATTAAGGACCACAATGGAATTAAGTTCACTCTAGGTCTGACTTTTTTGGGTTATCCAGGTTCTCTACAATATGATGCTATGTATGATAATTCTAATGTAACTATATTTGTGTATACATGAATAAACTTTACTTACCTGAGTGGCTGGTGGGATCTAAAAGCTCCGCTTAACACAGCGGGAGGGCCGGGTTAGATTCCCGGCGGGTGGAACATTTCGACAGTTTTCCTTACACCTATTGGTCCGTTCACCTAGCAGCAAATAGGACCTGGGTGTTAGCCGATATTGTGGGTTCGCATCCTGGGGTCAAGATTATGGACCCAATGAAATAAGTTAGACAGTCCTCGATGACACACTGCCTTTCTAGGTTTATCATGGGTGGCTAACCCCCCGGGGTTAAAAATCCGGACGAAAATCTTATCTTATCTTATTATAATCAAGGGGAAGCGCTAAACCCGGAGGATTATACAGCGCCTGGGGGGATGTGGAAGGCATTCAGGCTTAGTTCGGGGAACTGGAGCACAGATCCAACTCCCTAAATCAAGAGCCCCTCACCAACATCAAAGAACCTTCCTTGAGGGGAGTATTAGTGTATCCATGCAGAAAGTCTTAATTTTTTTTTTTTTAAACAAAACTAGATAGAGTGTGGTGCTACCTTATTCCGTAAGATAGTTATAACAGTCTGAACAAAAACTAGATTTTCGTTGTCATATTCCATCACACAGGATGGGTTACATAGTGCTGAAATCTGTCAGCCTGAGCTGGGAGACTTAGTAGGGCCATAAGGATACGGTCTGGTATTCCAATAAGGGCTTATAAACTATGGCAACTTAAGGGCTTATAAACTATGGCAACTTCAAAGGTGGCCCGGTGGCCTGGTGGCTAAAGCTCCCGCTTCACACACGGAGGTCCCGGGTTCGATTCCCGGCGGGTGGAAACATTTCGACACGTTTCCTTACACCTATTGTCCTCTTCACCTAGCAGCAAATAGGTACCTGGGTGTTAGTGGACTGGTGTGGGTGGCATCCTGGGTGTTAGTGGACTGGTGTGGGTCGCATCCTGGGGGACAAGATTAAGGACCACAATGGAAATAAGTTAGACAGTCCTCGATGACGCACTGACTTTCTTGGGTTATCCTGGGTGGCTAACCCTCCGGGGTTAAAAATCCGAACGAAATCTTATCTTATCTTAAAGATGGTAATTAGCATCTCTGAGGATAACCTCTGGCCCATATAAGAACAAAAAGTAACATTAAAGTAGATATGTCCATCATCCTGGGACAAGAAAAATTATGTACAAAAGACGGAGGATAGATAAGGGACGAATTTGGATAATATACATATCAAGCTATACATACATATGCAGCACTGTATGATAAGAGATAAGATAAGATTTCGTTCGGATTTTTAACCCCGGAGGGTTAGCCACCCAGGATAACCCAAGAAAGTCAGTGCGTCATCGAGGACTGTCTAACTTATTTCCATTGTGGTCCTTAATCTTGTCCCCCAGGATGCGACCCACACCAGTCCACTAACACCCAGGATGCCACCCACACCAGTCCACTAACACCCAGGATGCCACCCACACCAGTCCACTAACACCCAGGATGCGACCCACACCAGTCACTAACACCCAGGAGCACCACACCAGTCCACTAACACCCAGGATGCCACCCACACCAGTCCACTAACACCCAGGATGCCACCCACACCAGTCCACTAACACCCAGGATGCGACCCACACCAGTCGACTAACACCCAGGTACCTATTTGCTGCTAGGTGAACAGGACAACAGGTGTAAGGAAACGTGTCGAAATGTTTCCACCCGCCGGGAATCGAACCCGGGCCCTCCGTGTGTGAAGCGGGAGCTTTAGCCACCAGGTGGTTTAAAGCTTAGTTTTGATTATAATAATAATATACACATACATACATTAACAATTCAGTATCCTATGCCTAAGAATATATAATGACGCTATATTCGTGATTAGTTTTTCCCAAGATGCCATTTTGTACATTAATTAAATAACTGGTTTCTACAGGTGAAGTTATTATGTAGTCAGATATTAAATAACTAATAAAAGTAAGTAGTCCAAACTAGTTTAGCCCCTAAAGGCAACCTTAAGATTATTATTATAATCAAGGGGGAAGCGCTAAACCCGGATGATTATACAGCACCTGGGGGGGGGGATGTGGAAGGCATTCAGGCTTAATTCGGGGAACTGGAGCACAGATCCAATTCCCTAAATCAAGAGCCCCTCACCAACATCAAGGAACCTTCCTTGAGGGGTAATTTTTTGTTAGTGAGGGGCTCTTGATTTAGGGAATTGGATCTGTGTTCCAGTTCCCCGAATTAAGCCTGAATACCTTCCACATTCCCCCCCCCAGGTGCTGTATAATCCTCCGGGTTTAGCGCTTCCCCCTTGATTATAATATAAAAAATTAAATGGGAGTAGAAAGGAGGTTACAATTTATTCCAACAACAAAGTTCCTATAAACTTACCATACTATTATTACAAATGTCACCTCCAACAGCGCCATTATCAACCAATAATCTGTCAATAATATTCCCCTCGTTGTCAACACCATTATAAGCGAGTTGAGTGCTTTAGCCAGGTGATATATGGGATCTGATCCCATATAACGGAGCACTGTAGCTTCGTGTTTGTTCCCTGAACCTCTGTCTGGTTACTCAACTCCTTGTTTATGATGGGTCGACTGTGAAGAAGTTCTACATAAAGTATCAAACAAGACAATCATAAATATATAAACATAATATCAACCCTAAACCACAGCTCTAATTTTTCACCTAAAAAAATATTTAAATTTTGAACAAAATTATTCCTACCTAAAACGATTACCTAAATTTCTGCTGTAGCAAAAAATGTTACCAATTTCTCTGGGGTCATTGGTCCCCACTATTCTTGCCGCCTGATGGATGGCCTCTAATAAGCCTATTGATAATGAATGGTTTAAAAACCGACAAGTTGAAGATTGAGACACTTATGCAACACATGGGAATCTTTATTGAAAAAATGTTTCGCCACACAGTGGCTTCATCAGTCCAATACAAAGTAGAACGGTGTTAAGAGAGGAGGAGTTTGAGGTAATCAGTCCCTCTGTCTGGAATCGATGTGTTCAGTGCATCAATCTTGTTGGAAGCACAAGACTGATAGACTGAACACATCTATTCCAGGCTGAGAGACTGATTACCTCAAACTCCACCTCTCCTTACACCTTTCAGCTTTGTATTGGACTGATGAAGCCACTGTGGCGAAACATTTCTTCAATAAAGATTCCCATGTGTTGCATAAGTTGAAGACTGAGACACTTATGGAACATATGGGAATCTTTATTGAAGAAACGTTTTGCCACACAGTGGCTTCATCAGTCCAATACAAAGTAGAACGGTGTAAGGAGAGGAGGAGTTTGAGGTAATCAGTCCCTCAGCCTGGAGTCGATGTGTTCAGTCCATCAATCTCGTAGAATGTAAAGCATAGAGCCGTAGACATGGCTTATATACTGTAGTCAGGTGAGGCGAAGCAGGAGGAGGCCAGGTCATAGTGGTACCATCCACTAGTCGAAGTAGGTCTTCGTCCAAAGGTTGGACAAGTTTTGAAGAATTCTTTGTATCAAGATCCCATGATGATTGAAATAAATGGTATTAAATACCGACACAGTGGAAATATAAACACATATGCAGTATAATGTGATCCTTTATTGACAACGTTTCACCCACACAGTGGGCTTTTTCAAGTCTCACACAGATCTACCTGGGGTGGAAGGTACGGGAGTATTTATAGTCATGTTCAGAATGTTGAGGTCAGGTGGAGAATGCTGCATCTGATGATCTACCGGGTGGAGTTATAGAGTCTTGGGTAGCTTGGCAGGGGTATTGGACAAGTTGTGAGTAGACCTTCTGCAGTGTTCTATGTTCTTATGTGGGATAGCGATGAAGAAGTTTCTTGGCGAGTGGTTCAGCTATGTTATAGAACCCATTGTTCTGGTTGAATTGTTGGTTATAGAGATAAGCGATGATTCCGGATTCTTCGGTATTGATGTTGTCTTCTGTGGCGATAAGTCTTGAGTTTCTGTAGTTAATTAAATGGTTTTGTGAATTGCGTGTTGTACACAGGCATTCCTTGTATAGTCGGTCCTGCTTGCATATTGGTGTTCTGAAATACGTGTTTTGTGAGGTCTCTTGATGTTTCGCCCACATATAATTTGTTGCAGTCATTACAAGGGATTATGTATACCCCTGCAGAGGAAAGGTGGCTTGTCCTGTCTACTACTGGTGATGTCCTTGATGGTCGTGGTTGTGGAGGTAGATACTTGGAATGATGTATTGGAAAAGATGTTGGGAAAAAATGTTTGGCAATGGAGTTGGTTGGGAGGACTATGTATCTCTTCTCGGCAGTGTCTTCTCTGGGTGTGTTGAAGATGTTTAATGCCTGCCGTCTGCAGTCTTGATGAAGTGACGAGGATAGTGGGGTTTAGAAAATACTTGTTCAATTATAGTTCCCTTCTTCTCAAGGAACTCATTGCTGCAGATTCTGAGTGCAGCAGGAAGAAGCCTATAAATTTCACCACGTTTGGTTTTGGTGTCGTGGTGAGAGTAGAAGTGGAGAAGATCGTTTTGGTTTTGGGGGGTTTTCGATAGACTTTAAAACGAAGTTCGTGGTCAGCTTTGGAGAGCGAACATCAGGAAAGGAAGAGTGTTGTCGACTTTCTTCTTCAAATGTGAACTGGATTGAAGGCTCAACCTGGTTGAGTTTTCTTGGAGAACTTGAACGTTGAAGCGTTTAGGAGTTATGAGGAGAATGTCGTCAACATAACGGAGCCAGGTGACAGACGAAGGAATAATGGTGGAGAAACATTCGGCTTCTAGATGTTCCATGTATAGGTTCGCCAGGACCGCACTGAGTGGCGAACCCATGGGTAGTCCAAAAGTCTGCTGAAAGAGGTGATTTTCGAAAGAGAAACACATAAAGCCAACACATAGTTCAACAAGGTCGATGAAATCGCTGGCTGGAATGGGAAGATCAAGTGAATCGTCAATTTTCCTGTGCAAGAGATCGATGGCTTGTGTAGTAGGTACTTTGGTGAATAGGGAAGTCACGTCAAATTGCCAACATCAAACCACCTTTCTCCGCTACAGCTCGGACCTACCTTGAAGAGTGTGCAGATGACTTAAACAATGCTACAAAGGAAGCTTTTCTCCAAGCCAGAACACTAGGCACAACACTCCGGGGCAACATGAACAGACGCACCGCCGAAATCATTCGCAGCAGAGTTACCACAGCGAATGTTCAACAGAAGATCAGACTTACTAGGAAACTACAAACACTCTGCGATAATAGTAATTGGAAAAGTTTAGGAAGACCTGAAATTATTCAAAATCTTTCATCTCGTCCACTGTCAACCACAGAAACTGAAGCCCTCAGCTTAGGCCTCAAATTCGCAACAGGAGTTACGAAACCAAAACAAGACCTCAGTTTCATCGCCAAAAACTATAGACACAATGACTCCGACTTCCAAAAAGGCTATCTTCAAGGCATCATCTCAGCAGCCATCTCAACACGCAGCTCCCCAGTCATACCTCCACGTTACATCAATGCACTCAAAGGTTTAGCAGAAGACACGACCATCAGGGTCACCACCGCTGATAAAGGAGGTGGTGTTATCATGAACACTGACGATTACAGGAACAAAATGCTCAATCTACTTAATGACCCAGATACCTATAAACCTCTCACAACTAACCAAGTGGACAACCTTACTAAAACTTTTCTTCAAAGGACTCGCCGCATTCTGCGGGGCTCAGAACAAGGTAAGAAACTTCTGCTCACCATCCCAAGCAACCCCAGACCTGCCAGAATGTACGGCCTGCCAAAAACTCACAAGCCGGGTATCCCACTGAGGCCCATATCCTCGGGAATAGGCAGTGCTCCCCACCAGCTCTCAGGAATTCTCGCAAAACACCTCTCTAAACTCTTGGGCACTATCAGTCCAGCACATCTCAAACACTCGGGTGATCTTCTCAATCGCATTCGCAACATCAACATCAGGAACAAGAAACTTTCCAGCCTTGATGTGACTTCCCTATTCACCAAAGTACCTACTACACAAGCCATCGATCTCTTGCGCAGGAAAATTGACGATTCACTTGATCTTCCCATTCCAGCCAGCGATTTCATCGACCTTGTTGAACTATGTGTTGGCTTTACGTGTTTCTCTTTCGAAAATCACCTCTTTCAGCAGATAAAACACCTCAATTACTGGGAGAGCTTGAGGTTCCTAAACCTGTATTCCCTGGAACGCAGGAGGGAGAGATACATGATTATATACACCTGGAAAATCCTAGAGGGACTAGTACCGAACTTGCACACGAAAATCACTCACTACGAAAGCAAAAGACTTGGCAGACGATGCACCATCCCCCCAATGAAAAGCAGGGGTGTCACTAGCACGTTAAGAGACCATACAATAAGTGTCAGGGGCCTGAGACTGTTCAACTGCCTCCCAGCACACATAAGGGGGATTACCAACAGACCCCTGGCAGTCTTCAAGCTGGCACTGGACAAGCACCTAAAGTCAGTTCCTGATCAGCCGGGCTGTGGCTCGTACGTTGGTTTGCGTGCAGCCAGCAGCAACAGCCTGGTTGATCAGGCTCTGATCCACCAGGAGGCCTGGTCACAGACCGGGCCGCGGGGGCGTTGACCCCCGGAACTCCCTCCAGGTAAACTCCAGGTAAACCCATGGGTTCACCACAGGAAATAGCAAACAAGAGGACTCCACTAGCAATAGTGAGGATATATTACCAAAAACAAATGGTGGGAGCTCCATTGTTGGTGCTAGGGAGGATAGAAGTAAGACAGGGAAACATGCACCAACAGGGAATACAGTCACAGAAACCCAAGGCAAACGGAAACCAAGCCTGTGCACATACTATGCACTCGGTATCTGCTGGCATGGGAAATCTGGAAAAACAGATGGGACGTGCAACTATGACCACCCTAGGAAATGCCATGCCCATATGACAACAGGAAAATGCAAACTCCCTTCCTGTAAGCTTTTTCACCCTGAACTGTGTACCTCTTCAGTACAGGAAAGACTGTGCTATAACTTAAATTGCCAGGCATACCATCTAAAGGGGACAAAAAGATACAAACATCCAGGGCCATGGGAAAAACTGGGTAGCCACAGCCACTCAAGAGGGAGAGGTTTTTTAGTGCCAGGAAGGAAAAAAAACTGGCAGGAAATGGCAGAAATCGTACACCAAATCCAGTCATTCTGGAGTGGAACCACAGTCGATGGCCTCCACTCCAAAACCAACAGATACAGATACTAATGCGGAAAAAAAAATCCCCCCCCAGTACCAACAATACCACCAGTCCGATAAACATTCTTCTTTGCAAATATACAGGGTCTAAAGCCAGCAACAAACAACAAAATACCTTTCATCGTGGACTGCTTGCAGAGGCAAAGGCAATGTTCGCGGCTTTCACTGAGACCCACATAAAGGATCACTTGGACAACGAAATATGGATCCCAGGTTACAACCTATACAGATGTGACAGAGTGAACAGGCAAAAGGGGGGGGTTGGCCTGTACATTGCAGAGTCACTTGTTTGCACAGAACTGCTAAATGCCTCAAATGATGTAGTGGAAGTTTTAGCAGTAAAGGTCGAGAACCAAAACCTAGTCATTGTGATAGTCTACAAGCCTCCGGATGCAACATCCCAGCAATTCCAGGAACAGCTGTTAAAAATTGACCACTGTCTGGAAAACCTTCCAGCTCCTGCACCAACATCTTGCTCCTGGGGGATTTCAAACTTAAGGCACCTAAAATGGAGGAATATAGCTAATAATATTGTTGCAGTAATAACACCAGGAGGCAGCTCTGATGAAAACTCACACTCACGCGAGCTTTTAAAATCTCTGCACAAAATTCAATTTAAACCAGCAAATAATAGAGCCTACTAGACTGAGAATACACTAGACCTCATCTTCACTAACAATGATGATCTGATAAGAAATATCACCATATCAAAAACAATATACTCAGATCACAACATAATTGAGGTTCAGTCATGTATGCGCGGAGCCCCAGACCGACATAATGAGATTAGTCACGAGGGAGCATTCACCAAATTCAACTTCAATAACAAAAACATAAAAGTGGGACCAAGTAAACCAAGTCCTAACCGATATAAGCTGGGAGATATACTAAGCAACACAGACCCCACTTATGCCTAGAACAGATTAACTCGGTGGCACTGATGTATGCACAAGGCTTATTCCTCTAAGAAAAAGGAGGAGTAGATGTAAACAGAAAGAGACAGGCGCTCCCTTTACAGGCGACGGAAAAGAATAACAGAGCGGCATAAAGAGGTCAATATATCTGAATGCGTAGAGAGACACTGGTTCAGAGAAATAGCAAGCATCGAACTTAAGCTAAAAGAATCCTTTAGGAGTCAGGAATCGCGGGAAGAACTAAAAAGCCATAAATGAAATCGAAAGAAACCCAAAGTATTTCTTCTCCTATGCCAAAATCAAAATCGAGAACAACGTCCAGTATTGGGCCCCTACTTAAACAAGATGGGTCCTACACAGATGACAGAAAAGGAAATGAGTGAGCTACTCAAGTCCCAAAAGACTCAGTTTTTAGCAAGCCACTAACCAACTGAGAGTCGAAGATCAAAATGAATTTTTTATGAGAGAGCCACAAAATTTGATTAACACAAGCCTATCCGATGTTATCCTGACGCCAAATGACTTCGAACAGGCGATAAATGACATGCCCATGCACTCTGCCCCAGGCCAGACTCAGGGAACTCTGTGTTCATCAAGAACTGAAAGAAGCCCCTATCACGAGCCTTTTCCATCCTAGGGAGAGGGAGCATGGACACGGGGGCCCGTCCACAGTTACTAAAAACAACGGGACATAGCCCCACTCCACAAAAGGGGGCAGTAAAGCAACAGCAAAGAAAACCAGACCAATAGCACTAAAAACCCCATATCATAAAAATCTTTGAAAGGGTCCTAAGAAGAAAGATCACCACGCATCTAGAAACCCATCAGTTACACAACCCGGGGCAAACATGGGTTTTTAGAACAGGTCGCTCCTGTTGTCTCAACTTATTGGACCACTACGACAAGGTCCTAAATGCACTAGAAGACAAAAGAATGCAAAATGTAATATATACAGACTTTGCAAAAGCCTTCGACAAGTGTGACCATGGCTAATAGCGCACAAAAAATGCGTGCTAAAGGAATAACAGGAAAAGTCGGTCGATGGATCTATAATTTCCTCACTAACAGAACACAGAGAGTAGTCGTCAACAGAGTAAAGTCGAGGCAGCTACGGTAAAAAGCTCTGTTCCACAAGGCACAGTACTCGCTCCCATCTTGTTCCTCACCCTTATATCCGACTAGCAAGGAAGTCAGCCACAGCACCGTGTCTTCCTTTGCAGATGACACCCGAATCTGCATGACATGTCTTCCATTGCAGACACTGCAAAGCTCCAGGCAGACCATCAACCAAATCCTTCAGTGGGCTGCAGAAAAACAATTGAAGTTCAACGATGAGAAATTTAAAATTACTCAGATATGGAAAACATGGGGAAATTAAATCTTCATCAGAGTACAAAACAAATTCTGGCCACAAAATAGAGCGAAACACCAACGTCAAGACCTGGGAGTGATCATGTCAAGGATCTCACCTTCAAGGACCATAACATTGTATCAATCGCATCTGCTAGAAAAATGACAGGATGGATAATGAGAACCTTCAAAACTAGGGAGGCCAAGCCCATGATGACACTCTTCAGGTCACTTGTTCTATCTAGGCTGGAATATTGCTGCAACTAACAGCACCTTTCAAGGCAGGTGAAATTGCCGACCTAGAAAATGTACAGAGAACTTTCACGGCGCGCATAACGGAGATAAAACACCTCAATTACGGGGAGCGCTTGAGGTTCCTAAACCTGTATTCCCTGGAACGCAGGAGGGAGAGATACATGATTATATACACCTGGAAAACCCTAGAGGGACTAGTTACCGAACTTGCACACGAAAATCACTCATTACGAAAGCAAAAGACTTGGCAGAACGATCCCACCATCCCCCAATGAAAAGCAGGGGTGTCACTAGCACGTTAAGAGACCATACAATAAGTGTCAGGGGCCCGAGACTGTTCAACTGCCTCCCAGCACACATAAGGGGGATTACCAACAGACCCCTGGCAGTCTTCAAGCTGGCACTGGACAAGCACCTAAAGTCAGTTCCTGATCAGCCGGGCTGTGGCTCGTATGTTGGTTTGCGTGCAGCCAGCAGCAACAGCCTGGTTGATCAGGCTCTGATCCACCAGGAGGCCTGGTCTCAGACCGGGCCGCGGGGGCGTTGACCCCCGGAACTCTCTCCAGGTAAACTCCAGGTAAACTCAGTGCAGTCCTGGCGAACCTATACATGGAACATCTAGAAGCCGAACGTTTCTCCACCATTATTCCTTCATCTGTCACCTGGCTCCGTTATGTTGACGACATTCTCCTCATAACTCCTAAACGCTTCAACGTTCAAGTTCTCCAAGACAAGCTCAACCAGGTCGAGCCCTCAATCCAGTTCACACTTGAAGAAGAAGTCGACAACACTCTTCCTTTCCTTGATGTTCTGCTCTGCAAAGCTGACCACGAACTTCGTTTTAAAGTCTATCGAAAACCCACCAACCAAAATGATCTTCTCCACTTCTACTCTCACCACGACACCAAAACCAAACGTGGTGTAATTATAGGCTTCTTCCTGCGTGCACTCAGAATCTGCAGCAATGAGTTCCTTGAGGAAGAATGCACTCTAATTGAACAAGTATTTTCTAAACTCCACTATCCTCGTCACTTCATCAGAGACTGCAGACGGCGAGCATTAAACATCTTCAACACACCCAGAGAAGACACTGACCGAGAAGAGATACATAGTCCTCCCCCACCAACTCCATTGCCAAACATGTTTCCAACATTTTTTCCCAATACATCATTCCAAGTATCTACCTCCAAAAACCACGACCATCAAGGACATCCCCAGTAGTAGACAGACAAGCCACCGTCCTCTGCAAGGGGTATACATAATCCCCTTTTAATGACTGCAACAAATTATATGTGGGCGAAACAATCAAGAGACCTACAAACACGTATTTCAGAACACCAATATGCAAGCAGGACCGACGATACAAGGAATGCCGTGTACAACCCTCCCCAATTCACACAACCATTTAATTAACTACAGGAACTCAAGACTTATCGCCACAGAAGACAACACTCAATACCGAAGAATCCTGGAATCATCGCTTATCTCTATAACCAACAATTTCAACCAGAACAATGGCTTCTATAACATAGCTGAACCACTCGCCAAGAAACTTCTTCATCGCTATCCCACATAAGAACATAGAACACTGCAGAAGGTCTACTCACAACTTGTCCAATACCCCTGCCAAGCTACCCAAGACTCTATAACTCCACCCGGTAGATCATCAGATGCAGCATTCTCCACCTGACCTCAACATTCTGAACATGACTATAAATACTCCGGTACCTTCCACCCCAGGTAGATCTGTGTGAGACTTGAAAAAGCCCACTGTGTGGGTGAAACGTTGTCAATAAAGGATCACATTATACTGCATATGTGTTTATATTTCCATCCCATGATGATGCAGTGTCTGACAGTTGTGATGAATGGTGGACTGAACACATCGACTCCAGTCTGAGGGACTGATTACCTCAAACTCCTCCTCTCCTTAAACCTTTCTACTTTGTATTGGACTGATGAAGCCACTGTGTGGCGAGACGTTTCCTCAATAAAGATTCCCATATGTTGCATAAGTATCTCAATCTTCAACTAGACGGTTTTCAAAACCATTCATCACAACTGTTGCATAAGCGTCTCAAGCTTCAAGCCTATTGGTACTAGCATTGCAGCCCGGCTAATCGCGCCTTGGGGAACTTTTCAGATTCCATCTTGAAGGGAACTTTCTGTATTATTTCCAAATTTACTTTTTCAATAGCTTTCCAGCTTTTTATCATTTGCTTTGTCTGGTTTCAGTTTTTGGCACAAGGTATTCAATTCCATTTTCGTATAAGCTGTTCAGTTCTATTGTTGGTATAAGCTGGTTGATTCCAGTTTTTCGTGCAAGTTGTTCAATTCCACTTTTATAGCTGTAGAAAATTCTTTTAAATATTTTGTTGAAACTCTCCCTAGAGGTACTCTGTCCAATTTAGTTTTCCCTTTTTTCTGTAAAACTGCTGATATGCTTAACATGGCGACAAGTTGTCTTCTCTCATTTGTGTTGCTTCTTAATGTCTTAATGCATTAAGAAACTCTTCACCGAACCCAAGTGTCCGTGGTTCGATCTCCAGCCGGGCGGAAACGTTGGGCATGTTTCATTACACCTGCTGTCCCAGTTCGCCTAACAGTAGGTAGGTTCCTGGGTGTTAGTCGACTGTTGTGGGTTGCATCCTGAGGGTGGTAGTATACCTTCGATACCTGGAGTTTACCTGGAGAGAGTTCTGGGGGTCAACGCCCCCGCGGCCCGGTCTGTGACCAGGGTTTGGGTTTTTTTTAAATGAGAGGTAGGATTGTAAAAGACTTAGAATGTAAAACTGATGTGTAAAGAAAAACTGTTCTAAAAATTTTTTAAAGTTTCGTGATCTAACATTAGTCATTTACCTTCTGCTTTCTGCCCTTTTTTTTTTATCCTCACATCTGCCTCTACATTACGTCTACAAGTTATGATTTCCCCTTTTGTGTAGAAAAATATAAATAGTTTTTCTCACCAAAAACCCTAAAACGTAAGTGGGTTGAGGAGCCCTGGGCATTGTTGACCACACAGGTGTAGTTTACCGGATTTTAAACCGAAAGAGTTCCGGGGTTCAACGCCCCCGCGGCCCGGGTTTTGCCAGCCCTGGTGGTCAAGCCTATCAACCAGGGTGTTGCGCTGGCTGCACGCAAACCCAAAGTACGAGCCACAGCCCCGGGTGATCCGGGAAATGACTTTAGTGCTTTCCATCCAGCTTGAAGACTGCCAGGGGCTGTTGGTAATCCCCCCTTTGTTGCTGGGAGGGAGTTGAACAGTCCCCCGGGCCCCCGACACTTTTGTTGGTTCTTAAAGTGTAGTACACCCCCGCTTTTCATTGGGGGGATGGGGCTGTCTGCCAACTTTTGCTTTTGTAGGAGATTCTCGTGTGCAAGTTCGGTACTAGTCCCCCTAGGATTTTCCAGGGGTTTTAAACATGTATCCCCCCCCTGCGTTCCAGGGGAAAACAGTTTTGGAACCTCAAGCGCTCCCCAAAAATTGAGGGTTTTTTCTCTCCTTTTGCGCGCCCCCCCCCTGAAAGTTCTTGTACATTTTCTAGTCGGCAATTTCACCGCCCTTTAAAATGCTGTTAGTGGGGCAGCAATTTCCGCCTAGATAAACAATGACCTGAAGGTGTCTCATGGGTTTTGGCCCCCCTTTTTGAAGTTTTCATTACCATCCTGCATTTTTCTAGCAGATCGATTGATACAATTTTTGGTCCTTGAAGGGGAGACCTCCGACATATCACCCCCAAATCTTTGACGTTGGTGTTTCGCTCTATTTTTTTGGCCAAATTTGTTTTGTCTCTGATGAAGATTTTAAATTTTCCCCATTTTTACCAATCTGAGTAATTGAAATTCTCTCGTTGAAATTCAAAATTTGTTTTCTGCGCCCCCTGAAAGATTTTGGGTTTATGTCCCCGGAGCTTTTCATGCTGCAATGGAAGACACTGCATGCAGATTCGGGTGTCATTGCAAAAAAGACACGGTGCTGTGCTACATCCTTGTCTATGTCGGATATGAGGATGGGGAACAAGATGGGGGCGAGTACTGGGCCTTTTGGAACGAGCTTTTCCCGTAGCGCCCCCGGACTTTACTCGTTGACGAATTCTTTTTCTGTGGCCCTTAAAAAAAAAAAAAAAAAAAAAAAAAAAAAAAAAAAAAAAAAAAAAAAAAAAAAAAAAAAAAAAAAAAAAAAAAAAAAAAAAAAAAAAAAAAAAAAAAAAAAAAAAAAAAAAAAAAAAAAAAAAAAAAAAAAAAAAAAAAAAAAAAAAAAAAAAAAAAAAAACGCTTTTGTGCGCTATACGCCATGGTCACACTTGTCGAAGGCTTTTGCAAAGTTGTATATATTACATCTGCATTCTTTTTGTCTTCTAGTGCATTTAGGACCTTGTCGTAGTGATCCAATAGTTGAGACAGACAAGAGCGACCTGTTCTAAACCCATGTTGCCCTGGGTTGTGTAACTGATGGGTTTCTAGATGGGTGGTGATCTTGCTTCTTAGGACCCTTTCAAAGATTTTTATGATATGGGATGTTAGTGCTATTGGTCTGTAGTTCTTTGCTGTTGCTTTACTGCCCCCTTTGTGGAGTGGGGCTATGTCTGTTGTTTTTAGTAACTGTGGGACGACCCCCGTGTCCATGCTCCCTCTCCATAGGATGGAAAAGGCTCGTGATAGGGTCTTCTTGCAGTTCTTGATGAACACAGAGTTCCATGAGTCTGGCCCTGGGGCAGAGTGCATGGGCATGTCATTTATCGCCTGTTCGAAGTCATTTGGCGTCAGGATAACATCGGATAGGCTTGTGTTCATCAAATTTTGTGGCTCTCTCATAAAAAATTCATTTTGATCTTCGACTCTCAGTTTGGTTAGCGGCTTCCTAAAAACTGAGTCATATTGGGACTTGAGTAGTTCACTCATTTCCTTGCTGTCATCTGTGTAGGACCCATCTTGTTTAAGTAGGGGCCCAATACTGGACGTTGTTCTCGATTTTGATTTGGCATAGGAGAAGAAATACTTTGGGTTTCTTTCGATTTCATTTATGGCTTTTAGTTCTTCCCGCGATTCCTGACTCCTAAAGGATTCTTTTAGCTTAAGTTCGATGCTTGCTATTTCTCTGACCAGTGTCTCCCTACGCATTTCAGATATATTGACCTATTTTAGCCGCTCTGTTATTCTTTTCCGTCGCCTGTAAAGGGAGAGCCTGTCTCTTTCTGTTTTACATCTACTCCTCCTTTTTCTTAGAGGAATAAGCCTTGTGCATACATCGAGTGCCACCGAGTTAATCTGTTCTAGGCATAAGTTGGGGTCTGTGCTGCTTAGTAGTTGCCAGAGTCGGTGGGTACGAGGTTTTCCATCTTGAGTGTGGCTCCTTTAATCCGTATGTCACCAAGATGACGCGCAGGTTTTTCACCATCCTACAATTAAATGCATGATTCATTAGTTTAAAAAATTATTTTCATTATAGCATGTAAGGTTTGTTGTTTACTATTCAGTAGTGACTGGATAATAGAAAGTGAGAAAGACAAAGGTGAATAAAAAAAGAAAACATTTTTGAGTACCATGTTTTATATGTGGTCCCTCAACTTCAAAGGCAGAACCCCTCAAGGGAGGTTCCCTGATGCTGGTGAGGGGCTCTTGATCTAGGGAATTAGATCTGTGTTCCAGTTCCCTGAATTGAGCCTGAATACCTTCCATCCCCCCCACAGGCACTGTATAATCCATACGGGTTTAGCGCTCCATAATAGTAACAACCATTTAAGGCAGAAGAGGTGCAACAAAGATGACTTCGCCATCAACAGGAATCGTAAATGCAAACCCTTCATCGGGCAGCCCTCAAAATTTGTGAGCCTGAGCTTTTCTGCGAGTGTCATCCTACTTGTGCCGCGCATCTAGATTCCTGTTCTTTATTTCTGACCAATCACAAGCCTTCCCTGAGTCACTTCAGCTAAGTGGTGGCATCCTGTTCTTGCTTCCCACTGGTTTAGATACCAAGATGTAAACACTTGTGGCTTGGCATCGCCGAGAATAACATTTTTTCATCTAGCGAGACTCAAATACCCTTGGATTTTATCCTCTACAATGTCGGTAAGTACTGATTGTTATGTCTAGTGCGTAAATAAATAGTTTGGTCATATTTATATATATATATATATATACATATATAATATATATATATATATATATATTATATATATATATTATATATATATATATATATGTATATTATGATATATATTTATATATATATATATATATATATATTATATATATATAATATATATTTTTTTTTTATTATCACACCGGCGATTCCCACCAAGGCAGGGGGGGCCGAAAAAAGAAAAACTTTCACCATCTTCACTCCATCACTGTCTTGCCAGAAGGGTGCTTTACACTACAGTTTTTAAACTGCAACATTAACACCCTCCTTCAGAGTGCAGGCACTGTACTTCCCATCTCCAGGACTCAAGTCGGCCCTGCCGGTTTCCCTGAATCCCCTTTATAAATGTTACTTTGCTACACTCCAACAGCACGTCAAGTATTAAAAACCATTTGTCTCCATTCACTCCCATCAAACACGCTCACGCATGCCTGCTGGAAGTCCAAGCCCTCGCACACAAAACCTCCTTTACCCCTCCCTCCAACCCTTCCTAGGCCCACCCCTACCCCCCTTCCTTCCACTACAGACTGATACACTCTTGGGAAATCATTCTATTTCGCTCCATTCTCTCTACATGTCCGAACCACCTCAAAAAACCCTTCCTCAGCCCTCTGGACAACAGTTTTGGTAATCCCGCACCTCCTCCTAACTTCCAAACTTCGAATTCTCTGCATTATATTCACACCACACATTGCCTCGAAAATGACATCTCCACTGCCTCCAGCCTTCTCCTCGCTGGGAACATTCATCACCCACGCTTCAAAACCCATATAAGAGCGTTGGTAAAACTATACTCTCATACATTTTCCCCCCTTTGCCCAAGGACAAAATTCTTGTCTCCACAGACTCCCAAGTGCACCACTCACTCTTTTTCCCTCATCAATTCTATGATTCACCCCATCTTTCATAGACCCATCGCTGACACGTCCACTCCCAAATAAACTGAAT
The DNA here is from genome assembly GCF_026875155.1 of Cherax quadricarinatus. NCBI lineage: Eukaryota > Metazoa > Arthropoda > Malacostraca > Decapoda > Parastacidae > Cherax > Cherax quadricarinatus. The sequence continues at coordinate 13,521,310 of NC_069435.1, read as the reverse complement.
ACGTTCACCTCCTCCATACCCCTCTCCCTCCAATCTGATATTCACTTTCATCACCAAT
>NC_069435.1:13374388-13520752 GCF_026875155.1 Cherax quadricarinatus | reverse complement strand
AGTATATTTTTAAAACATATTCTAGGGGGAAAGTGGAACGAATTCTTCTCCTAACCCATGGTGTCGTAAGGGGCAAAAAAATGCCGGGAGAAAGGGGTAAAAAACCCCTTCTCCTGTATATATTACAAAATTTAAAGGAGAAACTTTTTTTCCCTTTTGGGGCCCCACCTTAGTGGGATGGGCTGGTGCTTTGAAAGAAATAATAAATATATATTAACCTTTTTTTTTCTAGAACTGAAATACTTTTTTTGGAAAATTGATACTGTATAAAACATTTTAATGTGTAACAGAAAAAAAATTTTTTTGCAATTTACTAATAAAAAGTCCTAAACTGTGTAAGAATGTATTTAATATTCATGTAATGGTAGACTATTTGACCTATTAAACACTTTTATGATCATAAAAAATTTCCCCCCCTTTGTTTTTATTTATTTGGCTGCTTCCAGCAGTACAATCTGGTCCAATATACTGTACCAGAGGTTTATGGCTGATTACTAGCATGTGAACCATCTAGTTGTATATACCATCTGTCATACACAACATCCATCATATTACCATTTGGGAAAAAATTTTTCCCTGCCCCACAACACCCTTACAAGGAAAAATCCCCCCAAATTTTTTTTGGGGGGGGCTGACACTATTTCCTTGTACTTCATTTTTTTCCCATTTTCACATCGTTGTCTCAGAGGCAAGCCTCAATTTTCCCTACACATTATATCTCAGTATAAAAAAATGCAATTGCTTCACATAACAAGAGCCAAAATATCTTTTGTACCCCATTAGAGACTTTACCTTCTTTGATGCTGGTATCCATGCCACGAGTACTTGGTAGGCAAAGCTAACCAAGTCATATTTTGTAATTGTATCTAGTTCCTGGCCAATTGCTCGTTCATAGCCAGAAGATGGTCTGTTGTTGCGGAGATAGTCACGCAAATTTCCATGAGCTGCATACTCAACGACAACATACAGAGGGCCATCTTGCGTACAGCATCCAAGTAGGTTAATGATATTGATATGTGTGCCAATCATTTTCATCATTTCCATCTCTGACACCAAGTCCATTAATTCAGAGTCTGTGTGACCCTCTGTTGGACCAAGGGAAAAACTCTCCTTAAAAAACTGTTGGAAATATATTTTTTTTCACAAATTTGGAAGTTTGACAAAAACAATTTTTAACAAAGCAAGGCACATGTAGTAAATACATGTATAGTTAAAAGTAAAGACTACAGAATTCTGGCAAAACAAAATACAAAGGCTTTAAATCACATTGACTATTTCCTACTAAGGAAGGGTCACCAAGAGAAGGAAGCAGATTCACTCTTACTATTCCTCATTCTGTCTCGAGTACAAACATCACATTCCCAATGACTGAACTGCAACTTTCATACCCTTCACAGTATACTGTACTTCTCAATGCCTACATCTTTTTAACCAGACTCTTACCTTTCAGCATTTTGACTGCCACAGTTGTATTCCCTGGTCTAAGGAAACCTTGTATTTCAGCTCTTACAACTTTCCCAAAGGCACCCTCTCCTAGAGTTTCTCCCATCACCAGCCTTGAACGTGGTAATTCCCAAGGAGCATCTAAAGGTAGCTTATATTCTGATATACTTGTCATTTCAGACCCAAGATGTGATGTAGACTGACAACGTTCAATTTTTATTGTGGAAACAAGAATAGGCTCCTGTGAGGCATCAGAGTTTTGACGTTCCACAAAAACCTACAGGAAGAGAGAGACAATAAGTGTTTTCTTATACAATTAAGTTTTAGACCTTAAGAATATCAGACAAAATCTTTAGCAATCAAAATCATATTTCCTTCTGGTACCATTTTGATCCACTGCTGCGTGGTATCTTCCTTGGCACGTTCTAGGTCAATGGCACGTCTCTTTTCCTTTTGCCATTTCTTCCAGACAAAGGAAGCCATGATGCTAGCAATTACCATAACAGAAAGTAAAACTACCCCCAGGATGAGAATAGCATGAGATTCAGCATCTGCAAGGATGGGCTCCGCTGAAAAAATGACAGTACACTGTAAGCACCACCACCCAAATTAAATCTGTAAGATGTACATTACTGTACATGGAAAGAAATATCCTGAATTTTAATCCAATCACTAATGTTTACTATCAATCTTTGTCTTAAGAGAGAATTCACGTCATTTGCCCTCTCCATATTTGGCATACAAAATACTGTATCAAAATGTCAGCCTTTAAGGCTGACATTTTGATACAGTATTTTGCAGATGTCAGCCTTTAAGGCTGACATCTGCAAAAAGTAATTATTTGACTCTGCCATTCCTAGAGATATATAAAACAGTCATTACATTATACTGAATACAAAATTACATATGCAGTATTATTTAAGCATTACTGAACCCCAACAAATATTGTTAAAATTGGACCTCTGCATACAGTATCTTTTCCAGTGCCTCTGAAAAATATGCTTTTGTCAATTCAGTGAGCTTACCCTCCGTTACATTGAGGTATGCTGTTGATGACGATGTTCCAAGACTGTTGGCAGCAATGCATGTGTACCAACCAGCATCATTCTCTGTGACGTTGGTCAGCACTACAACTTGAGGATCCTCCGTGCTTGTTATATTACCACCCTCCTAAAATTAAAACTGTGTCAATAACTGCTTAGGAAAAAATATTTAAAATATGGTACATTTACAAAAATATTACACTTCATTAGGTATACCAATTTAGGAAAGTTTCATGAATACTTTTCTTCAGATTTTGTAAAACTGCAAAACAGAATTTAGGATGCTTTTCTTTTCCCCAACAGAAATTACAGATGATACTTTATTAAAATTTGCCTTTTTTTCTTGTTAGTCTACAAATTTGTAAAATTAAGTAAAAATAAATTAGTATTATGCAATATTCCTTTTTTTTTTTTTAATCAATTCACAAACTACATAAAGCACACAAGACAAGACAAAACATGCAGCACAAACAGCAAGCACATAGATATGGAGTAAGGACAAGCTTAATTAAACTACAATATTCATTTTCCAAAGCCTTAAAACTTAAAACTCAATGTAAAGAGTTCATTCTCAATTTACATTAATATACTGGTGAACATGCTGAGTGAAGTTACTGAAAGCTACATGTACTCAACTTTTCTCAAGGCTACATAAGCACACATTCATAAACATGCTAGTCTTTAGTTTTTTTTCAAAACTAATTAGCATGCATTATTTAGCCAACATATTTTTTTGTCAGCATCACTACTGTTAGCATCATTTCATAGTGATTTCACACCACACATGATGCTCAAATTGATAATACAAGTCTGACCTTGCCATTTAGGGCATCCTCAAGAATTTTCGTATCTATAATGATATGAGAGGGGTCTCTAGAGTCTGAGTTTGACCAAGAGATAGGTAAATCCTTTTTCCACACTAAAAAAGGCACGAGAGTATTTTCTGTCCAGGTATCCACCTCAAAGCGTACAGTGCTGCCTCGAGTTACAGTCAAGTTTTCCAGATGCTTGGTGAAGATTGGCCGAGAAGGGATGTGTTCTATAGCAGCAGGACAAGAATGAGTGATAATTAGTATGGCCTACAAGTCAAAATAACCCATATGGGATAAAATCGAGGAATGTTCACCATCACCACTTTGTATTAGTGTAGTAAGAAAATCTGAAAAATTTTCATAATTCATAAAACCCAGCACACAATATAATACAGGTAAATAAATGCTTTATGCAGTGTAAATTTATTTTGAGTTAAAAATTTCATATAGTAACCAGACTCAAGATATGGAGTCTTATTTTTTAATTCTTAAAATATTAGGGATCAATTATGTCTTAAATTTCAGGAATGACTGTCAGGCCATCTGATAGAGTGCATGAAATTTCTACCTTCTTAAGTATTTGGTAGTAGATCCAATTATACACCCATTACCACTTACATTATGTTAGATTACAGGTGCAATAATCACAAGAGAACTTGCACAACAATTATACAATATACTCTGCACCCATTATGAATTATGCTACAATAAGTAACCATCACCAAAATTAATGTTATGTGGTATGTACGTAATATAAGTTATACTCCCACTGCTTACCCAAAAGATCAAGATTGGAAGTTACATTTACAAAATACTATGTAGTAGAAGACTAAACATTGTACAATTATTTACGCTCTCAAAATTAGGAGAAAATTAAAATAAATACCACATCCTTTTAAGCATAAGGCAAGCATATGCTGAATAAATATATCTTACACCCACTATTTTCACTCGGACATTGCCATACTAGAGAGAGAGAGTAACATTGTATGAGATACCCCTGCATTCTGGCTGTTCTCTCTGGTAGTATCTTATTTAGTACAAATTGTACAGGAAGCAAGTTGGGAGATTTATGGAGCCTAAATAACTCAAGGATCTTGGCAACAGATAATAATTAGAGGAGGAGGAGGGGGAGGTAATAAGAAAGAAGGGAGGAACTGATCAAAGAAGGAGGGGGGGATGAAATAAGGAAAATAGAAAGCAGGGGAAAGAAAATGGAAGGGGAGAAAAGGGAGGAAAAGAAAAGTGAAGGAAGGAAAGGGAAAAATAGAACGATGTTGATGAAGTATTAGTATAACCATGCAGAACCTCTTAATTTTTTTAACAAAACTAGATACAGTGTGCTGCTACCTTATTCCGTAAGATAGTTAACAGTCTGAACAAAAACTAATGTTTCATTGTCATATTCCATCACACAGGATGGGTTACATAGTGTTGAAATCTGTCAGCCTGGGCTGGGAGACTTAGTAGGGCCATAAGGATACGGTCTGGTATTCCAATAAGGGCTTATAAACTACGGCAACTTCAAAGATGGTAATTACCATCTCTCAGGATAACCTCTGGCCCTAGACCATGTATGACCTGGTGGTTTAAAGCTTAGTTTTGATTATAATAATAATATACACATACATACATTAGTGTGCAACAATGCAATCATATGCCTAAGAATATATAATGACGCTATATTCGTGATTAGTTTTTCCCAAGTAAATAGGAGGGAGAGACGGTGTGTTGCCAGATGCCATTTTCTACATTAATCAAATAACTGGTTTCTACAGGTGAAGTTATATGTAGTCAGATATTAAAGTACATAACTAATAAAAGTAAGTAGTCCAAACTAGTTTAGCCCCTAAAGGCAACCTTAAGAATATTTATAAAAAAATTAAATGGGAGTAGAAAGGAGGTTGCAGCTACAATACATTACAAAAAACAATGTGCATTTTACCCCAACACCAATACCAAAGCTCCCTATAAAGTTACCATACTATTATTACAAGTGACAAAGCCCCAAATGTCACCTCCAACACCAGTGGCACCATTATCAGCCTTCAAAATTTACATTTCTTTTACCTTGATAATCAATAATCTGTCAATAATATTCCCCTCGTTGTCAACACCATTATAGCGAGTGGAGTGCTTTAGCCAGGTGATATATGGGACCTGATCCGATATGACGGAGCACTGTAGCTTTGCGTTTGTTCCCTGAACCACTGTCCGGTTACTCAGCTCCTTGTTTATGATGGGTCGACTGGGAAGACGTTCTACATAAAGTATCAGAGTAAACAAGTCAAACAAGGCAATCATAAATATATAAACATCATATCAATCAACCCTAAACCACAGCTCTAATTTTTCACCTAAAAAAATATTTAAATTTTGAACAAAATTATTCCTACCTAAAACGATTACCTAAATTTCTACTGTAGCAAAAATTTTTACCAATTTCTCTGGGGTCATTGGTCTCCACTATTCTTGCCGCCTGATGGATGGCCTCTAATAAGCCTATTGATAATGAATGGTTTAAAAACCAACAAGTTGAAGATTGAGACACTTATGCAACACATGGGTATCTTTATTGAAGAAATGTTTCGCCACACAGTGGCTTCATCAGTCCAATACAAAGTAGAACGGTGTTAAGAGAGGAGTAGTTTGAGGTAATCAGTCCCTCTGTCTGGAATCGATGTGTTCAGTGCATCAATCTTGTTAGAAGCACAAGACTGATGGACTGAACACATCTATTCCAGGCTGAGAGACTGATTACCTCAAACTCCACCTCTCCTTACACCTTTCAGCTTTGTATTGGACTGATGAAGCCACTGTGGCGAAACAATTCTTCAATAAAGATTCCCATAAGTTGCATAAGTTGAAGATTGAGACACTTATGCAGCATATGGGAATCTTTATTGAGGAAACGTTTCACCACGCAGTGGCTTCATCAGTCCAATACAAAGTGGAACGGTGTAAGGAGAGGAGGAGTTTGAGTTAATCAGTCCCTCAGCCTGGAGTCGATGTGTTCAGTCCATCAATCTTGTAGAATGTACAGCATAGGGCCGTAGACGTGGCTTATATACTGTAGTCAGGTGAGGTGAAGCAGGAGGAGGGCAGGTCATAGTGGTACCATCCACTAGTCGAAGTAGGTCGTCGTCCAAATGTTGGACAAGTTTTGAAGAATTCTTTGTATCAAGATCCCATGATGATGCAGTGTCTGACAGTTGTGATGAATGGTGGACTGAACACATCGACTCCAGTCTGAGGGACTGATTACCTCAAACTCCTCCTCTCCTTAAACCTTTCTACTTTGTATTGGACTGATGAAGCCACTGTGTGGCGAAACGTTTCCTCAATAAAGATTCCCAGATGTTGCATAAGTATCTCAATCTTCAACTTGTCGGTTTTCAAAACCATTCATCACAACTGTTGCATAAGCGTCTCAATCTTCAAGCCTATTAGTGCTAGCATCACAGCCCGGCTAATCACGCCTTGGGGAACTTTTCAGATTCCATCTTGAAGGGAACTTTCTGTATTATTTCCAAATTTACTTTTTCAATAGCTTTCCAGCTTTTTATCATTTGCTTTGTCTGGTTTCAGTTTTCGGTACAAGGTATTCAATTCCATTTTTGTATAAGCTGTTCAGTTCTATTGTTGGTATAAGCTGGTTGATTCCATTTTTTCGTGAAAGTTGTTCAATTCCACTTTCATATGCTGTAGAAGAATTCTTGAAATATTTTGTTGATATCTCTCCCTAGAGGTACTCTGTCCAATTTAGTTTTCCCTTTTTTCTGTAAAACTGCTGACATGCTTAACATGGCGACAAGTTGTCTTCTCTCATTTGTGTTGCATTAAGAAACTCTTCACCGAACCTAAGTGTCCGTGGTTCGATCTCCAGCCGGGCGGAAACGTTGGGCATGTTTCATTACACCTGCTGTCCCAGTTCGCCTAACAGTAGGTAGGTACCTGGATGTTAGTCGACTGTTGTGGGTTGCATCCTGAAGGTGGTAGTATATCTTAGATAGGGTTGGGTTCTAAAATGAGCTGAGGTAGGATTGTAACAGATCTTAGAATGTAAAACTGATGTGTAAAGACAACTGTTTTAAAGTATTTTTAAATGTTTCTGTGATCTAACATAGTCATTCGTAGCTCTTCTGCTTGCTGCCCTGTTTTTTTTTATCCTCACATCTGTCCTCTACATTACGTCTACAAGCTTATGATTCCTCTTATGGTGTAGAAAAATATATATAGTTTTACTCACCAATAACCTCTAAAACGTAAGTGTGGTTGATGGAGCCATGGGCGTTGTTGACCACACACGTGTAGTTGCCAGAGTCAGTGGGTACGAGGTTTTCCATCTTGAGTGTGGCTCCTTTAATCCGTACGTCACCAAGATGACGCGCAGGTTTTTCACCATCCTACAATTAAATGCACGATTCATTAGTTTAGAAATTATTTTCATTATAGCATGTAAGGTTTGTTGTTTACTATTCAGTAGTGACTGTGGATAATAGAAAGTGAGAAAGACAAAGGTGAATAAAAAAAGAAAACATTTTTGAGTACCATGTTTTATCTGTGGTCCCTCAACTTCAAAGACAGAACCCCTCAAGGGAGGTTCCCTGATGCTGGCGAGGGGCTCTTGATCTAGGGAATTGGATCTGTGCTCCAGTTCCCTGAATTGAGCCTGAATACTTTCCATCCCCCCCACAGGTGCTGTATAATCCCTACGAGTTTAGTGCTCCATAATAGTAACAACCATTTAAGGCAGAAGAGATGCAGCAAAGATGACTTAGCCATCAACAGGAATCATAAATGCAAACCCTTTATCGGGCAGCCCTTAAAATTTGTGGGCCCGAGCACATGCTTTTCTGCGAGTGTCATCCTACTCGTGCTGCGCATCTAGATTCCTGTTCTTTATTTCTGACCAATCACAATCCTTCCCTGAGTCACTTCAGCTAAGTGGTGGCGTCCTGTTCTCGCTTACCATTGGTTGAGATACCAAGATGTAAACACTTGTAGCTTGCATTGCCGAGAGTAACATTTTCTCATCTAGTGAGTCTCAAATACCCTTGGATTTTATCCTCTACAATGTCGGTAAGTACTGATTGTTATGTCTAGTGCGTAAATAAATAGTTTGGAATATATATTTTTTATATATATATAATATATATTATATATATATATAATATATATATATATTTTATATATATATAATTTTTTATTAGAATGGGGTCCACCTCTGGTGTAAATTGTGGGACCCATAGCCTCGGAGAAGTGGATAAAAAGGCTTCAAGGAAAAATATTTGGATTTCTTCCTGAAGCCGTTTGAATATTCCACTTCCCTACCTACCATATAATATATATATATAAATTATATATTATATATATATATATTATATATATATATATTATATTTTAATATATAATATATATATATTATATAATATATATATTATTATATATTAAAGCTAATAATATGAGGTACCGTGCAAATGAAAAAAAGGGCAACAAAAAGAGGCCTCAAAAAATGTTGGTCTGCCCTTTCAGGGCCAGTTTTCAATTTCATGTAAATAAATATTATAAAAAATATATTTCTATTGTTATATGAATTTTATAGTGGTCTGGATGTGTACAGAACGTTTTTATTGTCCTTCCAGATCAATGAGAAATTGTTTTATGGTGAGCCCTCCAACACTAAGTCAAAATATGTCTGCATTTTGGAGGAAAGTGACTCAGAACTGGAGGTAGATGACCCAGAATTGCTTGAAAGTGGTGATGAATACTTGCCACCAGATGCAGAGGTGTCAAGTGATGATGAGGAAGAAATGCCAGCCAAAAAGTGAAAAGTAGTCAAGAAAAAGAAAGGTATTAGGATTGAGGAGATGCCTGATGAAGATATTCATGATGAGCTTGCTGTTGACAGTAACCCCAGCTGGACCCATGGTGACATCCATAGTGACCCTTTGCCTGAATACCAACATGAAAAGCCTGTTGCAGTTAGGTCTCCATATGAATATTTTACTGATTTCTTTACTGAAGACATGAGAGACAACATAACATATCAAACAAATTTGTATGCCAAGCAAAAAAACAGATTCTGAAGAAATCTTGAGGTTCATAGGTATTCTCTTGTTTATGGGTATTAATTCATACCCAGCCATTGAAGACTATTGGGCAAATACATTGACGATACCCCAGGTTGCAGAAGTCAGGCCACTTTACACTGCACTAACTAATGCTTGCTTGAAAGTTCCAGCTACACCCAAGCAGTCTGTTGATGAAGTTATGGTTGCTTTCAAGGGTAAAACTGCTGGAAACCTAAGGCAGTACATCAAAACCAAACCAGACAAGTGGGGTTTCAAACTGTTTTGTCGTGCAAGTGAAGATGGATTTATACATGATATACTCATGTATCAAGGCAAACCAACTTTTGACAGCCATCCCATAAAGCTGCCACAGGAAGAAACAAAACTGCCAATAAGTTCAAAGATTGTTCTGGTACTTGCAACCACTATCAAAGAAATACATCAGCAATCTATGCTGACAATTTCTTTTCAGGTCTACCGTTGGTCAAGGTACTAAAAGACAAGTATAACTGCAGATACACTGGAACAGTACGTGATAATAGATGTGGTAAGCCAAACCTGGTTCCTGTCAAACAAATGGAAAAGAGCAATGTGCCCAGGGGCACTTCAGACTTCCAAAGCACCAATGATGGTATCCTTGTTGTAAGATGGAAGGACAACAAAGTTGTGACTTTAGTGACAAATGATCAGGGGGTTAATCCTGTGATTCTTGTTGACAGATATAACAAGGATACAAAGAACAGAAGCCAGGTCCATTGCCCTACAGTCATCAAGAACTATAATGCACACATGGGAGGTACTGACAAAAGTAACATGTCACTGCATCTACACAAAACACCTATGAAATCTAAACGTTGGTACATGCGGCTGTTTGCCTATGTTCTTGATCTGGCTGTTGTGAATGCATGGCTTCTTTCCTGCCATGATTGTAAATCACTCAATACCAAGTTCAGGCCACTGAAGAGTTTCAGGAATGATATCTCTATCACTGCAAGATCCAAAGGAAATAAGTAGGGATGCACCAGCAGAACTACAAGAGCTTCAACAAGTAGTTCCAATAGTGACACTAGTGATTTGCCAAGCTTGCAATTGTCAGTTGCTAAGCAGTACCAATGTGCAATAAGGCCTGATGACACTGAGGCAAGGTACGTACTTGTAAGTATTGCAGCAACAAGAACAATTATACCACATCGTCATTTTACTGTTCCGTATGCAAAGTAAATCTATGCATAAAGGATAAAAATTGCTTCATATCCTTCCATTCTAGCAATTAGTAATATACAATGACTGTTCTTTCTCAGGGAATTCAGAAATGTGGGACTTGAAAATTTTATCCCTCTGCAATGTGTCAATGTAGCAATTTGGTTAATTTTATATTTTTCTAATACCTAATAAAGGTTTGGATACAAGTTCCATTTATGTTTTTTATATTGTCTACTTGTATAATAAATTAAAAAAATAGTTATTTGCTGTTTTATTAACCACTGCAAGTTTGCAACATCCAAATTTATACTCCCTTAAACGGGCAGGCCATAATAAATTAGGGCTTTGCTGATTAGCAATTGCTTGAAAACTAACCATCAGAATTCCATTTATATGGGTTCACTGACCTTATATTGAGTTACTCTATCCACTATAGGGAGGTCAGTTCAAAATTCGAATTTTATGACCATTTGCCCCAAGAAGGGATAAAATGCAAACTACAAAAAAGTGGGGCAGAAAAAATATATGAGGAGTTTCAACGATAACAGACTGTTGATGTGTGAGCTTGTGCAACCGCAGAAAAACTGAACAGTCTGTGACTAACTAGTATAGGCTTTTGAGAGCTGCAAATTATTATTACTGAGAAGCGCTGAACCCATAGTGTTTATACAGAGCCTAGTAAACAAAGCAATCAGGTTTGATCCTTGGATCAAGAGCCCTTCACCAAAGTCAACCCACACATTAGAATAGAAACATTTGTCCTTAATGCTTTCCCATAATACTTTCAATAAAATATATTAAATGAATAGATACACAAATTACAATACTCAGAACAGGGATGACACACACCGAATCAAAATACATGAAAAAAATGATATGTATAAAATACAATACAAATATTCAACTCACTTTGAACCAGGTTGTGTTGAGATTGGGTCCTCGAGCCTGGCACTTGAGCTCAGCAACATTACCAGCTGGCTTTATCATGAGTGACTTGAGCTCCTTAGTGAAGACTGGCACCAAATCTGAGGAATCGTCACCCTGCTCCACCTCCAACACCTTGCTGTCAGCATACAAGGCCTGAAAAAAGCAGTTGCGTCTCCATTATTAAAACAAACTAGTAGAAAGTAACAGGCGAGAAAGAAGGCGCAAACGCAGGATACACCCGTGTATATCAATGGTAGAATATACCGTCGAATATATTAAAACAATATGCAGTTTATGGCATTTTTATTTTAAAGATGTTTCATCCACCAAGGATTTGATAAATTCTCTGAAAAATTTGATAAAGTTCCTGGTGGACGAAACGTCTCAATAAAATGCCATAAAACGCACATTATCTAAGATACGCCAACGATTAAACTATTATTGTTGTTGTTGTTACTGTATTGAGAAATTACTGTTCGACAAACTTAGGATATTTCACAGCTAACCAACAAACTAGATACATCTAAAACAAAATGCTTTGGTTTTGGACCATAAAGATTACCACCAATCAAAGTGTAGTTCAGTTTTTCTCTCAAGCTTATGTGTTATGAATTATTGTATCTAGGGTGTTGTAAGGCAGTGTTCCCTACCTGAGGTAGTGTAGGTGTAGGAGCTTCATCTTGTACTATAAGGGTGAAGTTGACCCAGCCATGACCAGCATCTGAGCTGCTCCACCAGCATGAGTACACACCATCGTCTTCCTTCTTCACTGTCTTTACACGCAGACGAGGCCACAATCTGATTGTCATAAATAATATATACATATATATTATAGATGGGGTCCACCTCTGGTGTAAACTGTGGGACCCATAGCCTCGGAGAAGTGGATAAAAAGGCTTCAATGAAGAATGTGTGTGTGTGTGTGTGTGTGTGATTATATATATATATATATATATAATATATATATATATATATATATATATCAAACAAGTCGGTTGTCTCCCACCGAGGCAGGGTGACCCAAAAAAGAAAGAAAATCCCCAAAAAGAAAATACTTTCATCATCATTCAACACTTTCACCACACTCACACATTATCACTGTTTTTGCAGAGGTGCTCAGAATACAACAGTTTAGAAGCATATACGTATAAAGATACACAACATATCCCTCCAAACTGCCAATATCCCAAACCCCTCCTTTAAAGTGCAGGCATTGTACTTCCCATTTCCAGGACTCAAGTCCGACTATATGAAAATAACCGGTTTCCCTGAATCCCTTCACTAAATATTACCCTGCTCACACTCCAACAGATCGTCAGGTCCCAAGTATCATTCGTCTCCATTCACTCCTATCTAACACGCTCATGCACGCTTACTGGAAGTCCAAGCCCCTCGCCCACAAAACCTCCTTTACCCCCTCTTTCCAACCCTTTCGAGGACGACCCCTACCCATCCTTCCTTCCCCTATAGATTTATATGCTTTCCATGTCATTCTACTTTGATCCATTCTCTCTAAATGACCAAACCACCTCAACAACCCCTCTTCTGCCCTCTGACTAATGCTTTTATTAACTCCACACCTTCTCCTAATTTCCACACTCCGAATTTTCTGCATAATATTTACACCACACATTGCCCTTAGACAGGACATCTCCACTGCCTCCAACCGTCTCCTCGCTGCTGCATTTACCACCCAAGCTTCACATCCATATAAGAGTGTTGGTACTACTATACTTTCATACATTCCCTTCTTTGCCTCCATAGATAACGTTTTTTGACTCCACACATACCTCAACGCACCACTCACCTTTTTTCCCTCATCAATTCTATGATTAACCTCATCCTTCATAAATCCATCCGCCGACACGTCAAATCCCAAGTATCTGAAAACATTCACTCCTTCCATACTCCTCCCCAATTTTATATCCAATTTTTCTTTATCTAAATCATTTGATACCCTCATCACCTTACTCTTTTCTATGTTCACTTTCAACTTTCTACCTTTACACACATTCTCAAACTCATCCACTAACCTTGGCAATTTTTCTTTAGAATCTCCCATAAGCACAGTATCATCAGCAAAAAGTAACTGTCAATTCCCATTTTGAATTTGATTCCCCATAATTTAATCCCACCCCTCTCCCGAACACCCTAGCATTTACTTCCTTTACAACCCCATCTATAAATATATTAAACAACCATCGTGACGTTACACATCCCTGTCTAAGACCTACTTTTACCGGGAAGTATTTTCCCTGTCTTCTACACACCCTAACCTGAGCCTCACTATCCTCATAAAAACTCTTTACAGCATTTAGTAACTTACCACCTATTCCATATACTTGCAACATCTGCCACATTGCTCCTCTATCCACTCTATCATATGCCTTTTCTAAATCCATAAATGCAATAAAAACTTCCCTACCTTTATGCTAATATATATTATATATATTATATATATATATATATATATATATATATATATATATATATATATATATATATATATATATATATATATAATGTCGTCCCAAATAAGTAAGACTTGCTATTTTGGCTTAATAAAAATGCACTTCTTGCCAAATAGGGCAAGAGAAAAATGTGTATGCAATAATTTCTAAAAAATCATTCTGAATCTAACGAAAAAAATATAATTAATTGTGTTTGTTTATTATTAAGTTATTGTAAGCTTATATAAATATATTTAGTTGGATTAGGCTAAATTAAACTGCGCTAGTTTGGTACAAAATCATTAATTTTTATATCAACATAAATGAAAAAAAAATATATCTAAATGTAAAAGAGAAAATTTTGGAAAAGACTTAATTTTAGATGAGTTCTTGCTAATTGATCCTGTAAGATCAAAGAAAACATGAATGTTTTAATTTCAGTGATACGGTTTCGATAATCAATACAATGCCTCCACAACAGTTCTTTTCTATATACCATCGCTTCTAACGAACCCCTTAACATATGCAGTGTCGGGGGCGTGGCAGCGTTTGTCATTTTTTTTCCATGGCGAATAAACTAATAGACATCTACTGACCTGTTAGCCATGACTTTGAGGCGTGGATTTTGGAGTTGGTCCAGCGGCACGTTGTTGAAGTACCAGGTAGAGACGAGGCCCGTGGGTGTGGCAGGTGCTTCATCTGGGCGACACTTGAGACGAATCCTGTCCCCTAGCAGCACCCTGCGCTGCCTGTGGTAGCTGTGGTAGCCATCCTCCATCTTGTCCTCAACTGCCTCCACACCCACACTACCGTCCTCACCAACATCATAATCATACTCATCTGCAAGACAAATCACAAAAACGGGTAACATTTGCAGTTTGCCCTCACCCTCGCTCACTTCCTAGCTGTTTTCCAGATCACGTAATTAAATAATTCTTTAAAATGTTTTTATACATATTATAAACATGATTTTTATAATATACAAAATACCGAAAGATACAGGAAAACGCAATACTTCCTAATGGTGAATATGTTAATAATTCCGGGGATCGTCACTCTTCGGCGACCATCTTCCAGGTGTATATTATCAGGTATCTGTCTCTTATTGGCTCTAGAGAAGACATTCTATATACTACGAGGCATTCCCAATAGTTTAAATGCTCTCCCGGCTCTTCAAATGGCAGTAAACGATCTCTTGAACATTTTTCAGCTTGATACTTTCCTGCCTTGAACGGAGCTGTGAGAACTGTTTTTACACAGGAAGATACTAGCGATATTCCAGAAATAATAAATTATGTAGAACAGGACGATAGTAAACTATGCACGATTAGGGTCACAAGTGACATAGTCCTTAGACAAATAAATTAAAACCTAACAAATCCCCAGGCCCTGATGAACTGTATGCAAGGGTTCTAAAGGAAAGTAAAGAGGAGCTTAGCAAACCTTTGGCTAATCTTTTCAACATATCACTACAAACTGGCATGGTGCCAGATAAGTGGAAAATGGTAAATGTGATACCTATTTTCAAAGCAGGTGACAGATCCTTAGCTTCGAACTATAGACCAATAAGCCTAACCTCAAACCATACCACGGGCAGGACTTGAACCCGCGGTCAGTCTCAAAACTCCAGACCGTCGCGTTAGCCATGAGGTGGCCCGATGGCCTGGTGGCTAAAGCTCCCGCTTCACACACGGAGGGCCCGGGTTCGATTCCCGGCGGGTGGAAATTCCGACACGTTTCCTTACACCTGTTGTCCTGTTCACCTAGCAGCAAATAGGTACCTGGGTGTTAGTCGACTGGTGTGGGTCGCATCCTGGGGGACAAGATTAAGGACCCCAATGGAAATAAGTTAGACAGTCCTCGATGACGCACTGACTTTCTTGGGTTATCCTGGGTGGCTAACCCTCCGGGGTTAAAAATCCGAACGAAATCTTATCTTATCTTATCTTATTGGACCAGCTAGCCACAATAAGATTCGTCCAACTAGGTATATTTCTACACAATAGGAAGGTTAGCATAGGCACAACTGTGACCAACTGTGGACGAATCTTATTGTGGCTAGCTGGTCCAGTGGCTAACGCGACAGTCTGGAGTTTTGAGACTCTCTGACCGCGGGTTCAAGTCCCGCCCGGGGTATGGTTTGTTTGCAATCGCGTCATTACGATTTCGTGAGTCAAGCCTAACCTCCATAGTGGGGAAATTTATGGAATCAATAATTGCCGAGGCAATTCGTGGCAATCTTGAAAAGCATAAATTAATCAACGAATCTCAGCGCGGTTTTACAAAAGGGCGTTCCTGGTTACCTGGAGGTTATTCCGGGGATCAACGCCCCCGCGGCCCGGTCCACGACCAGGCCTCCCGATGGATCAGGGCCTGATCAACTAGGCTATTACTGCTGGCCGCACGCAGTCCGACGTACGAGCCACAGCCCGGCTGATCCGG
Organism: Cherax quadricarinatus; assembly: GCF_026875155.1. NCBI lineage: Eukaryota > Metazoa > Arthropoda > Malacostraca > Decapoda > Parastacidae > Cherax > Cherax quadricarinatus. The sequence continues at coordinate 13,504,358 of NC_069435.1, read as the reverse complement.
CACCGACTTTAGGTATCTGTCCAGCTCTCTCTTGAAGGCAGCCAGGGGTTTATTGGCAATTCCCCTAATGCTTGATGGGAGGCTGTTGAACAGTTTTGGGCCCCGGACACTTATGGTGTTTTCTCTTAGTGTACCAATGGCGCCCCCTACTTTTATTGGCGGCATTTTGCATCGCCTGCCCAGTCTTTACTTTCGTAGGGAGTGATTTCTGTGTGCAGATTTGGGACCATTCCTTCCAAGATTTTCCAAGTGTAGATTATGATATATCTCTCCCTCCTGCGTTCCAACGAGTACAAGTCAAGTGCTTCCAAGCGTTCCCAGTAGTTAAGGTGCTTGACAGAACTTATACGTGCAGTAAAGGATCTCTGTACACTCTCTAGATCTGCGATTTCACCTGCTTTGTATGGAGATGTTAATGTACAGCAGTATCCCAGCCTAGAGAGAACAAGTGATTTGAAAAGGATCATCATGGGCTTGGCATCTCTCGTTTTGAAAGTTCTCATTATCCATCCTATCATTTCTTTGCACGTGCGATCGTGGCATTGTTGTGATCCTTGAAAGTGAGATCCTCAGACATTACTACTCCCAGGTCCCTTACATTATTTTTCCGCTCTATTGTATGGCCGGAGTCAGTAGTATACTCTGTTCTAGTTATTATCTCCTCCAGTTTTCCATAACGGAGTAGTTGGAATTTGTCCTCATTGAACATCATATTGTTTACCGTTGCCACTGGAAAACTTTGTTTATATCTTCTTGGAGGTTAACCGCGTCCTCGGCAGATGACAGCCTCATGCAGATCCTAGTATCATCCGCAAAGGATGATACGGTGCTGTGGTGTATATCTCTGTTTATGTCTGATATGAGGATAAGGAATAAGATGGGGGCGAGTACTGTGCCTTGTGGAACAGAGCTCTTCACTATGGCAGCCTCCGATTTAACTCTGTTGACCACTACTCTTTGTGTTCGATTTGTTAGGAAGTTGAAGATCCATCTCCCCACTTTCCCAGTTATTCCTTTAGCACGTATTTTATGGGCTATTACGCCATGATCGCATTTGTCAAATGCTTTTGCAAAGTCTGTGTATATTACATCTGCATTCTGATTTTCTTCCAGTGCATCCAAGGCCATGTCATAGTGATCCAGTAGTTGTGAGAGGCAGGAGCGACCTGCCCTGAACCCATGTTGCCCTGGATTGTGCAGATTTTGGGAATCCAGGTGATTTGCAATCCTGCTTCTAAGCACTCCTGCCTTACGAATTTAATTAACTTTTTTCACTAAGGTACTTGAGGAGGTAGATCATGGTAATGAATATGATAGATATTGTGTATATGGACTTAAGTAAGGCTTTCGATAGAGTCCCACATCAGAGACAATTGAGGAAAATTGAGGCACACGGAATAGGAGAATTTTTTTCCTGGATAGAGACATGGTTGACAAATAGGCAGCAGAGAGTTTGCATAAATGGGGAGAAATCAGAGTGGGGAAGCGTCACGAGCGGTGTTCCACAGGGGTCAGTCTGGTTGGGCCCCTTGATGTTCACTCTACATAAAAGACATAGATGAGGGAATAAATAGCGACAATAGCAAGTTTGCCGATGACACCAAAATAAGCCGTCGAATTCATTCTGACGAGGACATTAGAGCACTCCAAGAAGATTTGAATGGACTGATGCAGTGGTCGGAGAAGTGGCAGATGCAGTTTAATATAGATAAATGCAAAGTTCTAAACATTAGACAGGTAAATAACCATGCCACATATAAACTAAATAATGTAGACCTTAATATTATGGATTGCGAAAAGGATTTGGGAATTCTGGTTAGCAGTAATCTAAAACCAAAACAACAGTGCATAAGTGTTCGCAACAAAGCAAACAGAATCCTTGGTTTCATATCGAGAAGCATAAATAATAGGAGTCTTCAGGTTGTTCAACTCTATATATCCTTCGTTAAGCCTCATTTGATTATGCTGCACAGTTCTGGTCACCGTATTACAGAATGGATATAAATGCTCTGGAAAATGTACAAAGTAGGATGACAAAGTTGATCCCATGTATCGGAAATCTTTCCTATGAGGATAGACTGAGGGCCCTGAATCAGCACTCTCTAGAAAGGTGTAGAGTTAGGGATGATATGATTGAGGTGTATAAATGGAAGACAGGAATAAATAAATGGTATGTAAATAGCGTGCTAAAAATATCTAGCCTAGACAGGACTCTTAGCAATGGCTTTAAGTTGGAAAAATTCAGATTTAGGAAATCACTGATTTGGTAACAGAGTTGTGGATGAGTGGAACAAACTCCTGAGTACAGTTATAGAAGCTAAAATGTTGTGTAGTTTTAAAGATAGAATAGGTAAATGCATGGGTGGGTGTGAGTTGGACCTGACTAGCTTGTGCTACTAGCTTAGATGCCGTGTTCCTGACTAGGTTGGGGCATTGGCTTAAGCCGGTGGGAGACTTGGACCTGACTCGCATGGGCCAGTAGTCCTACTGCAGTGTTCCTTCTTTCTTATGTTCTTAAGTGCAGTATCCTTCACGCGAGAACGTGCCCTGTCCATCTTGTCATTGTTCTGCCCTTTATTGTAATTATTTTAATGTGTTAGGTAAATAGCACATGTAACATTATTCTTCTTTAGTCCTCCTGCGTTTTGTACTCTGTGCTCGTTATAAGTTTTTCATTCTTCTCCTATTTAAGCAACTGAAATTTACCACCACAGAACATTATTTTTTTAATTGCCCATTGGAGAGCTTCATTAATATTTGATAGCAATTTTACTGTATCTTCTGGTGAGGCGACTTTCATACTTGCTTTGATATTGTACATGAAGGATGATGTAAAGCTGCGGCTGCTATGAGGACCAGAAGCAATAATGGTGCTAGGATCGTGTCTTGGGATACTGATTATTTTACTTTGCTAAGGCTATTTTGTTTACTACTCTGTGTTCTGTTTGTCGGATATTTAAATATCCGTTTCACTACTTTTCGTATTATACCTACTGATATAATTTGTATGTGTTGTCATTCTTTGGTCACATTTGTAAAATACCTTTGCAAAATCCGTGTACCTGGAGTTTACCTGCCTGATGATTTTCTTCCATAGCCTATAATCAGTCATGTTCTAACAGCGGTAATAAACATGATCTGCCTGCTCCAAATTCATGCCGACTTGGGTTGTGTAGGGCATGTTTTTTCCGTAAGAGAATAAGTTGGCTTCTCAGCATCCTTTCAAAGACTTTTGCACAGTGTGACGTCAGTGCACTTGGTCTGTTTTTTTTTTTTTTTTTTGTCACCGCTCTACTGCCTCCTCTGTGAAGAGGGGCTACGTCCGCACTGTTCTTAAGGCCTCTGGAATTTTACTGAATGTAAGCTCTTCCAAAAAGGAACACTGACTGCTAATGTACTTTGTATTTCTTTACAAATACAGAATGTGAGCAATCAGGAACAAGTGCTGCGTGCATAAGCATACTATTTCTTTTTTTTTACCCCCCGAAGTCTAGATATTTTTGCTGTCAGATATGTTTGTATGGTGGGCAGAGTTAGTGAGGAAATTATCTGGTTCACACATCAACTGGACTGCTGAACCCTGATTCTGACTGTTCTTTATTTTTTTTTTTACTCCTTTGTCTTTTGTGTATGAATCTCATCTGAATGTAGTACAAATAATGGATTTTTAGAGTTACCTGAAGCACTTTTTTTGTTTAAAGTCTTTAGTTTTGCTTCTGTCTGGCGAGTGCTGTAGTTCATGTTCTATCCCAATTTATTGGTCCAAGTTTTCTTTTTCCCGTGCTATCTGACAACGTTTTTTCTTCTGTAAAATTCTCAGTTATCTTTGTGTCTGATTTTTTTAAGGTTTACTTAACGGGGTCTAGTTTAAACAGACCTTGTATGTTTCTATCTTGAACTTTTCCATACATTATTCTGGGGTAAGAATGTTCAGGACAATTTGCCCAGGGAATGTTTGTTAGTTCATTGTTTATTTCAGTCCAGTCAATTTTTGAATTGTATAAATTAAATTTACTAAACAATGGTTGTTTATACATGAATTTATGCTTGTTGGCACCTCAGTCAGGTCATGATCCGAGTTTATCGACCTCGAGGTTAAGAAGTCTGATTAGTTCATCATTGTGGAAGTCAAATCTAACGTATTTTCATTTCTAGTAGGTTCTGTTATCTGTTGGCTGAATGCAAAAAAAAAAAATAGAATAATTTGAAAGGCAAGTGAAGTGAAGGCAAGTGAATCCAGACATTAGCAGTGTTGATCAACGAAGCTGAAGGTGCAGGTGGGAGCCGAGACTTCACAAGCGCAAATCAGAGAATACATATTAGCTACTGGGTAAGCCCTGGTACTATCCTTCCCCGCTCACCCCACAAGGGTCTTACCTATACTCTCTTGATCTTGAGAGAATACATACACACGAAGTCAAGTGTTTCACAATACAGGTTTGGAGAATGGGACAGGGAGGGGACACTATAAATAACCATTCTCTCAAACCTCCATACAAGCAATATCTTTCATAGTTACAGGAAATTATTCGGATATGAAACCAAAAATATATTTGACACAAACAAAATCTCACGAGGATGATAAATTTCACAAAAGACAAGTTCTTGAAGGAGAACACGAAGAACGTTGTCGCATGTGCAGTGAACAGGTGGGGTGGGCAGGCGGTAAACACCTATGCAAATAGCGTCACCATGGCGTCAGGCTGGTCATTCCTCGCCCACTCTTCATTAGCAGTCGATAAGGAGATGACACTGACGAGAGTGTATTATACAGCAGCAGATAAAACGAGATATTATCCAAGAGGCGCCTCTCTTGCATTATTTTATGGCATTACGATGAGGGCTGTGGGCGACTGCCACCAAAGTTGTCATGTTCCTGACCTGCCTTCCATCCATCATTTCTCATGGCTACTTGTGATTGGCTTTTGTCACCCCAGCCTCGGCCAATCCCACTGCCGCTCTCTACGCCCGTACCCAATAGCCGTCCGTGGTGGTGAAGGTTGTGCTACCATTGGAGATCATACCCAACTGATTTGCAATGTAAAGAGCGGCAACTGTAGACCGGTTGTGGTGGGCTCACCGTCCCTCAATCTGCATATCATCTTGCCGCCTCCTGCCTTCTCTTCCCAGGCGCTTTCTTCTGAACAGAATAATCCATTTTCCCAAGTATTTCTCCTATTATATACAATCCTTAGAACTCAGCTGCATACACTTCGAGATACCTTGAAGAGTATCCTTTAGTAAAGGCACTGATTTCTTGAGTGTTATCGCAGAGCCTCAAGTGTCTTGAGTCCTTCAGGATTACCCCATGTTATTAAACAGTTTAACACGCTTCTTAAGTTCTCCTGCGCCCAGTTCTCTCTATGGGAGAGCTGGGGAAAAAATGTGCAAGAGTTTCCGGCCGTGGGTGTACATGTGGGCACCATCTGGGAGAGGCCGCCCACCCCACTACCCGTCCGCCCATAGAAAAACTTCTGGCCGGGGCCAGCGGCCGCCCGTAACCACAGCTGCCAGTCACCACAATTGCCAGTCATCACAGCACACCACCATAACACAACAACAATGATCGCACGCCTATGATCAGTTTCGTGGGCTCTACTCAGCCAGGTCAGAGACCAAGTCTGATCAGCCAGATTGTTTGTGCCCGCAGCCATCACAACCTGGTTGATCTGGGAGTTTCTAGGTTCGTCTGGGCAATATTTCTTACATATTCTGACCTAAAAGATAACTCATGATTGTGATCATGAGGTCTCTGGTCAATGCTTCATTGATGTAGTCTTAGTTGTGATCTTGAAGACTGATCAGAGCTTCACTGATGAGTCGTAGTTGTGATCACTTTCATTACTCGTGACAATTAAGTGTATTGAACATCAAAATGGTATACAATACCGACAGGTTGGTAGGTAAGACACATAGGCAACAGTTAGGCAACTTTATTCCGAAACGTTTCGCCTACACAGTAGGCTTCTTCAGTCGAATACAGAAAGTAGGCAGGAACAGTAGAGATGTGAAGACGATGTAATCAGTCCATCACCCTTGAAGTCGTAGAATTTGAGGTTGTCAGTCCCTCAGCCTCAAGGGTGATGGACTGATTACATCGTCTTCACATCTCTACTGTTCCTGCCTACTTTCTGTATTCGACTGAAGAAGCCTACTGTGTAGGCGAAACGTTTCGGAATAAAGTTGCCTAACTGTTGCCTATGTGTCTTACCTAACAATTAAGTGTATTACATATTTTTATCTGAATAATCACCTACACATGACATCTGCAACTTCTATTACCACAGCCCGGCCCTAGGTCATGCTTGTCCGCTGCTTGCCTGTTCAATCACACTTGCTGTTGACTTCTCGCTGGCCCACATATCCATCATGGCCTGGGTGAACTAGACTTTTTTTTTTTTTAGTGCCTGCTCAACGAACGAAGCAAGGTATTACCAGGTTCATGTTCTCTACTTTTAGTCATAGCGCGTCTAAGATATCATTTGATGAGAGCAATGGCATCTGGACGCAGCAAATCTCCAAGTCAACGTCAACGAGGACCTCCCGTGGACTACAAAAACAATGTCAGATAAAAGGACACAGGTGCAACTTGTGTTATATTTTACTTTGGCAACGTTTAGCCTCCCAGAAGCTTTGTCAAGCCTGAACAGCGAAACGTTGCCACAATAAAATGTCGATCAGTTGCACCTGTGCCCCTTTACCTAACATTGTCGGTAATTTTACCATTACCCAAAACATGTTCAACGAGGACAAATTTCAGTTACCCGCTAAGGAAAACTTTTACAAATATAAACTTGAACAGAATATGAGACACACTCAAACCATTCAACAGTGTGGAAGAAAAATGTTAACGAGTAAAGCTGTGGGAGTATCTTATGTTGAAGGATCACAACAGTGTTTCTATCACAAGATAGCAACACTGGATAAATAGGCTGGATAAACAGAATCTTCACAACTATACATATATCTACCCAAATTTTATACTTTTTATGGCACTTGTTTTCTCTGGAGTGCCTCACTTACAGCAGGAAAGACTGTTGATAAGGAGAACGTACAGAGAATTTTCACTAACCGAACAAGTTCAAGTAACTAAAGAGCAAAAAGGCACATTATCGTGACTGGAACAATACACAAATAACCCGCGCATAGGAGAGAAGAGCTTACGACGACGTTTCACTCCGACTTGGACCGAAACCCCGCCGTAAGTTCCTCTCCTATGTGCGGGTTGTGCGCGTCAAATAGCTAAATTATTGGGAAAGCCTGAAGTCCCTGAAACTATACTTCCCGGAACACATGCGAGAAAAATACTTCGTAATTCATACCTGAAAAGTAATTGAAGGGTTGGATCCAAATCGACTCACTGGAATTACTACCTACGATATCAAACAATGCAAATAGAATAAAAAACAGTTACGGTGAATGTTTTCCAAGTCATGATCATGTTTCCCAGACCTTCCAATGTTCTAGAATTCCTAAGTTGAATTCACTGAGTGTGTTTGTGACACTAGCGAGTGCATCATAGACGAGGAGGCCGTTGGTGGTGATGGTGAACAGAAAACTGACGCTGCCTCCCTCTCTCCATCCTCCCATGAAACACAACCTGGTGGTGACCAGCGTCCCGGAGCGTCACCTCCGGGACCATGATAAAAGTCGTTGACTTAGCAAAACTAGTATCGAATAAAAGGAATTTCGAGTGTCATTTTGATTTCTCAGAGATGTAAAAAAAAAAAAATCGCCACTAGACTCATGCTAGGTATAGGCTTACTGCGGTGTTCCTTCACTATCTTCGGAGCTTGTTTCTTGGGTGGCATTGAAAATTGGGTTGGTCAAATGTTTGTTAGTGGGATGAATTGTAAAGGACCTGCCTAGTATGGGCCAAGAGGCCTGCTGCAGTGTTCCTCCTTTCTTATGTTCTTATGAAGTAGAAAACAGTCCAGACAGGAACTAGCAGATCCATGGTCTATCATAATGAAATGTGTCAGGTAAAACATAACTGTGAAGAAAGTAACAAGGTCAGTTTGTATGGCAGCACAGTTTGTATGGAGATGCCAATCACATGGATGACAAAGTTGATCCCATGCATCAGAAACCTTCCCTATGAGGATAGACTAAGGGCCCTGAATCTGCACTCTCTAGAAAGACGTAGAATTAGGGGGGATATGACTGAGGTGTATAAATGGAAGACAGGAATAAATAAAGAGGGTGTAAACAGTGTGCTGAAAATATCTAGCCTAGACAGGACTCGCAGCAATGGTTTTAAGTTGGAAAAATTCAGATTCAGGAAGGATATAGGAAAGCACTGGTTTGGTAATAGAGTTGTGGATGAGTGGAACAAACTCCCAAGTAGTTATAGAGGCCAGAACGTTGTGTAGCTTTAAAAATAGGTTGGATAAATACATGAGTGGGTGTGGGTGGGTGTAAGTTGGACCTGATTAGCTTGTGCTACCAGATCGGTTGCCGTGTTCCTCCCTTAAGTCAATGTGACCTGACCTGACTAGGTTGGGTGCATTGGCTTAAGCCGGTAGGAGACTTGGACCTGCCTCGCATGGGCCAGTAGGCCTGCTGCAGTGTTCCTTCATTCTTATGTTCTTATGTTCTTATGAAATGTAATGTGTGGGGCCAGAGAAAAGGTTATACATAAAAACATACCTTAGTGTCTCCACACATCCAATCATTCAGAGAGAGGTCCAAATAAACAATAGGTCCTGGCCCCGGGCCACGCTGCGGGAGTACAACTCGAAACTCGGCAAAGATACCAAAGGTAAACCATACCCCGGCCGGCATTGAACCCGCGGTCATAGAGTCTCAAAACTCCAGCCCGTCGCGTTAGCCACTAGACCAGCTAGCCACAATAAGATTCGTCCAACTAGGTATATTTCTACACCATAGGAAGGTTAGCACAGGCACCACTGTGACCACAAATGCAAGTTTTTACAGACGAATCTCCAGTGGTCTAGTGGCTAACGCGACGGGCTGGAGTTCTGAGACTCTCTGACCGCGGGTTCAATCCCGGCCGGGGTATGGTTTGTTTGCAATCGTGTCATTACGATTTCGTGAGTCATGTTGACGGCAGTGAAGGGACTTGAGCTAGAGTTCGTCACGGCCACGCTAGCTGGAGATTCGGCTGTAAAAACTTGCATTTGTGGTCACAGTGGTGCCTGTGCTAACCTTCCTATGGTGTAGAAATATACCTAGTTGGACGAATATTATTGTGGCTAGCTGGTCTAGTGGCTAACGCGACGGTCTGGAGTTTTGAGACTCTCTGACCGCGGGTTCAATCCCGGCCGGGGTATGGTTTGTTTGCAATCGTGTCATTACGATTTCGTGAGTCATACCAAATGTTCAGAGTCTACCAGGTAGACTCCAGGACCGGCCCCCGTGGCTCAGTCCTCGATCAGACTTCCCGGTGTATCAAGGCTGGCCAACCAGGCTGTTACTGGTGGCCACATGCAATCCGATGTAGGAACCACAGCCCGGTTGATCGGTCACTGACTTTAGGTATCTATCCAGCTCCTCCTTGAAGACATCCAGAGGTCTACTGGTAATCCTCCTCTCATGTATGATGTTGATTCTATCCACACTTTGCACCGGCTAGGCGAGTGAATTGTTACTGATAAGACTGTAGCTTAGTAATCACCAATGATTTTAATGGTAATAAGATACCTTATATTACTATATTGTAGAGATTATCCATGTGAAGAAATTGTAATATAAACAATATTTTTAAAGATGTAACTATGGTGACGTCTGTAATTCTGTTCTTTTGTGACACCTTCACAGCATGAGCTACCGGTGCACAATAAACTAGGCGCTCAGGCGGCACAAAGTAATAGAAGATATTCAGGGGAGGGGGAGAGGAGAAGGCCTTCTCTGAGGTGGGAGAGACCAGCTCGGGTGGCACTATCCCGAGGGGTCCTATGGTGTGGTCAGGTCAGGTCAGCGTGAGGTTCCCATGGTAGGGACCTCACGCTGCCTCCTGCTGCCAGAGATAAGTGACCTCCAATATGCTAGGGGCAGTTCCTTCCTCAGTGATTGCTAAGGATGAGCCCCGCCCTTAACGTAGGATCTCACGAGTCCCCCATTAAAGGACCAATCAGGAGTAGTCTTGTCAATCCCTTGCCAATCATCTACCACTAGATATGAAGGACAATTACTGCCGCAACCAATGCCTAGAGTATACCTGGAGGGTGTTTAGGGGGTCTACGCCCCCGCGACCCAGTCCATGACCAGGCCTCGCGGTGAGTCAGTGCCTGATCAACCAGGTTATTACTGCTGGCCGCACATAATCCAGCGTACGAACCACATCCCGGCTAGTCAGATATTGACTTTAGGTATCTGTCCAGCTCCCTCTCGAATCACCTGCAAGAAGTGTTACATGTCACTATGTGACGGTTTTACCTGGGTTACCTGGAGGTTATTCCGGGGATCAACGCCCCCGCGGCCCGGTCCATGACCAGGACCTGATCAACCAGGCTGTTACTGCTGGCCGCACGCAGTCCAACGTACGAGCCACAGCCCGGCTGATCCGGCATTGACTAGGTATCTGTCCAGCTCTCTCTTGAAGGCAGCCAGGGGTTTATTGGTAATTCCTCTAATGCTTGATGGGAGGCATGTTTCGAGAATTAACAGTGTATGATTCTCGAAACATGTCACAAGTACAGTACTCGTACATAGCATTGCACACCACAATCTGCTTGGCAGATGGCGCAAAGTATCCCCAATCAAAAGCAGGGGTGTAATGAATACAAAAAATAGTAACTCAATAAGTGTACAGGGACCAGACTACTGTATAGCCCTTGTGGTTTAGCGCTTCTTTTTTATAATAATAATAATAATAATAATAATAATAATAATAATAATAATCAGGCGGACTCTGAGGAAACTGCGTGCAGAAAGCATGCTGGAAGGACTGAGTGGGGAGACTCAAGGAATGAGGGAGAATTAAGGAATGGGGAAACTAAAGGAATGCGGAGAATGAAAGAATGAAGGAAGGAAGGATCAAGAAAGAAGGGTGGGGAGGATGGGAGGCAGAGGTGTGGGGTGTGAGCAGGAACAAGGTTGGGAACAGAAACTATCAGGTGACACCACAACGAACACCACCACCACCAGCCACTAATGACGCCTATTTAATACCACTTTCATCTCTCTTACCCGCACTATACCCGCCCAGGGCACAGGAGACTCACAACACCCACACAGGGCACAGGAGACTCACAACACCCACACAGGGCACAGGAGACTCACAACACCCACACAGGCACGGGACACAGGAGGACTCACAACACCCACACAGGGCACAGGAGACTCACAACACCCACACAGGGCACAGGAGACTCACAACACCCACCCAGGGCACAGGAGACTCACAACACCCACCCAGGGCACAGGAGACTCACAACACCCACCCAGGGCACAGGAGACAACACCCACCCAGGGCACAGGAGAATACACCCACCCAGGGCACAGGAGACTCAACACCCACCCAGGGCACAGGAGACTCAACACCCTCCCAGGGCACACGAGAGACTCAACAGCCAGCACACCTGAGGGACTCTCTTCTCGTGTCACGCTAAACACTGTTCTTTCAAGATGTCCATCATCTGTCGTGATTCGTTTATGTACTTATGTTGAGTAGGTTAAAATTTGATGTGCAAACGTAGAAAAAAATTCCTACTTCCTGAATATAAATATTGTGATTATATATATAATCTTTTGTACTATATTATGTAATAAAATATACCTATTGGTAAAAAAGAATGAAAAGATGGGATGGTAGGGGAAGTGGAATATTCAAATGGCTTCGGGAAGAAATCCAAATATCTTCCTTGAAGCCTTTTTATCCACTTCTCAGAGGCTATGGGTCCCACAATTTGCACCAGAGATGGACCCAGAAGGGGTGTTAATGTTACAAAAAAACTGTAGTGTAAAGCACCCTTCTGGCAAGACAGTGATGAAGTGAATGATGGTGAAAGTTTTTCTTTTTCGGGTCGCCCTGCCTGGGTGGGAATCGGCCAGTGTGATAATATATATTTTTATTTATATTATATATTATATATTATATATATATATATATATATATATATATATATATATATATATATATATATATATATATATATATTATATATATTATTAACACATGGCCGTTTCCCACCAAGGCAGAGTGACCCAACAAAGAATAACTTTCGTCATCATTCACTCCACTGTCTTCCCAGAGGCATGCTTACACTACAATTATAAAACTGCAACATTAACACCCCTCCTTAAGAGTGCCGGCACTGTACTTCCCATGCTCCAGGAATCAAGTCCGGCCTGCCGGTTTCCCTGAATCCCTTCATGAGTCAAGTCCTAAAAACCATTTGTCTCTATTCGCTTCTAACACGTTCACGCACGCTTGCTGGTAGTCCAAACCCCTCGCACACAAAACCTCCTTTACCCCCTCCCTCCAACCTTTTCTAGGCCGACCCCTACCCCACCTTCCCTCCACTACAGATTTATACACTCTCAAAGTCATTCTATTTAGTTCCACCCTCTCTACATGTCCAAACTATCCCAATAACCCCTCCTCAGCCCTCTGGATAATAGTTTTGGTAATCCCACACCTCCTCCTAACCTCCAAACTACGGATTTTCTGCATTATATTCACACCACACATTGCCCTCAGACATGAGATCTCCACTGCCTCCAGCCTTCTCCTTTTTGCAACATTCACAACCAATGCCTCACATCTACACAAGAACATTGGTATAACTATACTCTCATACGTTCCCCTCTTTGCTTACATGGATAAAGTTCTTTGTCTCCACAGACTCCTCAATGCACTGTAGTGGGGCTTCGTAGGAGATGTGATGGTTGGAGTTAAACACACTTGTTGGATGGTAACATATATTGGCAGTGTGAAGAGGGAGGCCCAGCCTGCCTGTAGCTGCTTGGTAGGTCTAAAGGGAACTGAGAAGGATAACAGGCGCGAAGGGCTCACAACAACGTCACGTGACGTCACACATGCTAGTCACTGAGCCTACTGACCCGGGAGCCTAAATATATATATATATATATATATATTATATATATATATATATATATATATATATATATATATATATATATATACACGATACAATCTACAATATACTACACAAGTACACATATAAGGGAATTCAGTAGCTATACTGACAGCATCACTCACCTTTTTCCCCTCGTTAATTCTATGATTCACCTCATCCTTCATAGACCCATCTGCTGACACCTCCACTTCCAAATATCTGAACACATTCACTTCCTCCATATTCTATCCCTCCAATCTTCCGTTACTTAATTCTGTTATCCTCATCGCCTTAATCTTTCCTATATTCATCTTCAATTACTTCTTTTACATTCCCTACCAAACTCATCAACCAACCTCTGCAACTTCTCTTCAGAATCCCCCAAAAGCAGTGTCATCAGCAAAGAGCAACTGTGACAACTCCCACTTTGTGTTAGATTCTTTATCTTTTAACCCCACATCTCTTGCCAACGCCCGAACATTCACTTCTCTTACAAATCCATCTATAAATATACTGAACAACCATGGTGACATCACACATCCTTGTCTAAGGCCTACTTTTACTGGGAAATAATCTCCCTCTCGCCCACATACTCTAACCTGAGCCTCACTATCCTCATAAAAACTTTTCACAGCTTTCAATAACCTACCTATTCCATACATTTGCAACATCAGGCACATTGCCTCACTATCCAACCTATCATACGCCTTTTCCAAATCCATAAATGCCACAAATACCTCTTTACCCTTATCTAAATACTGTTCACCTATATGTTTCACTGTAAACACTTGGTCTACACACCCCCTACCCTTCCTAAAGCCTCCTTGTTCATCTGCTCTCCTGCTCTCCATCTTATTCTTAATTCTTTCAATAATAACTCTACTATACACTTTACCAGGTATATTCAACAGACTTATTCCCCTATAATTTTTACTCTTTTGTCCCCTTTGCCTTTATACAAAGGAACTATGCATGCTCTCTGCGAATCCCTAGGTAACTTACCCTCCGGAAGAGTTATTAAATAAAAACACTAACCACTCAAAAACCATATCCCCACCTAACTTTAACATTTCTATCTTTATCCCATCAATTCCAGCTGCTTTACCCCCTTTCATTCTACTCACTGCCCCCATGCACTTCCCCCACACTCACAACTGGTTCTTCCTCACTCCTATAAGATGTTATTTCTCCTTGCTCTATACACGAAATCACAGCTTCCCTATCTTCATCACCATTTAACAGTTCCTCAAAATATTCCCTCTAACTCTCGTTTTAATAACTTTCCTCTCCTATTTTTAATTAAGAAATCCATTCTTTCCTTAGGCTTTCTCAACTTATTAATCTAACTCCAAACCTTTTTCTTTTCAACAAAATTTGTTTATAACATCTCACCTGCTCTCATTTGCTCTCTTTTTACATTGCTTCACTCTCTAAACCTCTCTCCCCTCAAGGAAGGTTCCTTGATGTTGGTGAGGGGCTCTTGATTTAGGGAATTGGATCTGTGCTCCAGTTCCCCGAATTAAGCCTGAATGCCTTCCACATATCCCCCCCCCAGGCGCTGTATAATCCTCCGGGTTTAGCGCTTCCCCCTTGATTATAATAATAATAATAATAATCTAAACCTCTCTTTTTCTCTCCATATACTCCTCCCTCCTTGCATCACTTCTACTTTGCAAAATACCTCTCATATGCTAACTTTTTCTATCTTACTACTCTCTCTACATCATTCCACCAATGGCTCTTCTTCCCTCCCGCACCCACTTTCCTGTAACCACAAACTTCTGCTGAACACTAACACTATATTCTTAAACTTACCTCATACATCTTGTATCACATTGCCTATACGCACACTAGCCCATCTGCCCTCTAACAATTGTTTATATCGTACCCTAACTGCCGATTCCTTTAGTTTATAAATCTTCACGTCTCTCTTACTTGCTGCTTGCTTTCTCCTTGTATCCCATCTACCTTTTACTCTCACTGTAGCTACAACTAAAAACTGATGATATAATTATATATATATATATATATATATATATATATATATATATATATATATTATATATATATATATATATATTATATATATAATGTCGTGCCGAATAGGTAAAACTTGTGATTTTGGCTTAAATAGCAACACTCTTCTTGCCGAATAAAGCAAGCGAAAATTTGTGTATGCCATAATTTCGCAAAAAGCATTCTGAACCTAACGAAAAAATATATTTCACTGTTTGTTTATTAAATTATTGTAAACTTATCTAAAATATATTTAGTTGGATTAGGCTAAATTAAACTGCGCTTGTTATAATAAGGTTAGGTAAGTTTTCTAAGGTTCTTCTGGTACAAAATTATTACTTTTTACATTAACATAAATGAAAAATATATCTATAAACGACACGACACGACATACACATATATATAATGCATTTCCTCCGTATAAGTGCTGTGGTGTGGGGTGTCAGTGATATGGTCAGTGGCGAGTAGGTGACACCTCAGCCACGCCTTAGGCAGGTTCCCTGGTGATTGGACAGGCAACAATCTTCAACAGTCATGTACCACGTAAGTTGACACATTGTTCTGAGGGAAAATGAACAAGAGTGCATACACTTACTTTACTGAAGACATTTTGGAATCTGATCACTTTAAATACGTGTATCTGAAGTGATCAAGGTCCAAGGTCTGAGACATCTTCAGTGTGTCTTAAGGGAATGCGTGTTCATTTCCCTTAAGTTGTCTGCAATATTTGCCTTCTACATGGTGTTCTGTGCATATGCCATCCCTGCTTCTCATCGCGTTTATTATATATTCTCCGTCATTTCTTACAACACCCACCCTTCATGCGTAAGGGAGATTACCAACAAAATCCTTGCTGACTTCAATAGGGAACGAGATAAATTCCTCAAAACAGTTTCAGATCAGCCGGTTTGTGGTTCATACGTTGGACTGAGGGCGGCAGGCGCCCACGTATTCTCCCAGGCCAGCAACCAAGAGGCCTGGCAAGGGAGCGGGCAGCAGGAATGGTGATCTCCGGAAGAGACATCTAACCTACAGACACAGGTAACAGTACTCACGAAATCGTAATGACACGATTGCAAACAAACCATACCACGGGCGGGATTTGAACCCGCGGTCAGAGAGTCTCAAAACTCCAGACCGTCGCGTTAGCCACTGGGCCAGCTAGCCACAATAAGATTCGTCCAACTAGGTATATTTATACACCATAGGAAGGTTAGCATAGGCATCACTGTGACCACAAATGCAAGTTTTTACAGACGAATCTCCAGCTAGCGTGGCCGTGACGAACTCTAGCTCAAGTCCCTTCACTGCCGTCAACATGACTCACGAAATCGTAATGGCACGATTGCAAACAAACCATACCACGGGCGGGATTTGAACCCGCGGTCAGAGTCTCAAAACTGCAGACCGTCGCGTGAAGGGACTTGAGCTAGAGTTCGTCACGGCCACGCTACCTGGAGATTCGTCTGTAAAAACTTACATTTGTGGTCACAGTGGTGCCTATGCTAACCTTCCTATGGTATAGAAATATACCTAGTTGGACGAATCTTATTGTGGCCAACGCGACGGTCTGGGGTTTTGAGACTCTCTGACCGCGGGTTCAAATCCCGCCCGTGGTATGGTTTGGACAGGTAACAGTAACTTATTTTAGTGCACATATATGGACCTGGCTTTCTTGAGATTTTTATCTATAGTTTAATCTACGAGGTTAAATGCTCGCTACGCATCCAGTGCTTAAAGACGATCCCAACAGTTCAAAGGATTTGATTTTATGCCAGTCGTAAAATATATTTTTTTCTCAGCCAACTCATTTAGGTTACATGTGAACCCAGAACAATATTCTAAACGGGATCACAAAAGCCTTGAAAGCCATCATCATGGGCGACACAAGGAGGTAGCGACGTGGAAAAATCTGTTTAGATGGAGACGCTATGTTCACGCGACCCGTGAAAGAAATGAGCATCAGCTGAACGGAAACAGGATTACGCCCTGCTACCCTGGACGCCCGAGATGCTGTTTAGACGAGCTTATGTGGGGGATTAAAGCTTATTCTAGGGCTCTACCACAACCCTCTACTTCTCTTCACCGGGGGAGAATGAGGATCGGGTTGATGCAAGGAAGAATCTGGGCGTTATTGTGGGCACCTTCTGCACCTTAATAGAAAACGGGCTTAGGCCCCCTGGTACGTGTGTAAACAAAGGAAGGTAGTGGAGACCATGGCTAAACACTGCTAGGCTCTCACCACACTCAGAACCTCACCCCCTCCCACCAACAACAAACAAGACTTCAAAAATGACAGCAAACAATGACATGTACACCAAGAAATGTTCACTTTCCCACAACACTACACAAACACCATTACTAATTAACATTAATCGCGTAAGACCCCTCACCACCACACCAAGACGTGCCGGTGAGAGGCTCTTGATCTAAGGAATGGAACCCGTGTTCTCCTTTCTTGGATCGAACCTGAATGGCTCCCATTCCCCATAACACTATTATCCTTATGGGTTTAGCGCTCCACCAAGAATGTAATAATAAATAATAATTATAATAACGCGAACACTTTTAATAAATTAGACATGTGCAACACTTGGGTATCTTTACTGTGGAAACGTTTCGCCACACAGTGGCTTCATTAGTCCAATACAAAGAAGAATGGTGAAAATCAGGAGTTTGAGGTAATCAGTTCCTCAGCCTAGAGTCGATGTAATCAGTCCATCAATCTTTATCAAGATGGATTGATTACATCAAACTCCTTGTGATCTTCACCATTCTTCTTTGTAGTGGACTGATGAAGTCACTGTGTGGCGAAACGTTTCCATAATAAAGATACCCCAGTGTTGCACAGGTGTCTTAATTTATAAAACTGTCCGTTCTCTGAACCAGTGATCTACACGAACACTGTTACTACATAACACTGTTACTGGCCCGTAAACGCTACAGTGTCCTGTGACTGGTTTCAACTCAGCCCGGCCTACGGCTGATTTACTGCCTGATCAACAAGTATGTTGATCAGGCAGTTAATAAATGTAGCATCAGGTCGAGCAGTATTCTCAAAAAATATATATACATACTGCCTTACCAAACTTAAGTAATTATCTACTGTGTTATGTTATTATTTAGCTGTGCGGGGGTGGGGAAGGTATAACCTCACACAGCTGTGGGGGAGAAGGTATACCCCCTCACAGTTGTGGAGGAGGGGAAGGAATACCCCCTCACACAGTTGTAGGGGAGGGGAAGGTATACCCCCTCACACAGTTGTGGAGGAGGGGAAGATATACCCCCTCACACAGTTGTGGGGGAGGGGAAGGTATACCCTCAGTTGTGGGGGAGAGGAAGGTATACCCTCAGTTGTGGGGGAGGGGAAGGTATATCCCTCACACAGTTGTGGGGGAAGGGAAGGTATACCCCCTCACACAGTTGTGGGGGAAGGGAAGGTATACCCCCTCACACAGTAATGTGGGGAAGGGAAGGTATACCCTTCACACAGTAATGTGGGGAAGGGAAGGTATACCCCTCACACAGTTGCGGGGGGGGAAGGTATACCCCTCACACAGTTGTGTATGGAAGGGGAAGGTATACTCCCTCACACAGTTGCGGGAGGAGGGAAAGGTATACCCCCCTCACACAGTTGTTTGGTGAGGGGAAGGTATACCCCTCACACATTGTGGGGGAGGGGAAGGTTTATCTTCCACACAGTTGTGTGGGGGAAAGGAAGGTATGCCCCCATACAGCAGGGTTGCGATAAGTGCAGTTAGAAATTTAACCAATGTCAGGGGTCCCCGACTCTAAAGAACCCTCCCTCCGTGCAAATGGAGAATTACCAACAAGCCTCTGGTACTGACCAATCAGTGCCTGACCAGCCGGCCTGTGGACTGCATGTGGCCAGCATTAACAGCCTAGTTGATCAGGCCTGGACCCAGAAGTGGGGACATGATCCCCGACATCAGGTATATTGTTCGCCCACCTGTCTTTTAAAAACTAAAAACACTGAGACGTGTCTTAACACAACATGGAAATTTAAAATTGAAGACACTGCTGAGTAATAAAAAGAAGAGAGCTTTGACAAAACCGGTGGAGGTGTCAGTATGCCTGGGTGACCACCACCACCATAACGCTCACGTCTTCCAACAATCACAGCTCAGAAATTAATGTGATCTGTGTGCTCCTTCCGGAACAAACCACTCCCAGCCGTAGACATCAAAGCCATGTCGTGCCAGCAGCCAACACATCACAGATCCAGAAAAAAATATAATTAAAACGGCGGTCTGAGACATTTAATTTTCAAAAAAATAGAACATTAATGATTAAAAATGTACAACTAGAATAAAAGAGGTGTTGAGGACATGATATTACAATAATGTGGAAGAGAGAAAGGGTCGAGTCGGTAATGTAAAGTGAAGGTTAAGAAACCATGACTAATGTTATGGTGTACATGTGTCAGATATTACAAGTTGTGAACACAAACACACTACAACCTCAGAGCGGACCCAGATGTATAGGCAAGTATTTACATGTTCACGTAACAGTAATATTAGATACCTGGGTTTTAGTCAATTGTTGTGGTGTTCAAAGGTTCACATCCTAGGACAAAATGTACCTCAAATACGCATGGAACTGCAGACCTGCTGGCAATTACAGTTACGAACAGAATTGTCTGGGTTTAGTATTATGAAAGTAATCAGGTTAGTAGGTGATAGTAATAGTAGTATAATAGTAATAGTAGTAGTAATAGTAATTAGTATTTAGTAGTAATAATAGTAGTAGTAGTAGTAGTAGTAGTAATAGTAGTAGTAATAGTAGTAGTAGTAATAGTAGTAATAGTAATAGTAGTAGTAGTAGTAGTAGTAGTAGTAGTAGTAGTAATAGTAGTAGTAGTAATAGTAGTAGTAGTAATAGTAGTAGTAGTAATAGTAGTAGTAGTAATAGTAGTAGTAGTAGTAGTAGTAGTAGTAGTAGTAGTAGTAGTAGTAGTAGTAGTAGTAGTAGTAGTAGTAGTAGTAGTAGTAATAGTAGTAATAGTAGTAGTAGTAAACAAAGCAAAATCTAACTTTAACAAAGTAAAAAGCTTTGTAACCCAAGGCCCGGTCTTGGCGCCTTCTGTTTCTCATCTCTACAACAGATATAGATAAAAACACGAGCAAGTTTCGTATCATCATTTGTGAATTATATAAAAATATGAAAGTTACCTCATAAGACATGGACAAATTGCACGAGGATATCTACCAGAACACAGCTCTCCCAAACCAGACCTCTCAGATGTACGTATTGTCTCCTTCTTATGTAATTTCTATAACACTTTTACAGACGACCAACAAGATGCTAGCACTTCACATGAAACACATACCTTTGAGGTATGTGTTTCATGTGAAACACATACCTCATGTGTTTCGACCCAGGGACGGGCTGCAGCCCGGCCCTGGGTCGAGCTTGTCTGGTCAACCAGGCTGTTGCTGCTGATGGCCTGTTGGCCTACATATCTATCACAGCCTGGTTGATATGGAACTTGAAGATACTTGTCCAGTTTCCTTTTGAAGACTTCTACACTTGTCCCAGCAGTGTTTCTGATATCTTCTGGTAAGGTGATGAATAGTCTACGACAATAGATGTTGATACAGTGTTCTCTTATTGTGCCCACGGTGCCTTTGCTTTTCACTGGTTTTACTTTACCCTTCCTCCCATCTCTCTCACTCCAATTTGTTGTTGTGGCAGTGTGCAGATTTGGAACTAGGCCATCATGTATCTTTCCTCCGCTCCTGTGAATATACCTTTGATTAGTTACCTTTATACCTTTGATGGTAAAAGTAACTCATCGAAGGAATACTCACAGGAGCGGAGGAGATACAAGGGGGCCTAGTCCCAGATCTGCACACTGCCATAAACTGGAGTGAGAGATATGGGAGGAAGGGTAAAATAAACCGTTTCAAGAGTACAATACCGACAAGATGAAAGTTAAGAAACATGTGCAACATCTGGGTATCTTTATTGTTGACGTTTCGCCATCCAGTGGCTCTATAAATACAAATTCAGGACATAACTAGAAGACAGTAGAACTATAAACAAAAGATGAGGTAATCAGTCCCTCAGTCTTGCCTGTGCTCCAGAATCTCTACCACCACGGTGCTCTTCACCAACTCCAGGGCTGAGGGACTGAGTACCTCATCTTTTGTATATAGTTCTACTGTCTTCTAGAATCTGTATTGATAAAGCCACTGGATGGCGAAACGTCTACAATAAAGATAACCAGATGTTGCACATGTGTCTTAACTTTCATCTTGCCAAGTCAACTAGGTTGTTGCCGTTGGTGACCCGCAGCCCCAGGTATCCATCACAGCCTGGCTGATCTGGCACCTATTGCGGACTAAGTTTTCAGTAATTTAAATGTTTTACTGGCTTACTGAGGGCCGTAAATGACCTCTGTATCTGTTCTATATCTAATATTTTTCCCGCCCTGAACGGGGCCGTCAACAATGAACAATACTTTAAGCAATTTTCCTTGTCATATTCCTGGTAGTTGTGATATTTGCCTTATGTTCTTTGAAAGAAAGGTCAGCTGACATAATTACTCTCAGGTCTTTCATATATTCCTTTTGTTCTATCTGACGATCTTGAGTTTCGTTTACGGTTTGCCCTTTGAGTTCTTCATTCTTTCGATACCTCAGCAGCAGAAACTTATCACAATTGATCTTCAAGTTGTTGTTCTCTGCACACTGCAAAACCCTGCTTATATCTCCCAGTAATTTTTCAGTGTCTTCTACCGGGGTGACTCGTGCTTACTTTAGTGTCATCCACAAATGATACAAAGCTGTGACGGTGTTTTTAGCTATAAAGATAGGAGACTTGAACTTTTTACCTCGTTGATGCTGGATTTTGTTCTGTTTACTACTACTACTATTTGCATTCTGTGTCAGAAAACTGAAAATCTATCTGCTTACCTTACCTTATGTCTGTAGATCATGTACAATCTGAAGCGTTTTAGTTTGTTTTTAGTTTAATCTGTGACATTCAATAAAGTTTACTGAATGTCACAGATTAAATTAAAAATAAAGATATATATTTCACTTTTTATCTGACTTCTTATTGTTTTTATTCACAAAATTTGGAGTCTCATCATCAGTGTCAAAAAGACGGTACGATGATTCATATATTCAATATGGTTTTAGGTCCATCATCAATGGAGAAGAAAGGCATCAGTGTGTTATTCGTAGCCAAGCTTTGTTAAATAATTCTATGAGACCAACAAAGTTGAAGCAACATTTGCAAAGTGTTCATCCACAACACAAGGACACAAGCTTTTCTGAAACAACTACCGAGGCCTCAGATATTTTGGAAAGGGTTTCATCTTTCTCTGAATCAGTTTTTTTTTTTTTGTGGGATGTGTGAGGATGTTATAGAGATGGAGCACCAGCTGTGTTGGGGACAAAATCTGGATTTTAAGTTTGTGTGAAAATGCGAACTCCAAAAGTGAAAGGCATTCACTGTATGACCCATTGTCAGGTACTGGCCTTAAAAACGCTTCCAGCTCCACTAGGGAAGGTTTTGGATCAAACCATTAAAATTGTGAATTTTGTCAGAGCAGCAGCTCTCAACTGACGACATGAATGACATGTATTGACATGAATGCAGGTCATCATTTGCTTCTTTTCCACACAAACGTTCGATGGTTTTCAAGAGAAAATGTAACTGAGCGAGTATCTGAGCTTAGAGATAAACTCAAATTATTTTTTTTGAAGTTCAGGGTAAGATGGAATATTTTGCCTAGCTGGATGGTGAGGAATGGATCATGCGCCTGGCCTATTGATGACATTTTTGAGCAGCTGAATAAACTGAATCTTCGGGTGAAAGGAAGGAATACAAACATCATAAAATTCATGGATTCCTTGCAAGCTTTCTTAAGCTGGAAAACTGGAAGAGAAAGGTCAAGATAATATATATCTCAATGTTTGAGAAACTGTTATTAATTCTTGGTGCTAGTGGTGAAGACCAAGTGCTTCCAGAATCTGGAAAAAAAATGCAACATTTGACAGCACTAGAAAATGAATTCAGCCGCTATTTTCCTGAAATCAGTTATGAGTTGTATTAGTGCGAAATCCACTTACATTGTCAGTTGGAAAAGTTCCTGATGATTGTCAAGATGAATTTCTGGAGCTGAAGACTGATTCAGGACCACGAGATATGTTCGATGAGAAATCAATCACAGAATTTTGTCCCTTGATATGCGATTCCTACCCAACAGTGGTAGAAAGAGCTATCTACGCATTGCTTCCATTTGTGTCTATTTATCTTTGTGAGTCAGGCTTTTGAACTCTTTTGCAAATGAAAACGAAGCAACGAAGTAGATCGGAGGTTGAAAATGACCTGTGATGTGCCCTCTCCAGTACTTCGCGTATCCAAGAACTGGCGAAGAAAAATCAATCACGGGTTTCCCACTGACTGTAATCTCCATCAGAATAAAATAAATTACAATACCTTGGCATTCTATTGAACTTTTTGTTTATTGAAGTATGCTTCAGTAACTTCGGTTTGTTAAGTAATTAGTTATGAACATAATACTTTTATTCAAGTTGAAAAAACCAACATTTTCTATTGGTATTAAATTTGTAAAACTGCACTATAAAAATAATCCAAGTAAATGTATATGTACTAATATAGAAAAAAAAATAAAAAAAGATTTTCAGTATACTATATGCATATTTGGAATGCACCATCTGAGTCAATCTGGGGAGGGGGAATGACATTCTGAGATGGTCAGAAGGGTGACTGGGGCCAAAAAGGATGAGAACCACTGGTTTAACAGTTGTGACAGACATGATCGTCTCAACCCACAACCCAAGCCATGCTGGTTTGGGTTGTGTACGTTGTGCTGTTCTATAAAATTTGAAATTTGGCGTCTGATCACTAAGTTTTTATGATGTGGAATGTTAGGGCCACAGGTCTGTAATTTTTGACTAACGCTCTACTGCCTCACTTATGCAAAGGGGCTACGTCAACACCTTAAGATTTCTTCTCTAAAAGTTACAACATTGTCTTCCTGACTATCGCCTCCACAACGTCGGACATTGTGCTGAGAGGCTGCTAGTATATGTCTGTTAAAATTCTGGCAATAAGCTCGCAGACTTTTATATCTAAAATGCATTACATTGCACTTGTCTATATTGATAATCTTTTTGCACGTCTCTAGCTTCTGTGCAGAGCCAACCTCTGTATTTAAACAGTCTCTGGATGCTATACTTTCAACGTATTTGGTGTCATCCGCAAATTTTGCTATCTTATATGTTAGCCTTTTACCGAGCATGTTAAGAGGCGTGTTATCGTATTAAGAGGCGTGTTGCCGTGCTAAGAGGCGTGCTGTAATGTTAAGAGGCGTGTTATCGTGTTAAGAGGCGTGCTGCCGTGCTAAGAGGCGTGTTGCCGTGTTAAGAGACATGTTGCCGTGGTAAGTCGCGTGTTGCCGTGTTAGGGATGACACGGGCGCCGGCTGGTGGTCGAGAAGTGCGTATCATGAGGAGTGTTTGTGTAGGTCTGGGCAGCGTCTCCGGAGTTCTGTGTATATATGGTAATTCCTCTACACTACTATTGCCACCACCAGCAGAGGGCACCATCATCAGAGGAAACCACTACCAGAGGGCACCACAGGGTACCATCACCAAAAGGCACCACCAACAAAGGGCACCACCAGCACCACATGTCTGGGGAAGGAGACGGAACCTGCCCCATCTCTGATGTTTTTTCCCTGGAATGGAAGGGTTAGGTGTCCCTTGGATGGAAGAGAGGGGTGTCCCTAGGATGGATGAGCGAGGTGTCCCTGGGATGGATGAGCGAGGTGTCCCTGGGATGGATGAGCGAGGTGTCCCTGGGATGGAAGAGCGAGGTGTCCCTGGGAATAAAACACACAAACCTGGCTCTTGGGACGGCCACTAACCTGTACTATGCCTGTGAGCTATTTCAAAGGTCTCTCTACCCTGACAACCACTCTGTTGACAACACTACAATCCGTACAAGCGTGACATGAACTAAGAACATGACAAACCTCCAAGTTGAGAGTCTTCCAGTGGGCCACTGACAACAATATAGTGTTCAGAGAGTATAAGTTTCAGTTACTCTGTCACGGCAAGACTGGGGAAATAAAGACTAGAACGGAGTATAAAACAAACTCGAATCATTCAATAGTGTGTTAAGACTAATGTAAGAGACCTGGGAGTAATTATGTCAGATATTTCCTTCAAGGATGACAACACTGTTACTATCACCACCGCCAGGAAAAAGATAGGCTGGATAATCAGAACCTTCAAAACAAGAAATGTCAAGCCAATGATGACACTTTTAAAGTCATTTGTCCTCTAGAGTACTGCTGTACTCTTAAGAGATCCATTCATGTCAGGCGAAACTACAAACCATCTTCACAGCTCGCATAGATTCAATTAAGCATCTATACTACTGGGAACGTTTGAAGTTCTTCTATCTGTACTCCCTGGAGCATAGGCGAGAGATGCATTATAATCTACACTTGGAATATTTTTAGAATTGGTCCCAAACCTGCACACAAAAGTCGCTCCACCAAAGAAACAGGCTTGACAGTAAAGAAAAACTAACTAAATGTAAAGGGGCATTACCAAGAGACCCCTGGCTGTCTTGATCAGGCCATCCACCTGGAGGCCTGGTCTATGACTTGACTGTGAGGGCGTTGACCCTCGGAACAATCTCCAGGTACACACACCCACACCTGACACACTCACACTTGACCCACATCCACACCTGACACACCACTACATCCCTATTCTCCCTGATCCAAACGAAGGGGGGATAGATGATGGGAAAAGAGGGGAGGAGAGAAGACGGGTGGGGGAGAGGAGAAGAGGGGTGGAGGGGGAAGAGGGGTGGGAGGAAAGGGTAAGGTGGGTGTGAATACTATTAAATTAAGGACAATGGCTGGGCGGAACAATGGAAGCATCAGTATGCTGAGATGGTCTGCCCAGCCTCCCTCACCCAGGGTGGTGGGCGGGCAAGAGGTGGGTGCTGGAGGGGTGCAAGTGATGGGTGGGTGGTAGAGGAGAGCAACTGATGGGTGGATGGTAGAAGAGCAACTGATGGGTGGATGGTATGAGAGCAACTGATGGGTGGATGGTAGAAGAGCAACTGATGGGTGGATGGTAGAAGAGCAACTGATGGGTGGATGGTAGAAGAGCAACTGATGGGTGGATGGTAGGAGAGCAACTGTCACAGCCTGGTTGATCTGGCACTTGGTGAAGATACTTGTCCAGTTTCCTCTTGAAGACTTCTACACTTGTCCCAGCAGTGTTTCTGGTATCTTCTGATAAGATATCAAATAGTCTGGGACAACGAATTAGACATATACAACATTTCAGATATCTTTGTAGACGTTTCGCCATCCAGTGGTTTTATCAATAAAATACATAGACATAACCTGAAGACTGTAGAAATATATACAGAAGACGAGGCAATGAGTTCCTCAGGCTAGGAGCAGGTGTTAAACACCGTAGCGTTGAAGAATCTGAAGTGAAGGCAGAAGACTGGTGCTTATATACTGAAGTCAGATGAGGTGCAGCAGATGAAGGTATTGCCACTGGTAGGAGGGATTCCCTAATAGAAGTAGGTCATGCCCAAGAGCTGAGCCAGGAATAGCCAAGTAGGTTATGGAGACGTCCTCTGTACCAAGATTCCATGATGTTGCCGTGTCTGAAAAGTTGTATATCAATGGAATACAATACCGACAAGATGATGAATTAGACTTGTGCAACATCTGGCTATCTTTAATTTGTAGACAATACCTTCGCCTGCCCCCAACTCTTCTGACTCCAGTATATAAGCATCAGTCTCCCTGCCCTGTGCTTCAGATTCAACACTATGGTGCTTATCACGTGCTACAACAATATGTACCATGTTTAACGAGGATAAGTTTCATTTGCTATGGAAGAACAGAGGAAATAAATTACGTATAGGGCAAACTCAAATAATTCAACAGAGCTCAAGTTCCATTTACGAGACTTTGTAGTAATTATATCATATCTTGCCTTCCAGAATCACAACAATGTTGCCATCGCGATCACACAGAAAATGATACCTGCCTACCTGGAGTCTACCTGGAGTCTACCTGGAGGGTATTCCGGGATCAACGCCCCCGCGGCCCGGTCCACGACCAGGCCTCCCGGTGGATCAGGGCCTGATCAACCAGACTGTTACTGCTGGCCGCACGTAGCCCAACGTACGAACGACAGCCCGGCACCAACTTTAAGTATCTGTCCAGTTCCCTCTTGAAGGCAGCCAGGGACCTACTGGTAATTCCCCTTTTGCATGGTGGGAGGCTGTTGAACAGTCTTGGGCCCCGGACACTTATGGTGTTTTCTATTTTTGTACCAATGGCGCCCCTATTTTTCATTAGGAGTATTTTGCACCGCCTGCCCAGTCTTTTACTTTCGTAGGGAGTGATTTGTGTGTGCAGATTCAGGACCATTCCTTTTAGGATTTTACAGGTGTAAATTATATTATATATATATATATATATATATATATATATATATATATATATATATATATATATATATATATCTCGGATGGATAACCAGAACTTTTCTCGACACGAGATGCTGAGCCAATGATGATACTCTAAGTCACCTTTTACCTCCAAGCTGGAATACTGCTGTATACTAACCGCCCCGTTCAAGACAGACGAGACTGCTGAACTGGAAAACAAAACCTTCACTGCTTGTATACAGTCAAACATCTGAGCTACTGGAAACACCTGAAGTCTCCAACATAAGCGAGAAAGGTACCTCATAATCTGCACCTAGAAAATCCTGGAGGAACTGACCCTAAACACGAACACTGAAATCACTGCGTATGACAACAAGAGACTCGGCAGACGGTGCAAAATACGTCCACTAAAAAGCTGGGTCGAGACGAGTATATTACGAGAGAAATGTCGGAGGTCTCCGACTCTTCAAAGTCCTCCCTCCGCGCATAAGGAAAGTTAACAACAAACCTCTGGTTGTCTTCAAGAGGGAACTCGACAAATTCCTCAAATCAGTTCCTGAGCAGCCGGGCTGTGGTTTGTGCGTTGGACTGCGTGCAGTTAGCAATAACAGCCTGACTGAGGGAGTGTAGGTACGGGAGCGTGGGTACGGGAGTGTAGGTACGGGAGTGTAGGTACGGGAGTGTAGGTATGGGAGTGTAGGTATGGGAGTGTAGGTATGGGAGTGTGGGTACTGGAGTTTAGGTACGGGAGTGTGGGTACGGGAGTGTGGGTACGGGAGTGTAGGTACGGGAGTGTAGGTACGGGAGTGTAGGTATGGGAGTGTGGGTACTGGAGTTTAGGTACGGGAGTGTGGGTACGGGAGTAGGTACAGGAGTGTAGGTACGGGAGTGTAGGTACGGGAGTAGGTACGGGAGTAGGTACGGGAGTGTAGGTACGGGAGTATAGGTACGGGAGTGTAGGTACAGGAGTGTAGGTACAGGAGTGTAGGTACGGGAGTGTAGGTACAGGACTGTAGGTACAGGAGTGTAGGTACAGGAGTGTAGGTACAGGAGTGTAGGTACGGGAGTGTAGGTACGGGAGTAGGTACAGGAGTGTAGGTACGGGAGTAGGTACAGGAGTGTAGGTACGGGAGTGTAGGTACAGGAGTGTAGGTACGGGAGTGTAGGTACAGGACTGTAGGTACGGGAGTGTAGGTACAGGAGTGTAGGTACGGGAGTGTAGGTACGGGAGTGTAGGTACGGGAGTGTAGGTACGGGAGTAGGTACAGGAGTGTAGGTACGGGAGTGTGGGTGGTAATATGTCAGGACTCTCAAGGTGCTTCCATTGAAGTGTCACTCAACCTCTCCTCCTCCTCCCCCCCATCCTCCTCTTCCTCCCCCGTCCTCCTCTTCCTCCTCCTCCTCCCCCCGTCCTCCTCTTCCTCCCCCCGTCCTCCTTCTCCTCCTCCTCCTACCCCCCCGTCCTCCTTCCCCTCCTCCTCCTACCCCCCCGTCCCCCTCCTCCTCTTCTTCCTCCTACCCCCCGTCCTCCACCTCCTACCCCCCCGTCCTCCTCCTGGATTACGACAGGGAAGCACATTTAGCTTTTGTTGGCAGTGTTCATATAGAAGATGGTGGCAGCACACTGCGGATGTATCGCCAGAGTCTGGAGAAGTTGTAGCAAGTTGCAGAGAGGTACTCACCGTTCCTAGCAGCGGTGGCTGCTGCGCTGTGCAACACCACCATCACTAACACCAACAAGGTGTAACTGTTACTGCTTCTCCACCGCCTTCTGCTGCTGTGGGTCGTCATCCTGCTACTGCTGCAGGTGGTGGATGTCTTGAAGGGAGTCATATACTGCGTCTTGCTTCACCTGCCCACCATGGCCACCTGAAGGACAAACAAAAACAATAAACGTCGTGGTTTCTTCAGTGTGTATGGCTGCACAATATATGATTAAACAGTGTGGGTTGTTACACATTTGCAACTGTTGAACAACACATATTTGCAACGCTTAAGTTATCTTTATTGCCAAAACGTTTAGTCTGTACAATAGGCTTCTTCAGTTAAATACATGTGAATGTAACACTGAGGACAGTACGTGTAGTTTTGAGGTGATCAGTGTGTCACAGACAGGGCCGCGGGGGCGCTGACCATCGCAATATTCCCCAGATAAACCGATCCTGTCCAAACTACTGCTGCTTACTGTTGTATTCATCTGTATTCGACTGAAGAAGCCTGTGGTGCAGGCGTAACTTTTTTTTTTGCAATAAGGATACTCCTGTTGCAAGTGTGTCTTGTTTATCAACATGTGGATATTGTACACCTTCAATAAATGGATCTGCAGTTGTTCTTATAACTACACTCAGAAGTGTTTTGGTATCCCGTTTTAAGTGTCTGGTTGATCATTTATATTTAATTTAGGTTTACAAACTAAGAATGGCTGGTGAGGGGATGAACTGCTCTGGTGAATAATAAAGAAGCAAAAGTTCTGCCGGAGGTACGAATTTTGTATACACCTTTGATATACCCTTGATGGGTTTCGAGTGTGTTTCTACTCCCGGAGCCTGGCCATGTATGGAAGCTTGAAGCACTTGAGGGGATCATCGCCCCAGCGACTCCACCCCCAGCCAGGCCTAGTTGTTTGGCAACGAATCATAAAACAATTTTTAAAACAAACTAAATTCTAACATGGGAAAATTCTTAGGGGTACACCTTGACTGTACAACAAGAAAATTTTCTACACTGTGGGCATTCTGTCAGTAATACACTACTTTGTTAACACCACAAATAAAATACTCATTCGGTACTCTCTTTATGCCAAACTGGTCCAGTATTTAATGTCAAATATGGTAAGCTACTGTGTATCTATGGTTTTTTTTTTTCCAACATACCAACAGCCTCCCGTGCAGTCGCTCATGTCCTGATCTAACCTATTATTAAAGCTACTTAATGTTTTAACTTTAACGATGCTCCTCTCGGAGATAAATGGTATAAAATACAGACTTGATGGAAGAGAGAACGTTTCGCTCACACAGTAGGCTTTTTCAAATGACTTTTTTATATTATATTAAACAGTAAAGAGGCAGAGAGTCAAGCAGAGGCTCTGAGGAACCTCGTTAGGATTTAATGGCTCGAGTTACCTTCACACCTAACGTTACACACCCACCCACCTAACCCTCTTACACACCATATTAACACTCATCTGTAATTTAGTGTATATACCCAGGTGTATTCCCATGGGGAAATGGAAAAGAGTTCTTCCTCCGTAAGCTACGCATGTCGTAAGAGGCGACTAAAATGCCGCGACCAAGGGGCTAGTAACCCCTTCTCCTGCAGATGAATGGTTCAGAGAACCGACACGTTGTTAAATTAGACACAGGTGCAACTCTTGGGTATCTTTATTGAGGAACGTTTCGCCACACAGTGGCTTCACATAGGACAAATGTGACACCACCTACGACTGCTGCACCTCTCCTGCGTACGGTTTATAAGCTGCTTCTCTGCACATATGCCGTATTCTATTCAAGATTGATGGACTGACCACATCGACTCAAGGTTGAGGGACTGATTACCTCATTCTCCTCCTGTTCTTCAAGTTTCTCCTATGTATGGATTGATGAAGCCACTGTGTGGCGAAACGTTTCCTCAATAAAGATACCCAAGAGTTGCACCTCTGTCTAATTTAACAACCCCTTCTCCTGTATACATTACTAACTTTAAAAAGAAAAACTTTCATTCTTTTCAGGTCACCCTGCCTCGGTGGGATACAGCCGGTTCGTTGAAAAAACACCAGGTGCATCTTGCAATGTAAAAACACTGAGGTGTATCTTGCAATTATATAGACCGAGTGGATTTTGTGTAAACACAATGAGGTTTGTCACCGAGTGTAGAAGACCCGGACCGAGGATGACCTGACCAACCTACCTGTACCTGTACTAGAGTGCTTAATAACTATTTACATCAATATTTCAGAAATACAAGTGTTTGTAGTTCAGATGTAGCTGGATGATAGCCTTACAGTGCCAGTAGAGGTGAATCACTCACCACTGACGTGACACGTCATGACTGAGATATACCTTTACCTTCGATATACCTTTGATGAGTTCCGAGAGTTTTTCTACTCCCGGAGCCCGGCCATGAGTCAGGCTCGTCTGGTGTTTACCTGGTCAACCAGGCTGTTGTTGCTGTTGGAGGCCCGTTGACCCACATATCCATCACAGCCTGGTTGATCTGGCACCTAGTGAAGATATATGTCCATTTTCCGCCTGAAGACTTGTACACTTGTCCCAGCAGTGTTTCTGATATCTTCTGGTAAAATGTTCATTAGTCTGGGGCCACGATACAGCATTCCCTTATTGTACCCACTGGACCCCTGCTTTTCACAGGGTTTATTTTGACCTTCCTGCCTTCACGATTGACGTGACACGTCATGACCAAGGTGTCTGGCATAACACGTTTGGTAAAGCGGTAGCTGAACAACACCAGGAAACGTTGCAATGTACACACGCATCAATGGTGGTGGTAGACTGGGCTACCTGACGTACGTAACGACATAAATACATAAACGCTGGACGATCAAGACCTGCTCAACTAGGTTACTACTGCTGGCCGCACGTAGTCCAACGTACAAACCACAGCACTGATTTGAGGAACTTGTCCAGTTGTCTCTTGAAGACAGCCAGAGGTTTGTTGGTAATTCCCCGTTTGAGAAATGGTATGGTGATACCGATAAGATGTGGAAAAAGACGCTTATGTGCAGTTCAGGAAACGTTTCGCCACGAGTGGCTAAGTCCTACTACAAAGTAACTAAGAAAAAAGAGTTTTCTCGACGTTCTCCTACTCACAGGTGAAAACAGACTTTTTTTTAAAGTCTACCGTAAACCTACATACAAGAACGATCCTCTACATTTCTTCTCTCACCATGACACCAGAACTAAAAGAGGGGTAGTTATAGGCTTCTTTCTGACAGCTTGCAGAATTTCAAGTCCATAGTTCCTCGAGGAAGAATGCACATACATTACAAATTCTTTTAGTTCGCTACACTTCCCCCTACACTTGATACTTGAATGTAGGAAACGTGCGACGCTCATCTTCAACAAGACTAACACCAATCCAGTTGAAGGAAAGCCTCCAAGTTATATCGTTTTACCAGTCATCGACATTGCAACTAACGTTCCTAAAATACTTGACAGAAAACTTGCTAAAATACTCACCAGCTCCTCAACTGCAGGAGTATACACTATACCATGTGGGGTTGTGACAAAGTATATGTGGGAGAAACAGCCAGATCTCCGGATATTAGGATCAGGGAACACAAGAACGCTCTGCAACCGTGTTGACCGTAGAAACGTGTGTTCAACACAGGGTCGATGCTGGACACCTCATGAAATTCACCGAGGCAAAGATTTAAGAAGGCGAAAGTGCATATAAGTTGCCCTAACTGCTGCCAGTAACACTATCCATCAAAAGTCCGGAAGTTACACTATACCTAAATTGCTAATCAACGGGATAATACCCATTCTGGAAACCGTTGTAACATGATGCTGACAGATCCTTCTCAAACTCAATCCATCTCACCACAATTCTACTACTACTACTACTACCACCACCACCACGACTACTACCCACGCGACCTTCCACCTGACTTCTGTCACTATATATACTCTTTTTTCTTAGTTGCTCTGTATTAAGAATGAAAGAGCCACTGTGGCGAAATGTTTCCTTTAATAAATGTCCTGAACTGTACATAAGTGTCTTTTTCCACAATTCCCCGTTTGCATGGAAGAAGGGCGTTGAAGAGTCGAGGACCTCCGACACTCGTCGACTACTTCCTTAGTGTACTTGTCGCAACTCTGCTTTCTAGTGGTGTTCTCCACCATCTGCCAAGTCTCGTGTTGCCATACCGAGTGATTTCAGTGTTCCGGTTTGGGACCAGTCCAAGATTTCCCAGGTGTATATTATGTACCTTTCGCGAATACGTTCCATGGAACACAGTGTAAGGCATCTCAAGTGTTCCCAATAGTTCAGATGCTTGACTGAGTGTATACGAGCAGTGAAAGTTCTTCACATATTTTCCAGCTCAGTAATATTGCCTTCCATGAAGGACGCCGTCAGCATACAACAGTATTCCAGCCTGGAGAGCCCAAGTGACTTGAGTATCATTGGCTCCGTGGCCGGACAGATGGCTGACAGACATTTCACCAACGAACATTTCACCGACGGACATTTGACCGAACGGACATTTCACCGAACAGACACTTGGCCGAACGGATATTTGACCAAACGGACATTTCGCCAAATGTCGGATATCTGGGTTAGGTTAGGACAGGTTAGGATACGTTACTTTGACTCACGAAATCGTAATGACACGATTGGTTAGAATAGGTTTGGTTAGGTTAGGTTATCCGATATTCGGTGAAATGTCCGTTCGGCCATCTGTCCGGTAGTCATTGACTATCTCTTGTTTCGAAAATTCTAATTGTCCAGCCTATTATCTTCGTCGCGGCAGCAGTGGCAACATTGTTGCTGTGAATCTTGAATGTGACATCTTCTGACATCATTACTCCTAAGTCTCGCATATGGGACGTTGGCTCTACTGCATGATTTGAGTTTCTCTACTCTATTAGTTTCTGGATTTCCTTCATTCTTCCAGAGCAGAGCAGATGTACATTGTAACACTACATCAAGGGATGTTCTATTTCCTAACACGACATTCACTTACGTTGTAATTTAACCTTGCGTCAGGTACATTACGCTACGCATCATTACGGAGATACAGGTGAGAGAGGCGCCGGGGTGAGCACGGTGGACCTAGCTCACCATCACCCTGGCTAACACACAAATAAACCCACTGGTTGCCCACAACCCACCATGAATAAACTCCAGGTAAGCCCACCATGCCACCCACTTATGTTACCCTTCTCACTTACACCAGTGGCATGACATGTTGTATAGCTGACACGTATGATCAGGAGGCCTGGTCTGGGAGCAGGCCTGGTCTGGGAGCAGGCTCGCGGAGCGTGACCCCCAGAACAGTCTTTAGGTAAACACGTGCTGCAAAATAAGCATTTATTGGGACATCGTTTCGCTCTCTGTAGAGAGTTAAGTTACGAGTTGACGGTGTGAAACTTCGGTCCTGCAAAAACTTGGTTCTACTAACGTGTGTTTTTTGTCTTCTTGTTCACATCAGAGGTTGTCTTCCTCGTCCACCAGACTATTGAGGCTTACACTTCGCACTCTGGGTACCACAGGCTGGCTGAACATTAAGGCATGTTAAAAGTCTATCACAATAGTGACGTCATCTAAAGTCAGCCCAACACATCCCTCAGCTCGCTGCCCTCAGCAACCAAACAACGTCGAGGAATGGGTCGCACTGTATATCTTACACACACACACACACACACACACCACACACACACACACACACACACACACATGTGTGATGAATGGTTTGAAAAACCGACAAGTTGAAGATTGAGACACTTATGCAACATATGGGAATCTTTATTCAGGAAACGTTTCGCCACACAGTGGCTTCATCAGTCCAATACAAAGCAGAAAGGCGTAAGGAGAGGAGGAGTTTGAGGTAATCAGTCCCTCAGCCTGGAGTCGATGTGTTCAGTCCATCAATCTTGTAGAATGTACAATCTTCACACACACACACGTACACGTACACACACACACACACACACACACACACACACACACACACACACACACACACACACACACACACACCAAATCTGAACTTAACGGTTGTCACATAAAACTTTTCAGAGGTATATATCATTAAGCTATAATTAAGAAGTGACAACCACCATCCAACTATTGTATACATTTGTAAATTCTGTTATAAAAGTGTGGGCCAGTGGTACGACAGCAGCAACAGCCTGGCTGACCTTTACTGCACATAAGTTCCATCAAACACCTCAACTACTGGGAAGGCCTGGAAGCACTTGACTTGTATTCACTGGAGCGCAGGCGAGAGAGATATATCATAATCTATACTTGGAAAATCCTAGAAGGAATGGTCCCGAATCTGCACACACAAATCACTCCCTACGAAAGTAAAAGACTGGGCAGGCGAGGCAAAATACCCCCAATGAAAAGTAGGGGCATCACTGGTACACTAAGAGAAAACACAATAATAGTCCGGGGTCCAAGACTGTTCAACAGCCTCCCATCAAGCATAAGGTGAATAACCAATAGGCCCCTGGCTGCCTTCAAGATGGCGGATCATCCGGGCTGTGGTTCGTACGTTGGAATACGTAGGCTGGAATACTGCTGTACATTAACATCTCCGTGCAAAGCAGGTGAAACTGCAGATCTAGAGTGTGTACAGAGAACCTTTACTGCACGTTCAACAGCCTCCCACCAAGCATAAGGGGAATTAATAATAAACCCCTGGCTGCCTTCAAGACAGAGCTGGACAGATACCTAAAGTCAGTGCCGGATCAGCAGGGCTGTGGTTCGTTTGTTGGACTGCGTGCGGCCAGCAGTAACAGCCTGGTTGATCAGGTCCGGATCCACCGGGAGGCCTGGTCGTGGACCGGACCGAGGGGGCGTTGATCCCCGGAATAACTTCCAGGTAGACTCCAGGTAGGTAGGCACGCAGTTAACAAGCCTGGTCCAGGGCCGGGCTGAGGGTGTAGCAAAGCTCTTGGAGACCATCAGTTATATAACAAAGTTAAAATAACAAGTGTTACCACAAGACTTAGACAAAAAAAAAAAACTGTAATAATATACATTACACGACTTGCACAAGATCACTTGTAACAATGTACACAATTCTGAGAATTATCCCTGGATTTTAAATAGTAATATTGGTTATTAACTATTACTGAGCTACACAATGTACACAGTACCAAGTCACGGTACACTGGTAAAGTTGAGTACAATATACTTACAGTGATTTCAGAGTATTTTCAAGTTTCTTTTCTAACTGGGTAGCTTGTCTCGTTACCGGACCGAGGATCGAGCCTTAAGCCTGAGGGGGTACCCAGTATTCCTCAAAACTCCACGTAAAATCCAACTCAAAACACCAAAAACTAGGTACTCTCCCTGAGACGGTCCAAGACACACTGCCCTGGATTCTGTGCCCTGGACACCACACTATCCTTACCCCCCCCTACCCATGGGACAAGTGTCACCTATCCCTCACAGGATTGGAGGGCGACGCGTCCATAGTTGACCATACATCCGGCAAGCCTGCCACCATGATTGGTCCACTCTAAAAATAGTGTCAAGTCGCTAGTGTCCTTGTTGGGGTGTGAAGCCCCTCGGGGCGTGCCCAGCCTCACCACAGGAAGCTCATCCGGAAGTAAGGATTAATGGAGTCTCCAAGAAACATCCGGAGGCTGCCGCCAGCCTCTTCCTGCCGCTTGCCGCTTCCAGTCTTCACGACCACCACCACCTCTCTTCCGCCTCCCTCCCCCCCGTGTCCTATATCAGCTATGTCGACCCTCCACCATAACCACCTCCCCGTGTGTCCTATATCCGCTATATCGACCCTCTACCGTGTCCACTCTTCCCCGTGTTCTTTTAATTAATTTAATAATATATCTTTATTTACTACAAGTACATGTACAAGGTATACAGTCCTAGCTGACATCAATGACATACTACTTATAGAAAGCCGCTTATTATGCAGAACATTTCAGGCAAGTTAGGTCGGTTTTGTCCCAGGATGCGACCCACACCAGTCGACTAACACCCGGGTACCCATTTTACTGATGGGTGAACAGGGACAGCAGGTGTCTTATGGAAACACGTCCCTAATGTTTTCCAGACGTACCGGAGGAGATTCGAACTCCGGACCTCAGTGTGTGAGTTGAGTGCGCTAGGGATCGAGTTAAGAGACGTCCACAATTTAGTTTTCCGGTTTTATTTTTAACAAAATGTTAGATATGAAAAAGCAATTTCCTTCACACAACTGTTGAACCAACACAGTTTGATGCAGCTTCACGGGTGTCTGACCTCAGCAGCCTCAATATGTGCACCTCAAGTCCACCAATTTATTCCACCCTACTGGCCAGCACATTTGTTGCGACCTTTCCAATGTTATCATTTATGCTATCACTGAGTGTTTCAATATATTTTATTCTGTCATCTGGAAAAACACTCCTTCACACACACTCACACACACACACACACACACACACACACACACACACACACACACCAGAAATTTCAAGACCAGGGAAGAGGTGGGGTCATTTGATAAGGTCAACGCACCCTGTACGCAGAGAACTGTTAAATAGGTTCAGGCACAGGTACACAAACACAAGTACAATTATCATACATAGTGTAAATTACCTAAGATAACCCAAAAAATCAGACAAAGTGACTTACTTATTGCAAAGGATATGAAATGTTTGAAATCAGAAATGTACTTAATGGACACGCGTATGACATCTACTGGAGAATTATTCTCTGGTTGTAGTGTGAAGTCTGTCTGGTGTAATATTACTAAGGAAGCAACCAGAGACAGCTGGTCACAACTCTCCCGTCAACCAGACTACAACCATCCACTGATGAACAATTCTTCCAACCCCCCTTACCTGGAGTACACATGGAGAGGGTTTCGGGGGTTAATGCCCCCGCGGCCCGATCCATGACCAGGCCTAGTGGTGGATCAGAGCCTGATCAACCAGGCTATTACTGCTAGCCGCACGTAAACCGAAGTACAAGCCACAGCCCTGCTGGGAGGCAGTTGAACAGTCTTGGACCCCTGGCACTCATTGTGTTGTCTCTTAGCGTACTCGTGGAGCCCCTGTTTTATACTGGGGGGATGTTGCATCTCCTGCCGAGCCCTATACTTTCGTAGGGAATGATTTTCGGGTGCAGATTTGGGACTAGTCTCTCTAGGATTTTCCAAGTGTATATTATCATGCATCTTTCTCGCCTGCGTTCTAGGGAGTACAAATCAATGGACTTCAACCGTTTCCAGTAATTTAGGTGCTTTATCGTACTCATACATGCCGTGAAAGTCCTCTGTATATTCTCAGTCTGTAATTTCACCAGCCTTGAAAGGGGCAGTTAGTGTACAGCAATATTCCAGCCTAGAGAGAACAATTTGAAGAGAATCGTGGGCTTCGAATCTCTAGTTTTGAAGGTTGTCATTAACCTTCCAGTCAGTCAGTCCAGTATACTCATGACATACCTGTGACACACCTGTGCCCAATATCGAGGGTTCATCTACTCAGCCTGGGGTCTGGTCTTCCTTTTTTCCTGTTTAACCAGCCTGTTGCTCTTGCTGGCCCACACAGTCATCACAGCCAGGCTGATATGACACAGGTCGCCAGCAAGTCATAAAGTTAGACGAAAATATGGACAATAAGCCAGTGTGTGCCTAGGACCGAGAAAACACCACCACTAGTCAATTACAGCTATTTTTCATTTAATTTTTCAATTGCACAACTCAAGTTCTGGCATTTGATTTTCCATCTTCCAATACCTTGTTTTGCCATTATTGGTTGGTTACCTCTATACAGAACCTTCATACTTTTCAAGATGCCGTGGGCACAATAAGGGAACGCTGTATCAACATCCGTGGTCCCAGACTATTCAACATCTTACACAAATAACCCGCACATAGGAGAGAGAACGACGTTTCGGTCCGACTTAACCATTTGCAAAGTCACACTAATAAAAAGGAGAGAAGGTGGCAGTATATATAGGCCAGCTGGCAGGGACAGGACAAGAGAGGTAGCAGTGGTAGTAGTAGAAGTGGTGGTAGTGTAAAGTAGGGAGAGTGTAAGTAAGTTTATTCAGGTATACACAAATACAGTTACATAGAATTATCATACATAGCAGCATATGTGTAGAGAACCTAGGAGAACCCAAAAAAGTCAGACAGAGTGACTTATTTCCATTGGGGTCCTTTTAAGTGGTTGGCCTATATATAGTGCCTCCTCTTTTTTCTCTTAGTGTGACTTTGTAAATGGTCCAAGTCGGACGGAAACATCGTCGTAAGGTCCTCTCTCCTGTGTGCGAGTTGTGTGTGTATTATTCCAGTAAAGGTATTGTGCCTTTTGATCTGTATTCAACATCTTACCAGAAGATGTTAGAAACACGGTTGAGACAAGTATAGAAATCTTCAAGAGGAAACTGGACAAGTATCTTCATCAGGTGCCAGATCAACCAGGTTGTGATATGTGGATCAGTGGGCAACAGCTGGATGAACTAGACAAACACACAACAGCCTGGTCTAGCCGCCTCTTGGGTAGAAAAACCTCGGAACTCAAAGTAAAGAGTATATTCAGGTCTTTAGTGGTTGCCTTATATAGTGCCATCCTTTTTAACTCTTAGTGTGACTTGGTAAATGGCCAAGCGGACGGAAACTCGCAGTAAGGTCCATCCTACCTGTGTTGCGAGTTGTGTGTGTAGTTATCCGTAAGGATGGGCTTTGATCTCGTATTCAACATCTTACAGAAGATAGTTAGAATACGGTGTGGGCACAAGTATAGAATCTCAAGAGAACTGCACAAGTATCTTATAGGTGCCAGAGTCAACCAGATGTGATGAATATGTGGAGACAGGGGAACAGCCTGGATGATCAGACAAAACAGACGAGCTGGTCTAGGCCGGCTTGGAGTAGAGAAAACTCGGAATAAGGAAGAGTACGTTAGTTTTCCACCTTCCGAAGCGAGTGTAAAGATTGTTGTGCTGAGGCCCGAGGTCGAGCATCACACCGGTGATCTGCACTGTCAGAACGAGGCACGCGGGCGTTGACCTCAGCACACACTTAGAAGACTCAAGGACCCAGTAGGGTAGTCGGCACTATACTAAAGGTCAGGTCACAATGGTGCTGAGAGTAGAAGTAATGCAAGAGAGAAGAGGGGTAGAAGATGAGATCGGAGAGGAGAGTAAGAGAGTGAGAGAGGAGAGGAGTAGAGGATGAGGAGACCATGGGATACGTTTATTACCAACCCTGCCCTTGTAGATCGTATAATGTAGTAGGGCAGCTCACCACTCCCTCGTCAATCACACCCAAGCGAACACTAATAATTCACCTGGGGTCCACACGGCGCAAACAATTTACCAATCATAGCAATTGAGCGCGTAAAATAATTCCCGGGTTATCAGAGGTAGGCGGTCAGCAGGATACCCTGGGATCTCACTCCCAAACACTCCCAACACCCCACCCTTACTAGGATCCTCACTCCCAAACACCCCCACACCCGCCTACTAACTCCTGTCACTCCCAAACACGCCCCATACCCGCCTACTAACTCCCGTCACTCCCAAACACGCCCCATACCCGCCCACTAACTCCCGTTGGGCCAAATATACATAACCCCATCCTATTGAACTTCCAGTTTTTCCCTCCGAGTCATCATATGACTAAAACCAGCGTCGGGAAACGCTTGTCCTGTTTCCTGACAAACCTTACATAATCTAACCTCCCTGCCGTCAAGGTGCACTTCTCTCGCCCTGCCAGCCGTGAGTGCCACCCACCTGCATCCCTGCCAGCCGTGATGCCACCCACCAGCATCTTGCCAGCCCTAAGGCACCTGCTGCCTTCAAGAAGACTGGACAGATACCTAAAGTCAGTGCCGCAGCCGGACGTGGCTCACGCGACTGCGATGCGGCGCAGAACAGCCTAGTGACTAGGCCCACCATCGGAGCTGTCATGCCGGCCGCGGGCGTGATCCGATAAGCCCAGGTAACCCACCAACATCCCTGCCAGCCCTGACTGCCACCCACCAGCATCCCTGCCAGCCCTGACTGCCACCCACCAACATCCCTGCCAGCCCTGAGTGCCACCCACCAACATCCCTGCCAGCCCTGAGTGCACCCACCACATCCTGCCAGCCCTGAGTGCCACCCACCAACATCCCTGCCAGCCCTGATGCCACCACCTGCATCCCTGCCAGCCCTGAGTGCCACCCACCAGCAGTCCTGCCAGCCCTGAGTGCCACCCACCAGCATCTCTGCCAGCCCTGAGTGCCACCCACCAACATCTCTGCCAGCCCTGAGTGCCACTCACCAACATCTCTGCCAGCCCTGACTGCCACCCACCAACATCTCTGCCAGCCCTGACTGCCACCCACCAACATCTCTGCCAGCCCTGACTGCCACCCACCAACATCTCTGCCAGCCCTGACTGCCACCCACCAACATCTCTGCCAGCCCTGACTGCCACCCACCAGCATCCCTGCCAGCCCTGACTGCCACCCACCAACATCTCTGCCAGCCATGACTGCCACCCACCACATCCTGCCAGCCCTGACTGCCACTCACCAGCATCCCTGCCAGCCCTGACTGCCACCCACCAGCATCCCTGCCAGCCCTGACTGCCACCCACCAGCATCTCTGCCAGCCCTGACTGCCACCCACCAACATCTCTGCCAGCCCTGACTGCCACCCACCAGCATCCCTGCCAGCCCTGACTGCCACCCACCAGCATCCCTGCCAGCCCTGACTGCCACCCACCAGCATCCCTGCCAGCCCTGACTGCCACCCACCAGCATCTCTGCCAGCTGATGCACCACAACATCTCTGCCAAGCCCTGACTGCTCACCCCCATCTCTGCCAGCCCTGACTGCCACCCACAACATCCCTGCCAGCCTGACTCCACCCACATCTCTGCCAGCCCTGACTGCCACCGCAACACTCCTGCAGCCTTGATGCCACCACTAACATCTCTGAGCTGAATGCATCCCAGCATCCCTGCAGCCCTGACTGCCACCCACCACATCTCTGCACCCGAGCCACCCACAACACTTGCCAGCTGACTGCCACCCAACAACATCTCTGCCAGCTATGCACACAGCATCCGCCAGCCTGACTGCACACCAGCAATCTCTGCAGCCCTGACTGCCACCCACCAAACATCCCGCACAGCCCTGATTCCCCCAACATCTCTGCAGCCTGACTGCACCCACCAGCTCTGCCAGCCTGACTGCCACCCACCAGCATCTCTGCAGCTGACTGCACCCACCAGCATCCCTGCCAGCCTAGATGCCACACTAACATCTTGCCAGCCCTGTTGCCACCTACCAGCATCCTGCCAGCCCTGAGTGCACCCCCAACATTGCCGCCCTGACTGCCACCCACAACATTCTGCCAAGCCCTGATGCACCACCAATGATCTCTGCAGCCCTTGACTGCCACCACCATGCATCCTGCCAGCCCTGACTGCACCCATCCAGGCTTCTGCAGCCTGCTGTCCCCACTAACATCCTGCCAGCCTTGATCTGCCACCACCAGCACAATCTCTGCCAGCCTGACTGCCACCCACAGCATCCTGCCAGCCCTGACTGCCACCCACAGCATCTCTTGCACAGCCTGACTGCCACCCAACATCTGCAGTGATCGTTCCACCCACCAACATCTCTGCCAGCCCTGACTGCCACTTACAGCATCCTGCAGCCCTGAGTGCCCCACCAAACATCCCTGCCAGCCGACTGGCCACCCACAAATCTCTGCCAGTCCCTGACTTGCACCACATCTCTGCAGCCCTGACTGCCACCCACCAGCATCCTGCCACCCTGACTGCCACACCAGCATCTCTGCCAGCCTGACTGCAACCCACAAAATCCTGACCAGCCTTGAAGGTAGCACCCCAACATCTCTGCGATGATGCCATCACCAGCATCCTGCCAGCCGACTGCCACCCACCAGCATTCTGCAGCTGAATGCCACCACCACATCTCTGCCAGCCGACTGCCACACCATCTCTGCCAGCCTTGATGCCACCCACAGCATCCTGCCAGCCTGACTGCACCCCAGCATCTCTGCCAGCCTGATCTGCCACCCACAACTCCCTGCAGCCCATGACTGCCACCACAACATCTCTGCCACCTGATGCCACCTACCAGCATCCCTGCCAGCCCTGAGTGCCACCCACCAACATCCCTGCCAGCCCTGACTGCCACCCACCAACATCTCTGCCAGCCCTGACTGCCACCCACCAACATCTCTGCCAGCCCTGACTGCCACCCACCAGCATCCCTGCCAGCCCTGACTGCCACCCACCAGCATCCCATGTATCGTACATTAAAGACATGTTATCAAGAACCTCTCACCCGCCTCTTCCATTCCAACAAAAATTAATACCATGTTATTATATTTCGCCTATAGTGTGGCGGGCCGCCGCCACCCCGTGGCGAGCCCTCTAACCTCCTGGGAAGGCTCCAGCTCCTGACCCGACCCCACAACACACTGCACACCGAGCCATGACCATCAGGAAGGCTGTGATGATACCGCAACATTAGTGCTGGTAGTTATTATAACTCGTACTGAGGAAAATACCTGAGTCAACGTCGTGTAGATTTGATAAGGTTCAGAAACGATCAAAACTGAATTCCAATTCAGCTTTGTTTTACAGTGGGAGTAGAAAAATTCTCGTAAGTCACCACAGGTATATTAAAGGTATAAAGGTGTATTTAAACCTTACAATGGTTGGTACTACGGAGGTCCTCGCTGGCAACCGCCTCACAACCAGTTCTCCCAAATATATGTAAATATGCAAATAGGATTTACGCTTGTCGCTAAACTGATGCCGTCCTCCTCTTTCATACTTCCAGGTCGAGGCTTTACACCTTGCATGGTCGCTAAACTTAATATTATAGCATTTATATTTGTGCTGGAGTCTCTTGTAGGTTCAGTGTGTCGAGACAACCAGCCAGCCACTGCAGTAGTAGTCTGGCAACAAGTCGCCACACAAGCTCTTCACAAGTCTATAACTTTGATGGATTTCGGGTTTTCCTATTCCCGCAGCCCGGCCATGGGCCAGGCTCGTCTGGTGTTTGCCTGGTTAATCAGGCTGTTGCTGCTGCTGGTCTGTTGCCCCACATATACATTACAGCCTGGTCGATCTGGCACCTGAAGATATTTGTCCAGTTTCCTCTTGAAGACTTCTACCCTTGTCCCAGCAGACAAGCCTGGCCCACGGCCGGGCTCCTAGAGTAGCAAGACTCTCGAAACTCATCAAAGGTATATTAAATGTATAAAGGTAGCAGTGTTTCTGATATCTTCTGGTATGATGTTAAATAGTCTGGGACCACGAATGTTGATACAGTGTTCCCTTATTGTGCCTACGGTGCCTCTGCATTTTATAGGTTTATGTTACATTTTCTCTTATATCTATCACGCCAGTATGTTATGGCAGTGTAGATTTGAGACTAGACTCTCAAGTATGTAGGGTAGTCAGTCATCTCTTCACGATCCGTACAGTAAGGTTTCTTCGCCTGGTTGACCAAACAAGCACTAAACGAAGCTTGGCCCGCGACGGGCTGCGAGATAGCAAAACTCTTGAAACCGGTCAAAGGTATATCA
The DNA here is from genome assembly GCF_026875155.1 of Cherax quadricarinatus. Taxonomy (NCBI): domain Eukaryota; kingdom Metazoa; phylum Arthropoda; class Malacostraca; order Decapoda; family Parastacidae; genus Cherax; species Cherax quadricarinatus. The sequence continues at coordinate 13,459,539 of NC_069435.1, read as the reverse complement.
TAGGTGGTTTTACTGTGGTGTTGCATGTCAGTGCCATAAAAACAATGGTCTCTTTCAGGGCAGACGAAATTGCTGAGTTGGAGAATGTGCAGAGAATCTTCACAGCTCGCACTCAAGTTTACTGGGAGGGCTTGAAGTCATTTGAATTGTACTCCTTAGAACGTAGGCGAGAAAGGTGCATCACAACCTACACGTGGAAGATAATGAAAGGACTGGTCCAAAACCTGCACACCGACATTACTACTTATGAATACAAGATGTCTGACAGACGGTGCAGGATACCTCCAATGAAAAGCTGGGAGCGATGATTACACTGAGAACTTAATAATTGTTAAGGGACCACCACCCTTCAACGCCATCCCTTTATGTGTGAGAGAGATTAGCAACAAACTTCTAGCTGTCTTCAAAAGGGAACTCGACAGATTTCTCAAAACAGCTCCTGATCATTCGGGTTGAGGTGCATACGTTGGACTACAGGCGGCGGCCAATAACAGTTCGGTCGATCAGGCCAGCAACCAGGACGCCTGGCCTGATCCGGGTCGTGGGGCGATGACCTCCGGAAGCGACTCCAGCTAGTCTTGACTTGACCAAATGATTAATGTCTTTCTCACATGCCAGATTTGCTTGAGCATTTTCATTTAATTTGACAAAATTTCGAGTACACTTACATCAGCAGTATACTGTTTAAGATATACATGTTAGGCCAAATATAACACGTATATATTAAACGGTATACTGCTGATGACTCTTGAAGACGCAGATGAACCACATGCACGTTATTCAACACCTTTCAAGTTTCAGGGTGGTGACAAAGGTTAACGAATAGTGCAGGAAGGTGAGGAAAAAAACCATACATTTTTCCGAAAACAGATCAAACCCTTGATGCTAGAGAAAGAATATACAAGAATAATTACGTGAGAACATGACAACACAGTTGATGCGTCTCTGGGTGTTGCAACACTCACTCAGTACTAGTTTTACGAACTATCATTATTGAACTGCAGAAAATTTTACACCGCCTTCACTCGTCTGTTACTGTTTCCTCAATCCCCCTCGACTTCCCGTACAAGCTCGCATTTTTCACCTTATTTAATATTTATCTTGAAATCTGCTGCAATGCTTCTCTATGATACTCTTCCTACCACTTCATAACCAGCTACGTTAATATCAGATGGTAAACAAAGTCTGTGTAGTGACTTCCATCTTGTACCATTATATTCGCCTGCTATTTCTTACACCGGCTATAACAGTGTCAGATACAGTTCTGTAGTTTTCACTGAATATAACCCAGACAATAATACGGAGCTGACTCATGATTTCTTTACAACCTCAGTGGCTAAGTTATGGGTAAATAATTTAGTACAGTTAGATGATCCCCATCGTGAAGCCTTGTAGATGGCTCAAGATACGAGGAGACTATTGTTTCTAAGTGCAGACTTCCATCAGAATTACTAGTGGTAATGGCTAGGTGTTGACGCTGCATTACAACATCTGATATTTCTGACTCGCAGTTTGAATCTAATCTATTGTGCAATTATTTCATGTTTCTCCCAGGAAGAACTGACCTTCATAACCTACCTTCTGCTATACACACACACACACACATTCTTTCTCTCACACTCACACACACACTCACTTTCACCCACTCTCACTCCACGTCCCCAACTACGGAACGCTCTTTTGTGGGTGTCACTGGAGCTCCTGGTGAGCGAAACGTCTCTCAGTAAAGATACCCAGATGTTGCACATGTCTTATCAGACATATTGACAGAACAAGAAGACTGGATCACTACCTCTGTTCACTACCAGATCAACCAGGCTGTTATGTCTGTGTCAACAACTACACCATGTAACAATACCACTCAGCACCACTGTACCATGCAGAAGCAGTGTTGTACCACTCAGCACCACTGTACCATGCAGCAGCAGTGCTGTACCACACAGCACCACTGTACCATGCAGAACCAGTGTTGTACCACATACCACCACTGTACCATGCAGCACCAGTGCTGTACCACACAGCACCACTGTACCACAGCATCACCGTACCACTCAGCAGTAGTGATGTACCACACCAACGTACCATGCAGCAGCAGCAGTGCTGTACCACACAACAACGTACTATGCAGCAGCAGTACTGTACCACACAGCACCACTGTACCATGCAACAGCAGTGCTGTACAAAACAGCTCCACTATATCCCGATAAGCACCTGGACTCGTGAACCTGGTCTGCTCCCTGAGAATTCGTACCAAAATAATCTGCCATCTTGAACGACACAACGACTCTTGCTAATCTAAACTGCCTCTTCCAGCCTCTTATCTGTCTCCAGTACGAGCAAAACTCCACAGCAAGCAACCCCTGTCACAACAGCAGCAGCAACACTAACCGCCTCAACCGCAGCAGCCGCAGCAGCACCAGTCGTCACAGTAGCAGCTGTAGTCGTAGCAGTGGTGGCAGCAGGAACTGTGGTAGCAGTGGTGGCAGCAGGAACTGTGGTAGCAGTGGTGGCAGCAGGAACTGTGGTAGCAGTGGTGGCGGCAGGAACTGTGGTAGCAGTGGTGGCGGCAGGAACTGTGGTAGCAGTGGTGGCGGCAGGAACTGTGGTAGCAGTGGTGGCGGCAGGAACTGTGGTAGCAGTGGTGGCGGCAGGAACTGTGGTAGCAGTGGAGGCAGCAGAAACTGTGGTAGCAGTGGTGGCAGCAGGAGCTGTGGTAGCAGTGGTGGCAGCAGGAACTGTGGTAGCAGTGGTGGCAGCAGGAACTGTGGTAGCAGTGGTGGCAGCAGTAACTGTGGTAGCAGTGGTGGCAGCAGCAGCTGTGGTAGCAGTGGTGGCAGCAGCAGCTGTGGTAGCAGTGGTGGCAGCAGGAACTGTGGTAGCAGTGGTGGCAGCAGGAACTGTGGTAGCAGTGGTGGCAGCAGGAACTGTGGTAGCAGTGGTGGCAGCAGGAACTGTGGTAGCAGTGGTGGCAGCAGTAGCTGTGGTAGCAGTGATGGCAGCAGCAGCTGTGGTAGCAGTGATGGCAGCAGCAGCTGTGGTAGTAGTGGTGGCAGCAGTAGCTGTGGTAGCAGTGATGGCAGCAGCAGCTGTGGTAGTAGTGGTGGCAGCAGCAGCTGTGGTAGCAGTGATGGCAGCAGCAGCTGTGGTAGCAGTGATGGCAGCAGCAGCTGTGGTAGCAGTGATGGCAGCAGCAGCTGTGGTAGTAGTGATGGCAGCAGCAGCTGTGGTAGTAGTGGTGGCAGCAGCAGCTGTGGTAGCAGTGATGGCAGCAGCAGCTGTGGTAGCAGTGGTGGCAGCAGGAGCTGTGGTAGCAGTGGTGGCAGCAGGAACTGTGGTAGCAGTGGTGGCAGCAGGAACTGTGGTAGCAGTGGTGGCAGCAGGAACTGTGGTAGCAGTGATGGCAGCAGGAACTGTGGTAGCAGTGGTGGCAGCAGGAACTGTGGTAGCAGTGGTGGCAGCAGGAACTGTGGTAGCAGTGATGGCAGCAGCAGCTGTGGTAGCAGTGATGGCAGCAGCAGCTGTGGTAGCAGTGATGGCAGCAGCAGCTGTGGTAGCAGTGGTGGCAGCAGCAGCTGTGGTAGTAGTGGTGGCAGCAGCAGCTGTGGTAGTAGTGATGGCAGCAGCAGCTGTGGTAGTAATGATGGCAGCAGCAGCTGTGGTAGCAGTGGTGGCAGCAGGAACTGTGGTAGCAGTGGTGGCAGCAGGAACTGTGGTAGCAGTGGTGGCAGCAGGAACTGTGGTAGCAGTGATGGCAGCAGCAGCTGTGGTAGCAGTGGTGGCAGCAGCAGCTGTGGTAGCAGTGATGGCAGCAGCAGCTGTGGTAGTAATGATGGCAGCAGCAGCTGTGGTAGCAGTGGTGGCAGCAGCAGCTGTGGTAGTAGTGGTGGCAGCAGATTTAGATTAGGCCACCGAAGTAACCAGTTTATTGTGCACCCTGTATGTATCCCGTAGACAGCAGCGCAAGGGAATATGGATACACAAAAGGCCTAGGAACTAGGCCCCAAGAGGGTTAACGGGAGTACATCTGGATTTATATCTACAACTGACATATCTGTTGCAAGTAAATTTAAGAAATTTGCTTAATATGCCTGGTATCTTATTTTCATTAAGATATTTTGAAGTAAAAGGACACAAGTGCAACTAATGTGACATTTTATTGTGGCAACGTTTCGCTCTCCAGGAGCTTTGTCAAGCCGGCTTGACAAAGCTCCTGGAGAGCGAAACGTTGCCACAATAAAATGTCACATTAGTTGCACTTGTGTCCTTTTACTTTACATATTGTCGGTAATTCTACTAACTTTATTACAAGATATTTTGACATATCACATAGGTTATTATACTATCCCTATATTTCTCAATAAGTGGGCAATAAAGCACACAGTGTTCGAGACAGTGACCATAGGGCTGGCCACATACTTTGCATTTGGTTTAATCATCATGTGTGTGTGTGTATCTGCCAAACTGCCAGAAGTACTTGTAACCAAGCCCAAGTCTGGCTACATCATCAGTCGGTCTGTTCACATTGCAAGTTGCTCCAAAAACGCACTTATCTACGTTCGTGTAATAGTGGATTTAGGCCTACTCAGGCTTCTAACTGAATTCGATTATTATTCTTAACGCTTGAAATACATATACCCAAGTTACATTTTGCATTTTTCTTCAGAGTCTACCAGAAGTACCTGTAACCAAGCCTAAGCCTGGCTATTACAACATCAGTCAGTCCGTTCACATTGCAAGTACTTCTCTACGTTCGTTACACTGGGTTATTGACATACTCGGGCTTCTAACTGCATTGTCGTGAAAGCCAACATTGCCCTCCCCCCCCTGCGCGCAAACATGCGGACTCGCAAACAAGCGCAAGGCCTGGAGCTGTGCATGTGCTATCAAGCTGTTAGTGCACGCCGCCCGCAGTCCAATGTATGCACCAAAACTAGGCTGACGAGGTATCTGTCGAGTTCCCTCTCTAAGACAGCTAGGGGTTTGCTGGTCATTTCCCTTACGCATGAAGGGAAGGTGTTGAGGCGTGGTCCCTTAACACTTACTACGATGGGAACGTTTCAAAGTCCTAAATTTGCACTCGGTGAAGCGGAGGAGAGCTATAATATATACGTGGAAAGTACTTAAAGGCCTGGTTCTAAATCTGCACACTACCATAACAACATAATGAAACGAGATATGGGAGAATGTGTAAAATAAACCCAGTGTGAGGTTGTCTGTGTCGGGGGGGGGGGGGGGGGAAGGGGCTCTGTGGTTTGTGTGCTTCGTTCCTAGAGACCGAAATGTTTCATACAGTCTCAGAGATCAAAAAGTCATCAATGACAGTAATCTGATGAAGAGAGGCGAGAGGGAGGGAGGGAAAACAGTAGGAAATAGGGCAGTAAGAAAGAGAAGGGCAGTAGGAAAGAGAAGGGCAGTAGGAAAGAGAAGGGCAGTAGGTACCAGAGCTAAGGGGGAATACAGATGAGTGATAACATTGTGAGAAGTGACGATGCACCTTTCCCAGTCTACCATCAAACACTCACCCCCCCCCCCACTCAATCTCCCTCACTTCAGCACTAGTAACACTCAACAGCAGTTACCTGAAGTTGATTTAGGGGGCCATCGCCCCCGTGGCCCGGTCCCAGACCAGGCTTCATGATTTATGGACTAATCAACCAGGTAGCTGCTACTAGAAGCACGCAGTCTAACATATGTACCACATATGTAGTATTCTTAATCAAGATAGATGGACCGATTACATGGCTCTAGGCTGAGGAACTGACTACCTCAAACACTTTCTGATCTTCAACCATTCTCCTCTGTATTGGACTGAAGAAGTAACTGTGTGGCGAAACGTTTCCGTGAGAAGGTTACCCAAGTGTTGCACAAGTTTCTAATTTATCAACTTGTCGATTCTCTGGTCATTTATCCAAATATGTACCACAGCTCGGCTGATCACTCCTCACTCACGTTGTCTTCATTTCATCTTTGTGGTTTTGAGTTTGCTTTATACTCCATTCCAGTTTTTATTTCTTAAATTTTTCCATAGTGGAGTATTTTTAATTTGTTCTCGTTGACCATATCTTTGAAGAGTTCCGAAAGTTTTTCTACTCCCAGAGCCCGGTCTGTGAAACATTGGAAAACTTGGTTCATTTCAGTTTGTATCCTCAAGGGATACCACCGTATCATCCTTTGCAGATGATACTAGAATCTGTATGAAAGTGGTTTTTGAGGACACAACCCTCTAAGCTGGGTCTCCTGTGGGCCACTGGCAACAACATGAAGTTCACTGAGGACAAGATTCAGTTACTCCACTAACGAAAAATTAAGGAAATGAAACAATCTCACTCTCGAATCCCTCGAGAGCGAAACTAATACGAAGAATTTAAGAATGATAATGTCAATAAGATCTCGCTTTCAAGGATCACAAGTGTCATGATTATCACAGCAGGAAGGAAAAATGATACGCTGGATAATTAGAACCTTTAAAACAATAGATGCCGAGACAATAATGCTACTCTACATGACACTTGTTCTCTCTAGGCTAGCTCAGTCCCCAGAACTAGGGCTGACCCAGACCCAGCCCCCAGCCATTGTGAAAATCCGGATTCGGTTAAAGACTCCTCCAAAGCTACCAAAGCCATAGTCCCTATTACAGATGTAATAGAGGAGGCCTCTTCCGGGGTAGACTCTTCTGCAGCCATCACAGTCACAGCCTCTAGTACAGATGTAGCAGAGGAGTCCTCTTCCAGGAAAAATGTTGGTGTCATGACAACAGATGGTGGTGTGTCTGGTTTGGTTATGGAGGACTGTAGTGCAGTTCTAGGAATGCAGTTCTAGGGTCTGCACAGATTAGGAATACATCCAGCACGAATTGTACCCAGCCAAAAACAAAATGGTGCAAATTCTATGTTTGGGGCATCTGTAAACATGGAATATCAGGGAAAACGAATGGGGCATGCAACTTTGAGCATCCCAAAAAATTCCGCGACCTCCTGTCTAAGGGAGTGTGTCGTTCTACTTCTTGCAATACTTCCACCCTGAGATGTGTCATTCTTCAGTCCTTGAAAAACAATGTTACAATACCAATTGCAATGCATACCATTTAAAAGAGACCAGGAGGCACACACCCCGTACACCCCGCAGCTATGACAACGCCCCAAGTGATTTTTTAGTGGTAGGAAACGAAGAAAGAAAATGGAAAGAAATAACCAAAATAGTCCACCACCTTGGAGCCTTGTTAGACTGGAGGCACAGCCAGTGGCCCCTCCAGACTCACAACTACTGATGCCAACAACAAAATCCCCCCAACAAACATGCAACACAACCTCATTCATATTTGCTAATATACAGGGCCTTAAGCCATCCACCAACAACGTAATACGTTTCATTAATGGACTTCTAGGGGAGTCAAATGCACTGTTTACAGCCTTCACAGAGACCCACGCAAAAGATTACTTTGACAGTGAAATATGGATACCTGGATTCAACCTTTTCAGATGCGACAGAAAGAACAGGCAACAAGGGGGGGGGGTTGGCCTGTATGTCAGTCTCTCTCATTTGCACAGAGATACTGAACACCACAAATGATGTTGAAGTTCTGACAATAAAAATTGAGAACCAAAACTTAGTCATTGTACTTGTACATAAGCCACCAGGTGCAGCTTCCCAACAGTTCAAAGAACAACTATCAAAAATTTACTCCTGTTTGGAAAACTTTCCAGCCCCATCCCCAAACATCTTGCTGCTTGGTGACTTCAATCGAAGGCACACAAAATGGAAGAATATAGCAAATAATGTTATAGCAGAAACAATCCCTGGAGGCAGCTCAGATGAAAAGTCACACACACAGGAGCTGCTGAATTTCTGCAACAAACACACCCACTGGAGAACACACTGGACCTTATTTTCACAAATAATGAGGACCTGGTAAGAAACACATCAAAAACAACAAATTATGATCACAATCTAATCGAAATCCAAACTTGCATGCACAAGAGTTCTGATCAGCAAAAGGCATATAGCAATGAGGGTACCTTTACCAAATTCAACTTCAACAACAAGAACATCATCTGGTTTCAGGTAAACTATGCTCTGGTATAAACCTTGGTAATAAATACCGACAAGTTGGTTTAGAAAGACACGTAAGCAAACACTATAACATATTTATTAGAAAACGTTTCGGTCCTGGAACCTTGATCACTTCTGAAGTGATCAAGGTTCCAGGACCGAAACGTTTTCTAATAAATATGTTATAGTGTTTGCTTACGTGTCTTTCTAAACCAAACTATGCTCTAAATGAAACATGCTACCTGGTGGTTACCTGGAGGTTATTCCGGGGATCAACGCCCCCGCGGCCCGGTCCATGACCAGGCCTCCCGATGGATCAGGGCCTGATCAACTAGGCTGTTACTGCTGGCCGCACGCAGTCCAACGTACGAGCCACAGCCCGGCTGATCCGGCACTGACTTTAGGTATCTGTCCAGCTCTCTCTTGAAGGCAGCCAGGGGTTTATTGGCAATTCCCCTAATGCTTGATGGGAGGCTGTTGAACAGTTTTGGGCCCCGGACACTTATGGTGTTTTCCCTTAGTGTACCAATGGCGTCCCTACTTTTTATTGGGGGCATTTTGCATCGCCTGCCCAGTCTTTTACTTTCGTAGGGAGTGATTTCTGTGTGCAGATTTGGAACCATTCCTTCCAAGATTTTCCAAGTGTAGATTATGATATATCTCTCCCTCCTGCGTTCCAACGAGTACAAGTCAAGTGCTTCCAAGCGTTCCCAGTAGTTAAGGTGCTTGACAGAACTTATACGTGCAGTAAAGGATCTCTGTACACTCTCTAGATCTGCGATTTCACCTGCTTTGAATGGAGATGTTAATGTACAGCAGTATTCCAGCCTAGAGAGAACAAGTAATTTGAAAAGGATCATGGGCTTGGCATCTCTCGTTTTGAACGTTCTCATTATCCATCCTATCATTTTCTTTGCACGTGCGATCGTGGCACTGTTGTGATCCTTGAAAGTGAGATCCTCAGACATTACTACTCCCAGGTCCCTTACGTTATTTTTCCGCTCTATTGTATGGCCGGAGTCAGTAGTATACTCTGTTCTAGTTATCTCCTCCAGTTTTCCATAACGGAGTAGTTGGAATTTGTCCTCATTGAACATCATATTGTTTACCGTTGCCCACTGGAAAACTTTGTTTATATCTTCTTGGAGGTTAACCGCGTCCTCAGCAGATGACAGCCTCATGCAGATCCTAGTATCATCCGCAAAGGATGATACGGTGCTGTGGTGTATATCTCTGTCTATGTCTGATATGAGGATAAGGATAGATTGATGGACTGACCACATCGACTCAAGGTTGAGGGACTGATTACCTCATTCTCCTCCTGTTCTTCAAGATTCTCCTTTGTATGGACTGATGAAGCCACTGCGTGGCGAAACGTTTCCGCAATAAAGATACCAAAGAGTTGCACATGTGTCTAATTTATCAACGCAAGGAAGTGCTAACCAGGGAAGTGGAAAACATAGAGCTAAAGTTAAAGGAATCATACAGGATCCAGGAGAGACAAGAGGAACTAGAAGCAATTAATGAAATTGAAAGAAATTCGAAATATTTATTTTCATACGCCAAAAACAAGGCAAAAACCACTTATAGTATAGGGCCGCTGCTCAGACAAGATGGATCCTACACAGACGACAAAGAAAAATCATAAAAATCATAAAAAAATCCCATATCATAAAAATCTTTGAAAGAGTTCTAAGAAGCAGTATAGCAAACTACTTGGACTCCCAAAATTTGCACAACCCAGGGCAACATGGTTTCAGAGCATGTCGCTCCTGCCTTTCGTAACTGCTTGACCACTATGATATGGTCCTAGATGCACTGGAAAACAAACAGAACGCAGATGTAGTATACACAGATTCAGCAAAAGCCTTTGACAAGTGCGACCATGGTGTAATAACACACAAAATACGTGCTAAAGGGATAACTGGCAAAGTAGGCAGATGGATCTTCAACTTTCTAACCAATCGCACACAAAGAGTAGTGGTAAACAGAGTTAAATCAGATGCTGCCATAGTGAAGAGCTATGTCCCACAAGGCACAGTACTCGCACCTATCCTGTTCCTTATTCTCATATCAGACACAGAGATGTAAACCATAGCACTGTATCAACCTTTGCAGACGATACTAGGATCTGCATGAGAGTGTCATCCATTGAGGACACGGTAAAGCTCCAAGAAGATATAAACCAAGTTTCCCAATGGGCAACAGAGAACAATATGATGTTCATTGAAGACAAATTCCAACTACTCCGTTATGGAAAACTGGAGGAAATAACTAGGACTGAGTATACTACAAACTCCAATCACACAATAGAGCGGAAAAGTAATGTGAAGGACCTGGGTGTGGTAATGTCCGAAGACCTCACCTTCAAGGACCACAACAATGCCATTATCACATCTGCGAGGAAACTGATAGCATGGATAATGAGAAAATTCAAGACAAGAGATGCTTAGCCAATGATGATCCTTTTTAAATCACTTGTTCTCTCTAGGCTGGAATACTGCTGTACATTAACATCCCCATTCATGGAAGGTGAAATTGCAGCTCTAGAGAATGTACAGAGAACCTTTACTGCACGTATAAGTTCCATCAAACACCTTAACTACTGGGAACGCCTGGAAGCACTTGACTTGTACTCACTGGAGCGCAGGCAAGAGAGAGATCATAATCTACACTTGGAAGATTCCTGGAAGATTCTATATTGATAATGCTACTGGATGGCGAAACGTCTACAATAAAGATAACCAGATGTTGCACATGTGTCTTAACTTCCACACCGTAGTTCTGTCGGTGGTAACAGCACCACACTGTAGTTCTGTCTGGGTAGCAGCACCACACTGTAGTTCTGTTCTGGGGTAGAAGCACCACACTGTAGTTCTGTCTGGGGTAGAAGCACCACACTGTAGTTCTGTCTGGGGTAGAAGCACCACACTGTAGTTCTGTCTGGGGTAGAAGCACCACACTGTAGTTCTGTCTGGGGTAGAAGCACCACACTGTAGTTCTGTCTGGGGTAGAAGCACCACACTGTAGTTCTGTCTGGGGTAGAAGCACCACACTGTAGTTCTGTCTGGGGTAGAAGCACCACACTGTAGTTCTGTCTGGGGTAGAAGCACCACACTGTAGTTCTGTCTGGGGTAGAAGCACCACACTGTAGTTCTGTCTGGGGTAGAGCACCACACTGTAGTTCTGTCTGGGGTAGAAGCACCACACTGTAGTTCTGTCTGGGGTAGAAGCACCACACTGTAGTTCTGTCTGGGGTAGAAGCACCACACTGTAGTTCTGTCTGGGGTAGAAGCACCACACTGTAGTTCTGTCTGGGGTAGAAGCACCACACTGTAGTTCTGTCTGGGGTAGAAGCACCACACTGTAGTTCTGTCTGGGGTAGAAGCACCACACTGTAGTTCTGTCTGGGGTAGAAGCACCACACTGTAGTTCTGTCTGGGGTAGAAGCACCACACTGTAGTTCTGTCTGGGGTAGAAGCACCACACTGTAGTTCTGTCTGGGGTAGAAGCACCACACTGTAGTTCTGTCTGGGGTAGAAGCACCACACTGTAGTTCTGTCTGGGGTAGAAGCACCACACTGTAGTTCTGTCTGGGGTAGAAGCACCACACTGTAGTTCTGTCTGGGGTAGAAGCACCACACTGTAGTTCTGTCTGGGGTAGAAGCACCACACTGTAGTTCTGTCTGGGGTAGAAGCACCACACTGTAGTTCTGTCTGGGGTAGAAGCACCACACTGTAGTTCTGTCTGGGGTAGAAGCACCACACTGTAGTTCTGTCTGGGGTAGCAGCACCACACTGTAGTTCTGTCTGGGGTAGAAGCACCACACTGTAGTTCTGTCTGGGGTAGCAGCACCACACTGTAGTTCTGTCTGGGGTAGCAGCACCACACTGTAGTTCTGTCTCGGGTAGAAGCACCACACTGTAGTTCTGTCTGGGGTAGAAGCACCACACTGTAGTTCTGTCTGGGGTAGAAGCACCACACTGTAGTTCTGTCTGGGGTAGAAGCACCACACTGTAGTTCTGTCTGGGGTAGAAGCACCACACTGTAGTTCTGTCTGGGGTAGAAGCACCACACTGTAGTTCTGTCTGGGGTAGAAGCACCACACTGTAGTTCTGTCTGGGGTAGAAGCACCACACTGTAGTTCTGTCTGGGGTAGAAGCACCACACTGTAGTTCTGTCTGGGGTAGAAGCACCACACTGTAGTTCTGTCTGGGGTAGAAGCACCACACTGTAGTTCTGTCTGGGGTAGAAGCACCACACTGTAGTTCTGTCTGGGGTAGCAGCACCACACTGTAGTTCTGTCTGGGGTAGAAGCACCACACTGTAGTTCTGTCTGGGGTAGAAGCACCACACTGTAGTTCTGTCTGGGGTAGAAGCACCACACTGTAGTTCTGTCTGGGGTAGAAGCACCACACTGTAGTTCTGTCTGGGGTAGAAGCACCACACTGTAGTTCTGTCTGGGGTAGAAGCACCACACTGTAGTTCTGTCTGGGGTAGAAGCACCACACTGTAGTTCTGTCTGGGGTAGAAGCACCACACTGTAGTTCTGTCTGGGGTAGAAGCACCACACTGTAGTTCTGTCTGGGGTAGAAGCACCACACTGTAGTTCTGTCTGGGGTAGAAGCACCACACTGTAGTTCTGTCTGGGGTAGAAGCACCACACTGTAGTTCTGTCTGGGGTAGAAGCACCACACTGTAGTTCTGTCTGGGGTAGAAGCACCACACTGTAGTTCTGTCTGGGGTAGAAGCACCACACTGTAGTTCTGTCTGGGGTAGAAGCACCACACTGTAGTTCTGTCTGGGGTAGAAGCACCACACTGTAGTTCTGTCTGGGGTAGAAGCACCACACTGTAGTTCTGTCTGGGGTAGAAGCACCACACTGTAGTTCTGTCTGGGGTAGAAGCACCACACTGTAGTTCTGTCTGGGGTAGAAGCACCACACTGTAGTTCTGTCTGGGGTAGAAGCACCACACTGTAGTTCTGTCTGGGGTAGAAGCACCACACTGTAGTTCTGTCTGGGGTAGCAGCACCACACTGTAGTTCTGTCTGGGGTAGAAGCCACCACACTGTAGTTCTGTCTGGGGTAGAGCACCACACTGTAGTTCTGTCTGGGGTAGCAGCACCACACTGTAGTTCTGTCTGGGGTAGAAGCACCACACTGTAGTTCTGTCTGGGGTAGAAGCATCACACTGTAGTTCTGTCTGGGGTAGAAGCACCACACTGTAGTTCTGTCTGGGGTAGCAGCACCACACTGTAGTTCTGTCTGGGGTAGCAGCACCACACTGTAGTTCTGTCTGGGGTAGCAGCACCACACTGTAGTTCTGTCTGGGGTAGAAGCACCACACTGTAGTTCTGTCTGGGGTAGAAGCACCACACTGTAGTTCTGTCTGGGGTAGAAGCACCACACTGTAGTTCTGTCTGGGGTAGAAGCACCACACTGTAGTTCTGTCTGGGGTAGAAGCACCACACTGTAGTTCTGTCTGGGGTAGAAGCACCACACTGTAGTTCTGTCTGGGGTAGAAGCACCACACTGTAGTTCTGTTTGGGGTAGAAGCATCACACTATAGCTGAACATTCTAATTTTGCTCAAATACATGACGTGGTTTTTAATGATTGCCCCAGTCATACTGTATATATACAGTCCTACAGTCCTACTGTATATATACAGTCCTACAGTCCTACCGTATATATAGTCCTACAGTCCTACCGTATATATACAGTCCTACAGTCCTACTGTATATATACAGTCCTACAGTCCTACCGTATATATACAGTCCTACAGTCCTACCGTATATATACAGTCCTACTGTATATATACAGTCCTACAGTCCTACCGTATATATACAGTCCTACAGTCCTACCGTATATATACAGTCCTACAGTCCTACTGTATATATACAGTCCTACAGTCCTACTGTATATATACAGTCCTACAGTCCTACTGTATATATACAGTCCTACAGTCCTACTGTATATATACAGTCCTACAGTCATACTGTATATATACAGTCCTACAGTCCTACTGTATATATACAGTCCTGCAGTCATACTGCATATATACAGTCCTGCAGTCATACTGTGTATATACAGTCCTACAGTCATACTGCATATATACAGTCATACTGTATATAGACAGTCCTACAGTCATACTGTGTATATACAGTCATACTGTGTATATACAGTCATACTGTGTATATACAGTCATACAGTATATATAGTCATACAGTACATATACAGTGTTGTGAATTATGCCCATGCACGACATTTTTTATTCGAGTATATTCCACTTACGAGGTTTCACTTAACATTACATAGCGGACTTCTCTAGTAGCTACAGTGAAGATTTTCGAGTTGATATTATTATCTGGCCTCATGTATCATAATACTAGGATATTGTTTTTTAATTTTATTATTATTATAATGTTAGGTTATTATTGGAATCTGTGTTTGTCAATAATGGTGCAATTGTCTTGATGCACCAGGTAAATGACCGGACGCTAGTTTACTGCCGGGTTTACTTCTCCTGACCCACCTCACGTAGGGATATACGGTCACTTTTTTTTTTTTTTTTTTTTTTTAAAGATTAGCCGGTATTCTCCCGGCCCGGGCCTGTTCCAAGTGGTGGCCCGGCGTTGGCTCCCTCTTTAGGGAGTATCTGAGATGTAAGTCTCCCATGGGAGGAGGCACAAGTACCTGGAGTTTACCTCCTCATCTTTGGGACCAACTGTCCCCAGGCCTAGCCACAAGCTAGGCCTCTCTGGTCTGCCATCCCCGCCTCAAGGAGGCAAATGGGAATGACAGTCTTCTGAGCTAAAGGCTCGGGCTCAGGCACCTACCCTACCCTAGAAGGGTTAGGCATGGTATCGATGTCATATGGTCACTGTCAGGCAGCAGGTTCAGGCCCTCAGCCGTTAACACAATTCTTCCTGGTGCTCTAGAATATTACTTAGTTTCTTGCATGGAACAATATAGAATATTTCTTAGCAGATAACTGTGGGTTATGATGTGGAATA
This sequence comes from Cherax quadricarinatus, assembly GCF_026875155.1. Taxonomy (NCBI): domain Eukaryota; kingdom Metazoa; phylum Arthropoda; class Malacostraca; order Decapoda; family Parastacidae; genus Cherax; species Cherax quadricarinatus. The sequence goes on along the minus strand of NC_069435.1, from coordinate 13,444,473 downwards.
ATTGCTCAGTTTAAACCTCTATATTCTAGAAATCACTAATCCAAATATTACGACCCCTTGCAAGGGATCATTGGCGAAACTTCTAGTATAGACAGAATTTACTTTGTTACGAGTTGTCAGTAAGGCATTAACTAATACGTCATATAACGATTGTCTAACTTTAACATTGGGATCTATGCTTTCCTGGTAAAATCTTATGTCTATAACCTATAACTTCCTAACAAATCGAACACAAAGAGTAGTGGTCAACAGAGTTAAATCAGAGGCTGCCATGGTGAAGAGCTCTGTTCCACAAGGCACAGTACTCGCCCCCATCATATTCCTTATCCTCATATCAGACATAGACAGACATATACATCACAGCACCGTATCATCCTTTGCGGATGATGCTAGGATCTGCATGAGGTTGTCATCTGCTGAGGACGCGGTTAACCTCCAAGAAGATATAAACAAAGTTTTCCAGTGGGCAACGGAAAACGATATGATGTTCAATGAGGACAAATTCCAACTACTCCGTTATGGAAAACTGGAGGAGATAATAACTAGAACAGAGTATACTACAGACTCTGGCCATACAATAGAGCGGAAAAATAATGTAAGGGACCTGGGAGTAGTAATGTCTGAGGATCTCACTTTCAAGGATCACAACAGTGCCACGATCGCACGTGCAAAGAAAATGATAGGATGGATAATGAGAACGTTCAAAACGAGAGATGCCAAGCCAATGATGATCCTTTTCAAATCACTTGTTCTCTCTAGGCTGGAATACTGCTGTACATTAACATCTCCATTCAAAGCAGGTGAAATCGCAGATCTAGAGAGTGTACAGAGAACCTTTACTGCACGTATAAGTTCTGTCAAGCACCTTAACTACTGGGAACGCTTGGAAGTACTTGACTTGTACTCGTTGGAACGTAGGAGGGAGAGATATATCATAATCTACACTTGGAAAATCTTGGAAGGAATGGTCCCAAATCTGCACACAGAAATCACTCCCTACGAAAGTAAAAGACTGGGCAGGCGATGCAAAATGCCCCCAATAAAAAGTAGGGGCGCCATTGGTACACTAAGGGAAAACACCATAAGTGTCCGGGGCCCAAAACTGTTCAACAGCCTCCCATCAAGCATTAGGGGAATTGCCAATAAACCTCTGGCTGCCTTCAAGAGAGAGCTGGACAGATACCTAAAGTCAGTGCAGGATCAGCCGGGCTGTGGCTCGTACGTTGGACTGCGTGCGGCCAGCAGTAACAGCCTAGTTGATCAGGCCCTGATCCATCGGGAGGCATGGTCATGGACCGGGCCGCGGGGGCGTTGATCCCCGGAATAATCTCCAGGTATCCAGGTAACCTTCAGGTAACCATATTTATATATAATCGTTCCTTTTATGTAGAAATGTAAAGATAAGTGATCTCATGGTCTTTATTATGAATAAAATTCATAAATTTATGAGTATCTAAGTTTGATATTATTAAAAACACGAATTTTACTCTGGAATTTTGGTCATCTTCACAAGAAAGCAAAAAGGTTAAGCAAAAAGGAAATAAGTCACTGACTTTTTTGAGTTATCCCAGGTTCTCTACACATATGCTGCTATGTATGATAATCTATGTAACTGTATTTGTGTATACCTGAATGAACTTACTTATAAAATATTCATTGAATAAGCACAGCTACATTGCCGCTCAATACCCTTGTTGTGTATGAAGTTTTACCCCCTCCCCCCCCTAGATAAAGCCAATATAACAACTGATTCCCCAGCAATAGAATCAGTGGAACACGTTAACCCTTCCACACGTAACAACAGTCATACAGTATATAAACAAGCCATTTGAGATCCATTAACACCTAAATGTTTTTATCCATACTAACATTAAATATACTACTATCACTAACTTTCCAGATCACTTCGTGCGTAAGGTTTTCAAGATAACTTTCCAATACGTAATGCGTATGAACGAAAAATTTCACTTATTCCTCAATTTAACTAAATAGGCCTAAATGGTGCAAGTGGAACCGAAACGTCGTCGTAAGTGCCTCTATATGTGAGGATTATTTGTGTATTGTTCCAGTCACGGTACCTACCTACCTGGAGGTAGATAGGTATTGTGCCTCTTTGTTCTATGTAATTAGGCCTAAATTTGCTGCCAACTTCCATATACTTTGTGTGTGTGTGTGTGTGTGTGTGTGTGTGTGTGTGTGTGTGTGTGTGTGTGTGTGTGTGTGTGTGTGTGTGTGTTCAGCTTGTACCTGTGTCCCAGTACACCTGCTCATCTTAGTTCACATTTTTTTTACACCAATCAATTTTACAGGATAAGAGCTGTTATCCTACCTCAGCTCTACGGTACCCAGGATGCCACCCACAGCAGTCGGCTAACACCCGGGTACCTACTTTATACTAGGTAAACAGGGGCAGTAGGTGTAAGAAAACATACCCAACGTTTCCACCGTACCGGGGATAGGTCCCAGGACACACTATGTGAGCCGAGTGCGCTACCAACCGAGCTATGTGCAATATTAGCTGTTCACTGTTTACGTCATAATGTGTTTACTGATCCTCTGTTAACGTCGTCAGGTTTAGATCCTTCACGTTTTTTTTTTAACTTACCGGCCGTTTCCCACCGAGGCAGGGTGACCCGAAAAAAGAAGAAACACATTCATCATCACTCACTCCATCCCTGTCTTGCACATCTCCACCCCTCTAACATGTATATGAATTCCTCTCAATTCTGGGGCTATTTTGGTTGCAAATCATTAAATCTTTGACAGTTTCTGCACATGCTGGAGTAGCAGAGCTACCTCACCGTAGGTTGGCACTTAAGGGACACGTAAGTTCCCCCGTCTTCTAATAACAAGTTCATTTTTGGAGAGGTCTGAGGTGTGCTCACACCTCTGCAACAACAAATGTCCTCAAAGATTTGTTAAGTTATACCATGAATTAAGTAAAGATCCTAGACTACACCTTACGAAACAGACAAAGCAAATGCGATAGTAATTACGGACAAGGTTGATTATAGTGGAAAAATGAACATGTTATTAGAAGACGGAGGAACTTACGTTCCTCTTAAGTTACTCCAAGAAATGAGAGGAATGCACTACCAGGAGAAACTGAAGAAACTAAACCTGGCGACCTTGGCAAGTGCGTGGCCGCGCGCTCACACATTTGTATTCGACGCTGCGTCTGCGTGTAGGGGGTGGGGCGGGGGGGGTCTGTGTAGCAGCTCCCGGCCCTGCCTCCTGAATGTGTCAATGTGGGCAAGTAAAGCTTTCAATTACTTTGCGTTTATTATTATTAAACAATTATTATAAGGACTTGGGGGCGCTGGGGAGGGGGGGGGGTGACATTAACAAAACACTTTCATCGTTTTGTGGGCGGTGTCCAGCTAAGACACCAGCATGGAAATAAATGGTATAAAATACCGACACAATGGCAATATAAACACAAATGCAGTATAATGTGATCCTTTATTGACTACGTTTCGCCCACACAGTGGGCTTTTTCAAGTCACAAACCGAACTACCTGGGGTGGAAGGAACGCGAGTATTTATAGTCCAGCTGAGGTCAGGTGAAGAATGCTGCATCTGATGATGTACCGAGTGGGGTTATAGAGTCTAAAAACTTGGGTAGCTTGGAAAGGAGATTGGATAAGTTGTGAGCAGACCTTCTACAGTGTTCTTATGTGGGATAGCGATGAAGAAGTTTCTTGGCAGGTGGTTCAGCTATGTTATAGAAGCCACTATTCTGGTTTAAGTTGTCGGATATGGAAATGAGTGATGATTCCAGGATTCTTCGGTATTGAGTGTTGTCTTCTGTGGCAATAAGTCTTGAGTTTCTGTAGTTTATCAAGTGGTTGTGTGAATTACGGTGTTGTACGCAGGCATTCCTTGTGTCGTCAGACCTGCTTGCGTATTGGTGTTCTGAAATACGTGTTTGGAGGTCCCTTGATGTTTCGCCCACGTATGACTTGTTGCAGTCATTACAAGGGATTATGTATACCCCTGCAGAGGATGGAGGCTTGTCCTGCCTACTACTGGTGATGTCCTTGATGGTCGTGGTTGTGGAGGTAGATACTTGGAATGATGTTTTGGCAAAGATGTTGGAAACATGTTTGGCAATGGAGTTGGTGGGAAGGACTATGTATCTCTTCTCGGCAGTGTCTTCTCTGGGTGTGTTGAAGATGTTTAATGCTCGCCGTCTGCAGTCTCTGATGAAGTGACGAGGATAGTGGAGTTTAGAAAATATTTGTTCAATTATAGTGCATTCTTCCTCAAGGAACTCGTTGCTGCAGATTCTGAGTGGACGCAGGAAGAAGCCTATAATTACACCACGTTTGGTTTTGGTGTCGTGGTGAGAGTAGAAGTGGAGAAGATCGTTTTGGTTGGTGGGTTTTCGATAGACTTTAAAACGAAGTTCGTGGTCAGCTTTGCAGAGCAGGACATCAAGGAAAGGAAGAGTGTTGTCGACTTCTTCTTCAAGTGTGAACTGGATTGAAGGCTCGACCTGGTTGAGCTTGTCTTGGAGAGCTTGAACGTTGAAGCGTTTAGGAGTTATGAGGAGAATGTCGTCAACATAACGGAGCCAAGTGACAGACGAAGGAATAATGGTGGAGAAACGTTCGGCTTCTAGATGTTCCATGTATAGGTTCGCCAGGACTGCACTGAGTGGCGAACCCATGGGTAGTCCAAAAGTCTGCTGAAAGAGGTGATTTTCGAAAGAGAAACACGTAAAGCCAACACATAGTTCAACAAGGTCGATGAAATCGCTGGCTGGAATGGGAAGATCAAGTGAATCGTCAATTTTTCTGCGCAAGAGATCGATGGCTTGTGTAGTAGGTACTTTGGTGAATAGGGAAGTCACGTCAAGGCTGGAAAGTTTCTTGTTCCTGATGTTGATGTTGCGAATGCGATTGAGAAGATCACCCGAGTGTTTGAGATGTGCTGGACTGATAGTCCCCAAGAGTTTAGAGAGGTGTTTGGCGAGAATTCCTGAGAGCTGGTGGGGAGCACTGCCTATTCCCGAGGATATGGGCCTCAGTGGGATACCAGGCTTGTGAGTCTTTGGCAGGCCGTACATTCTGGCAGGTCTGGGGTTGCTGGGGATGGTGTGCAGAAGTTTCTTCCCTTGTTCAACCAGAATAGTGGCTTCTATAACATAGCTGAACCACTTGCCAAGAAACTTCTTCATCGCTATCCCACATAAGAACACTGTAGAAGGTCTGCTCACAACTTATCCAATCTCCTTTCCAAGCTACCCAAGTTTTTAGACTCTATAACCCCACTCGGTACATCATCAGATGCAGCATTCTTCACCTGACCTCAGCTGGACTATAAATACTCGCATTCCTTCCACCCCAGGTAGTTCGGTTTGTGACTTGAAAAAGCCCACTGTGTGGGCGAAACGTAGTAATAAAGGATCACATTATACTGCATTTGTGTTTATATTGCCATTAAGACACCAGCAACACTACCACAACCACCAACACTACCACAACCACCAACACTACCACAACCACCAGCACTATCACAACCACCAACACTACCACAACCACCAACACTACCACAACCACCAGCACTATCACAACCACCAACACTACCACAACCAACACTACCACAACCACCAGCACTATCACAACCACCAACACTACCATAACCACCAACACTACCACAACCACCAGCACTATCACAACCACCAGCACTACCACAACCACCAGCACTATCACAACCACCAACACTACCACAACCACCAACACTACCACAACCACCAGCACTATCACAACCACCAACAGTACCACAACCACCAGCACTATCACAACCACCAACACTACCACAACCACCAACACTACCACAACCAACAACACTACCACAACCACCAACACTACCACAACCACCAGCACTATCACAACCACCAACACTACCACAACCACCAAACACTACCACAACCAACAACACTACCACAACCACCAACACTACCACAACCACCAGCACTATCACAACCACCAACACTACCACAACCACCAACACTGCCACAACCAACAACACTACCACAACCACCAACACTGCCACAACCAACAACACTACCACAACCACCAACACTGCCACAACCAACAACAGTATCACAGCCACCAACATATCACAACCAACAACACTATCACAACCAACCAGATTGTCACAATCAACACTACCACAACCAACACTATTATCACAACCACCAACGTATCACAACCAACAACACTACCACAACCAACAACACTATCACAACCAACCAGATTGTCACAATCAACACTACCACAACCAACACTATTATCACAACCACCAACATATCACAACCAACACTATCACAACCAACAAGACTGCTAGAACCACCACTATTACAACCAACAACTCTCCCACAACCACCACCACCATATCACAACCAACAACACCCACATGACCTGCCTGCTCACACACCCTCCCTGGTCTCACAACTTCCATCCTCACACACCCTACCTGCTCACACACCCTCCCTGGTCTCACAACTTCCATCCTCACACACCCTGCCTGCTCACACACCCTCCCTACTCTCACACCTTGCAGGCTCACACAGCCTCTCTGCTCACATACCCTCACTGCTAACACTCCCTGCCTGCCCACACACCCTGCCTGCTTACACACCCTGCCTGCTCACACACCCTGCCTGCTCACACACCCTCCCTGGTCTCTCGACTTCCATCCTCACACACCCTGCCTGCTCACACACCCTCCCTGGTCTCTCAACTTCCATCCTCACACACCCTGCCTGCTCACACACCCTCCCTGGTCTCACAACTTCCATCCTCACACACCCTGCGGGCTCACACAGCCTCCCTGCTCACATACCCTCACTGCTAACACTCCCTGCCTGCCCACACACCCTGCCTGCTTACACACCCTGCCTGCTCACACACCCTGCTCACACACACTCCCTGCTCATACACCATCCCTGCTCACACACCCTGCCGGCTCACACACCCTGCCGGCTCACAAACCCTGCCGGAATGCAGAACAAGTGTTTCCTGATGCGGGTCTTAGTCATATGATGACCCGCCACTAAAGCTTTTGGTCACCTGAGGCCTTGCCTGGGCCGCCCACACAATGTTGGTGGGTGTGAGAGACAGACAGCCAGCCAGAGTGCCAATTAAAATCAATTTACTAAAGTCTACATTATCCAGGTTTAAGTACCAGATGCTATGTTAACGTCATGTATTGCCAGTTAATGGTGGTAAAACCTGTTGGTAGCCTGGCCCAGGGTCGGTCTGCTGGACCAGGAAAACATAAGAATGGAGGAACACTGCAGAAGGCCTACTGGCCTATACAAGGCAGGTCCTTATCAAAACCACCCCAACCCAAAGCTACCCATGAATTTACTCCCGTACCCAATGACCCCAATCAAACCCATCCCCTCCCACTCATATATTTGTCTAATCTCATTTTAAAGCCACCCAAGGTCCTAGCCTCTATCACCCTACTCGGAAGATTGTTTCACGCATAAAAACATAAGAAGGAACACTGCAGCAGGCCTACTAGCCCTTGCGAGGCAGGTCCAAGTCTCCTACCGGCTTAAGCCAATGCCCTAACCCGTCAAAATAAACATATCAGCACCCTAAGACATGACCCTGGCGCCTTTACTGTTTATCCTCATAGCAGACAGATCAAAACACTCACCACAGTTTTGTATCTTCATTTACGAATAACAAAAGAACATACAAACACAAGAAAGGAGGAACACTGCAACAGGCCTGTTGGCCCATACTAGGCAGGTCCTTTACAATCCATCAAGCTCAAGCTCAACCAGGTCGAGCCCTCCATCCAGTTCACACTAGAAGAAGTCGACAACACACTTCATTTCCTCGATGTTCTTTTCTGCAAAACTGATCATGAACTTCGTTTTAAAGTCTATCGGAAACCTACCAACACGATCTTCTGCACTTCTACTCTCACAAATAACAAAAAAAAGGCACAATACCGTGACTGGAACAATACACAAATAACCCGCACATAGAAGAGAGGAGCTTACGACGACGTTTCAGTCCGACTTGGACCGTGAAGACTTGTTCGTGTGCTCTTGGGTGAAGACTTGTTCGTGTGCTCTCTGTGAATCTGAACCAGGATGCCCTCTCTTGAGCAACTCGACCAGCAGCTAAAAGAGGAGCTTAGGGTTGCTAAGCTGGAGATATGGTGGCGACTAACGTTGGAGAACAAGAGGATTCGTAGTAATCCTGTTGTGAGTCCTCACGTTAAGAGAGGAACCTGGTCAGTGGCTGCACAACATGGAACCAAGCTGAGGATCAAGAAGACTGATGGAGAGGCAGAAACAATGAAGAACCAGAAGACTACTGTGGAAACTTCCAACCCATTTTCGGTGCTACCTGACGAATGTGGGTTGTCTACTGGGAATGTCACAGCGAGCACCAAGGAAGCATTGGCAGACGTGAGGGAAACATCCCTAGAAACCCCAACGAAGACCATCGAGAACGTCATGACGAATTCCACAAGTGAAGGTAAGAACACTTTTAGTTGGAGACAGTCAGGTTAAGCTTATGGATAGGGCGTTTTGTCTTAGGGACAGGAAGAGGAGGCAGAGGGTATGTTTTCCTGGGGCTGGGATGGGAGATATTGTTAGCCGTCTGGACGACGACATGAAAGGCAATGGGAGCAATCCTATTATCTGCCTCAGTGTGGGAAGCAATGGTGTTGGCAGACGTAGGATTGAGAACCTGATTAGCAGGTATAGGTCAGAAATAGAAATAATTAGGAAAAAGGGTGGGAACCCTGTCATATGTGGTATTTTGCCAAGGAGAGGAGTTGGAAACGAATGGTTGCCCAGGGCAATTGGTGTCAATTGCTGGCTGGACAAATACTGTAAGGAAAATGCAGTAACATTCATTGACAAATGGGACCTCTTCTATAGCAGAAATGACATGTATGCCAGGGATAGGGTACACTTATCTAGGTCTGGGGTGGGGGCACTAGGAACTGCAGTGGAGGGAGCTGTTAGGACTTTAAACTAGGAATAGTTAGCGGTATGGGTTTTGGCGAGAAAACAGTGAGGTCCCAGTGTAGTAATATGAGTACTAGGAGAACTAGTAATAGGCAGAATGAGGTGAATATTGGAAAGCCAGTGGCACTAGGTGACAAGGACAGTAATAGTTTTATTGGAAAAACAGAAATGAGCAGGAAGGGTAAAGAGAAAGGAGGGTATTTAAAAATATATTATGCTAATAGCCGTAGTGCTAGGAATAAGATGGACGAGTTGAGATTAGTGCTAGTGAAGGTAACACTGATGTATTTGCCATAACTGAGACGTGTTTTAATTCAAAAAGTCGGGACATGCCTGCAGAATGTCACATTCAGGGTTTTAAATTGTTCTAAGTATATAGAAGTATCGGGAAGGGGGGTCGGGTGGCACTGTATGTCCGAGATCACTTTAACTGTTGCATAAAAATGGGTATTACACATACAGAGTCTGTTTGGATAGAATTTTCAGAGGGGCATGAAAAATTTATTTTAGGAGTGATATACCGTCCCCCAAACATAGATAAGGACCAAGGGAGACTACTATGGGATGAAATTGTTAAGGCCACAAGGTACGATAATGTAGTAATTCTAGGAGACTTTAACTTTAATCATACTAATTGGAATTTCTTGACTGGGAATTTAGAATCTAACGACTTCTTAGTAGTTCAGGATTGTCTTTTTAGGCAGTTTGTGACAGAGCCTACAAGGGGAAATAACCTGCTTGACTTGCTTCTGGCAAACAAGGAAATCCTTGTTAATAATTTAGAAATTACAGAGGAACTCGACACAAGCAATCACAAATCAATTACCTTTAGCATTGAATGGAAGTATGACAGTAGGGATAATTCAGTAATGGTCCCAGATTTTTGCTTAGCAGATTACAATGGGCTTAAAGAACACTTATCATTTGTGGACTGGAGTAACGAAGAGAGCTATCAGCATGACAGCTTTAACACAATACATGCTGCCCAAAGGACATTTATCTCATATAAGGAAATTAGATCGAATAGAAATGACCCCAAATGGATGAATAATAGGCTCAAATATCTTTTAGGACAGAAAAAAGGAATTTATAGGCATATCAAGAGGTGAGGGTCATCTTATGAATCAGTATATTGACATTAAGAGGGATGTTAAAAATGGGATAAGAAAAGCTAAACGGGAGTATGAAATTAAAGTTGCTAGGGATTCGAAAACTAACCCAAAAAGTTTTTTCAAAGTTTATAGAACAAAAAGTCAGAGATAAGATAGGTCCCCTTAACAATAAATCTGGGCACCTTACTGACAAGGAGAATGAAATGTGCTCTATTCTTAATAATCATTTTCTCTCGGTTTTCACTCATGAAGACACTAACAATAACCCAGTAATTAATTTTTATAGTGGGCCTGAAGATGATAAATTATGTAATATCACAGTCACTACCGAAATGGTTATCAAACAGATAGACCGGTTAAAGCAAAATAAATCCCCGGGCCCTGATGAACTTTTTTCAAGGGTTCTTAAAGAATGTAAAATGGAACTCTGTGAACCTTTAACTAATATTTTTAATTTATCTCTTCAAACAGGTGTAGTGTCTGATATGTGGAAGATGGCTAATGTAATTCCTATTTTTAAAGCAGGGAACAAGTGGTTACCGTCAAATTACCGCCCAATAAGCCTAACCTCAATTGTAGGCAAATTACTAGAGTCAATTATAGCTGATAATAAAAGAAGCCATCTCGATAACCATAGCTTGATTAATGATACTCAGCATGGATTCACGAGGGGTCGTTCCTGCCTAACTAATTTATTAACCTTCTTCAGTAAAGCTTTTGAGGCCGTTGATAAGTGGAAAATGGCAAATGTGATACCTATTTTCAAAACAGGTGACAGGTCCTTAGCTTCGAACTATAGACCAATAAGCCTAACCTCCATAGTGGGAAAATTTATGGAATCAATAATTGCCGAGGCAGTTCGTAGCCACCTTGAAAAGCATAAATTAATCAACGAATCTCAGCATGGTTTTACAAAGGGGCGTTCCTGCCTTACGAATTTATTAACTTTTCTCACTAAGGTATTTGAGGAGGTAGATCATGGTAATGAATATGATATTGTGTATATGGACTTCAGTAAGGCTTTTGACAGGGTCCCACATCAGAGACTATTGAGGAAAATTAAAGCACATGGAATAGGAGGAGAAATTTTTTCCTGGATAGAGGCATGGTTGACAAATAGGCAGCAGAGAGTTTGCATAAATGGGGAGAAATCAGAGTGGGGAAGTGTCACGAGCGGTGTTCCACAGGGGTCAGTGTTGGGCCCCCTGCTGTTCACAATTACATAAACGACATAGATGAGGGCATAAAGAGCGACATCGGCAAGTTTGCCGATGACACCAAAATAGGCCGTCGAATTCATTCTGACGAGGACATTCGAGCACTCAGGAAGATTTGAATAGACTGATGCAGTGGTCGGAGGAAGTGGCAGATGCAGTTTAATATAGACAAATGCAAAGTTCTAAATGTTGGACAGGACAATAATCATGCCACATATAAACTAAATAATGTAGATCTTAATATTACGGATTGCGAAAAAGATTTAGGAGTTCTGGTTAGCAGTAATCTGAAACCAAGACAACAGTGCATAAGTGTTCGCAATAACGCTAATAGAACCCTTGGCTTCATATCAAGAAGCAAAAATAATAGGAGTCCTCAGGTTGTTCTTCAACTCTAACATCCGGGTTGGGCCTCATTTATTTTAGCTGCACAGTTTTGGTCACCTTATTACAAAATGGATTAAATTTTTGGGAAAATGTAAAAAGGGAGGATGAAAAAAGTTGACCCCATGATCAGAAACCTTCCCTATGAGGTAGCAAAGGGGCCCCTGAATCTGCACTCTTAAAAAGGGACGAGAATTAGGGAAATATGATGAGGTGTATAAATGGAAGACGAAAAAATAAAGGGGATGTAAAATAGTGTCTGAAAATATTACCCAAAAAGGACTGCAGCAAATGGTTTTAAGTTGAAAAATTCAGATTCAAAAGGATATAAAAAAGTACGGGTTTGGCATAGATTGTGGATGAGTGAACAAACTCCCAAGTACCGTTATAGAGGCCGGGAACTTGTGTAGTTTAAAAATAGGTTGGATAAAAAATGAGTGGATTGGGGGGGTGTGAGTTAGACCTGATATTTTGTGCTCCCAGGTCGGTTGCCGTTTCCCCCCTTTGTCAATGTGACCTGCTGACTAGGTTGGGGCTTTGGCTTAACCCGGTAGGGATTGGCCCTGCCTCGCAGGGGCCCGTACCCTTCTGCAGTGTTCCTTCGTTTTAGTTTATGTTCTTTGTCAAAAAAAGAATTCGATATTACTTATTTATTTTTTAGTAAGGTTTTGATAGTCCACATCAGAAACTGTTAAAGAAGTGGCTGCTTGGCACTGGGGGAAAATTGCTGTCAGGACGAGTATAGCTCCCCAATAGGAAGCGAGATATGCTAAATGGGGTTAAATGAGGGGGGTCTGTACAAGTGGCGTTCCACAGGGATCAGTCTTGGGCCCGTTGTTGTTTATAATATATATCAATGACCTTGATGAGGGAATTACTAGTGATATGAGCAAATTCGCCGACGACACAAAGATAGGTAGGATAATTGATTCAAATGTAGAAGTCACGGAACTTCAGGAGGATTTAGACAAACTCAATTCCTGGTCAGAAAAGTAGCAGATGCAGTTCAATGTAGATAAATGGAAGGTTCTGAAGCTCGGGAGTGTCCATAACCCTAGTACTTATCAGTTAAATAACATAGAACTTAGCCATACAGATTGCGAAAAGGATTTGGGAGTTATGGTAAGCAGTAACCTTAACTAAACCAAGACAGCAGTGCTTATGCGTACGTAACAAAGCAAACAGATTACTGGGATTTATATCAAGATGTGTAAGGAACATAAGTCCAGCGGTTATTTTACAGCTTTATACATCATTAGTAAGGCCTCACCTAGATTACGCAGCTCAGTTCTGGTCTCCATATTACAGAATGGATATAAATTCGCTAGAAAACATCCAGTGTAGAATGACCAAATTAATACATAGCATTAGAAATCTTCCGTATGAAGAACGGTTGAAGACTCTTAAACTACATTCACTTGTAAGACGAAGAATGAGGGGAGACATGATCGAAGTGTTTAAGTGGAAGATGGGTATTAACAAAGGGGATATAAATAAGGTTTTGAGGATATTCCTTCAAGAAAGAACCCACAATGATGGATTCAAATTGGATAAGTTTAGATTTCGAAAGGATATAGGAAAGTACTGGTTTGGAAATAGGGTAGTTGATGAGTGGAACAGTCTACCTATTAGGGTTATTGAAGCTAAAACGTTGGGTAGTTTCAAATTTAGGTTAGATAAATACATATGTGAGAGGGGTTGGATTTGAGTGAGACTTGCATAGCATTGCTAATTGGGTTGGGCAAATATTTTGTTAGTGGGAAGGATTGTAAAGGACCTGCCTGGTACGGGCCAACGGGCCTGCTGCAGTGTTCCTCCTTTCTTATATTATGTTCTCTCTTCTATGTGCGGGTTGTGTATTCTACTCTCACCACGACACCAAAACTAAACGTGGTGTAATTATAGGCTTTTTCCTACGTGTATTTATAATCTGCAGCAGTGAGTTCCTTGAAGAATACTCTCTTATTGAACAACTATTCTGTAAACTTCACTATCATCACTTTACTAGAGACTGCAGACGACAGGCATTAAACATCTTTAACACACCCAGAGAAGACACTGCTGAGAAGAGATATATAGCCCTCCCCACCAATTTCATTACCAAACACGTTTCCAACATCTTCTCCAAAACCTCATTCCAAGTATCTACTTGCACATCCACCACCATCAAGGACATTACCTGTGATAGACAAGACAAGCTTCAATCCTCTGCAGGGGTATACACAATCCCTTGTAATGACAGCAGCAAATTATACGTCGGTGAAACATCCATAGACCTCCAAACACTTATTTCAGAACACCGGTACGCAGGCAGATCTGACGATCCAAGGAATGCCTGTGTTCAACACTGAAATTCACACAACCATTTAATCATCTACAGAAACGCAAGACTTGTCGCCAGAGAAAACACTCAATACTGCAGAATCCTGCAATCATCACTTATCTGTATATCCAACAACTTCAACCAGAACAACAGCTTCTATAACATAGTTGAACCCCTTGACAAGAAACTTCATCGCTATCCCACATAAGAGTGAACATCAAAGTTGTTAGGTAAGACACACATGCAACAGTTAGGTATCTATTTCGAAACTTTTCGTCTAAACAGTAGGCTTCTTCAGTCGAGTACAGAAAAGTTGATAGAAGCAGAAGAGACGTGAAGACGATGTAATCAGTCCATCACCCTTGAAGTTTTGAGGTGGTCAGTCCCTCAGTCTGGAGAAGAGTATTGTTCTATAGTCTGAAACAATATGGAGTTGAAGTGACAGGATGGAGCCTTATATACCGCCAGGAGGTGAGATGCAGTGTCTGACGTCTTCACGTCTCTTCTGCTTCTATTAACTTTTCTGTACTCGACTGAAGAAGTCTACTGTGTAGGCGAAACGTTTCGAAATAAAGATACCTAATTGTTGCATATGTGTCTTACCTAACAACTTGTCGGTATTTTATACCACTTTGTTGTTCACTCTGTCAGACACTGCAACACAATGGTATCTTGGTACAGAATAAAAAAAAAAAACTTGGACAACTTCAACTAGTGAGAATGGCTAGATTTGAGAGGAACGTGACCTCCCAACGACTACATTCTTACCTCTACTAATGGCCTTCATCTCGCCTCCTGGCGGTATATAAGGCTCCATCCTGAGTAGAGTTCATACACTCAGTTCACGGAGTACACTACCTTATCACTAGATAGGCACATGGCTTCTGCCGAAGAGGCCACGATGCTCAATGAACACGATGGAGGACTCAGATCTGGAAATGTGGGATGCAATTCTAGCGAAGAAGTTGCGAGACCACTCCCTGTCATCAGAGGCAGAGGAAGAGCCAGTTTCAACCATGGAGCCAACAAATATGGAAACGGGGGAGAAAATAAACACCCCACCCCCCTAGAACCAAGAAGGATGGATCACTGTGAACAAAAACAAGAAGCGCCATCCGTCCAAGGATCAGGCAAACCAGCTCGACCGACCTGGAAAATTCAAGGTGAAGTCTTACGGGGACCACGGAACCCACTATGGCATTGTTTCATACCTGGAATCGCACCACAACCTGAAGTTCAAGATATGGTTCAACTTGAGGGGAGAACCAGTACTGACTCCTCTCAACAAGGAAATGTACACCACCTTGAAGAGAGTCATGGAGACAGATCACTCCTTCACTCTGGAGCAACTGGACTCTCGGCAGAAGATCACCAAGGGTGTAGTGATGCGATACCCACTGATGATGCCTATCGAGGCAGTAGCAGCTCACCCCAGTGTGGTGTCAGCTCAACGTCTCAAGGCAAAGATGGCAGGCAATGCTCCAACCCGACAGGTCCTCATACAGCATATAGGACCACTACCATCCCAGCTGGATCTCGGTTCTTGGGGCAGGTATGACGTCAGGACCTTCACGGCAGAACCAGTTCGTTGTTTCAAGTGCCAACGTTATGGACACCTGGGTGCACTCTGTCCAAACAGAGTAATCTGCGGTGTCTGCAGCCAGCACCACCCTACCGAGGAATGCATCACCAAGCTGAAAAATGCATCGCCACCCACTCCACAATGCCCAAACTGCAGGCAGAAACACCATGCCCGGAATCCACGATGCCCCGAGAGGCTTGCCAGAATTCAAGGAGCCTGGAAGACACCAAAAACTCGGCAGCAGGCTATGACAGATCATCACTCTCAGCAGACGATGGGTGCAGAGAACCCTGCCATACCTCAGACCTCTCATCAGGTCACCCAACTCAATGCCCAGGAATTCTCAACTCTCGAAGCCACAACCAGGTGTCATGGACAGGAGCCTCCTGCCCCTCTTCCTCAACAAAGAAACAAAAACAAGAGAAACAGGAGGCATCAACAGGGAACATGTCATCAACACGATCAGCAGACGGCACTAAACGACCCCCCATCGGCCATAGCACGACAGCGCAGGCTCTCCTTGCCCGGCACAGCCACTTCGCAGGCTCCCCTGGAACCTCACCAGCAGATGCCGGCTACCCAACCTGGTAAACAGCAACAGACCATGGTGCACACAATAAAGAAATCCAACCCTCAGTAGTCCCTACAGACCACAACAGCCCAGGTAATATCCACTGCTTCGAACCCAGTGCCAACACAGGCCCTCACCAGGAAGGATCTCATAGCACTCATCAAGGCATTCACAGATATTATTTGCAACACAATCAACTCCATGGAACAGAGCATATTCCGGCAGATGGTCAGTATGCTCCTGAGTGTGCTTACTGACCGAGGAGGAGACGGTGGACACCATGAATTTGCAGGTTCTCAGAGCAGGCAGAGCTCAGTCCCCAGCTCAGGAAACAACAGCGATGGAATAACTTCAGTACCAAATCACACCCTCAAGGTCCTACAATGGAACATTCAGGGCCTGAGGGGCAAACAGCACCTCTTGCTGGAGGCAGTAATTTGGGATCGGGTTGACATCGTCTTGCTACAAGAAACTCTGACTGTCCCGACAATCTGCCCAAGACTACCCAGTTTTGCTGGGTATTTTCGGCACATGGATGCGGGCGTTCGCTGCAGAGGCACAGCTGTATTTGTATCTGATACAATACCTCACGAGGTTATAGCCAACCCTGTGGACTGTGGGGAGGATGTCGAGGTACAGGCCATCCTTGCACACATACCTGGGGTGCCCATTACCATCTATAACATCTACAAGAACCCAAGACACACCCTCGACAGACATTGCAGAGCTCCTCGCGCTAGCACGCACTGAGTGTATTATTGTGGGTGGAGATTTCAACGCACATCACCCAATGCTGCACTCTCACTCAGCAAGCAATGCTGCTGGCAGACACACAGCAATGCTCCTACACGATATTCCAGAGGTAAAGTTGCTAAACAATGGAGACCCCACACACCTGTTGGGTGGCTGCCTCGACCTTACCTTCTGGTCAAGACAACTCGCAGCAGGAGCCACATGGGAAACTCATCCTCACCTTGTCAGTGACCACTTTGCAGTCATCACCACCTTCAACATCAACAGGCCTCCCACAGTTGTGCTGCCTCCTAGATGGGACATAAAGAGGGCCAACTGGAAGGTGTTCCAGGAGTATCTTCATGACTGGTGGTCCACATACACTATCTGAAGACTGTGATACGGCTGAACAGGAGCTAATCACTGTTCTCATCCAGGCAGCTGAGTGTGCAATTCCAAAGAAGTCCGCAGGACACACTCACTTAAGAGACTGGTGGTTCTACAACGACGAGGTGCGGGAGCAGAACCACCGCATCAACTCTTTTAGGAAGCTATACAGGCGTTACCCTATGGCAGAGAACAGGAATACTCTGAGAGCCATTGTGCAGCATGCCCGCAGTCTCTCAGAGTAAAAACTGAGAAATGGCTGGAGTGGTGCTCAACATTCGGGCATCACACCACCTTATCTGAGATATGGGGCAAGCTCAACATAGCAACTGGCAAGAGCAAGCCGAGGCCACCAACACACCCGAACCCATCCCAGGAAGCTGAGAAACTAATGGAGCTTTTTACTTCCAGGGAAGCCTCCACTCAGCTCTCACAGGACATCTGGAATATACAGACGGATCTTCTCTCACAACGCCAGTTAACGATACAAGCTGCATGAGAGTCAGAATATGTGACTGATGAAGACTTCATGGACTTGGAACTCCGACGTGCCATTAAGAACACAGGTGACACCACCCTGGGCATCGATGGTGTTACGTACTCCATGATTGCACGGGCTGAGCAGAGTGGACAGGAGGCAATACTAAATGTCAAAAACAAGTCGTGTAGAGCCGGGACACTCCCAGCAGCTTGGAAGAAGGCTACCATTGAACCAATTCCAAAGCCCAAGGACCCAGGCAGTATGAGACCCATATCGCTGACCAGATGTTTAGCCAAGACTGCTGAGAGGATGGTGTTAAACTGTCTCCTATGGAAACTTGGACCCCGTCATCATCACATATTTGGCTTCACCAAAGGAGTGAGTACAGCAGAGTGCATAACCACTCTACTAAGCCAAATTGCTGATAGCAACAAAAAACCTAGTATCGTCGGCTACCTCGACCTTGAGAAGGCATTTCAGCTAGCCAGCTCCACAGCAATTCTAGCAATACTAGCTCGAAAGGGAATCAAAGGACGCCTCCTGGCCTGGATAGAGTCCTACCTTAGGGGCAGGCAGGCCTGTGTCAGCTTTCAGGGACACTACTCTTCCTTTAAAACGCTGGAAAACAGCATGCCACAAGGAGGTGTGATCAGTCCCACCCTGTTTAACGTCCTTATGCAGGAATTTGTGAGCCTTCCCTTTCATAGTGGTACACAGCTCCTCAGCTATGCTGATGATCTTGCCCTCGTAGTGAATGGGAAAGGCAATTTGGAGCGACAGGCCCAGAAAGCTTTGGACCTAATTATGCAGTCTTGCAAGGAACTAGGCCTCAAGATCTTGGCCGAGAAATCTCTTGCAATGATGTTCAAGGGACCAGATCCTGTGAATAGATTACGTATCCAGGATATAGAACTTGAGTGGACAGGCTCCTACCTATACTTGGGAATCTGATAAAAAGCTGATCTTTCAGAAACAGGCCGAGTATGTCAGATCCCGTGCCCTACTCCGACTCAATGCCATGAGAGCCATGACGAGGCACCGTGCAGGGGCGAGCAAAGATGTACTTCACTTGTACTATATACAAGCTATATGCTTGCTCACTGACAACGGTGCACCAGCGTTAGCTCAACTCTTCCAGCAGAGCAGGCAAAGGATGGAGGTCATACAAAACCAGGCGATAAGAACTATTCTTGGGGCCCCCATCTGGACCAATACAGTATGTCTCAGATCTGAGACCCGGCTTCCTTCCCTGGCTGACAGAGTAACATACATAAACGCCTGCAAAGTAGCCACGATTCTGCACCAGCAGCAAGGTACCCCACTAAGGAGACGGATATTGACAACCATGACACAAGATCCAACTCTCTTCACGGACTACTCCTAGATTCGTTCGTTTTGTGCTGCTGGGCGGAAGCTGCTGCCTATACGACTACTCCTTGAGAAGAGTTGTGACTTTCCTGTTGCTGGGTATCATCCACAATCTCCCTGGCACCCAGATCCAGCCGATGTTTGCGTCATGCCATCACCCATCTCTAAGCGTCTCTGCAGTCAAGACACCCTCAGCAATCATGCTGAGACAAGCATGGCACTGGCAGAGGGAGGCACATGTGCAGTGTATTTCACAGATGGTTCTGTCGACTTTGACAGGATGAGAGCAGCAGCTGGACTGTACCACAATGGTCGCACACAAGGCTGGCGACTCCCTGACAACTTCGCGATCCTTCAATTTGAGCTGGTGGCGATTCAGCAGGCATTGCCACATGCCCTACAACATCGACTACGACCTGCCATACATGCTGATTCCATCTCTGCAATCAATCCCCTTTCCCATCCTCAACCACAGGACAATGTTCACCTCATCATATCGATCCTGAGCATAATGACAGCCTTAGAAGTTCAGGGTAAAAGATCGACATTGAACTGGATCCCCAGCCATGCTGGCATCCGGGGAAATGAGGCGGCAGATGACGCAGCCAAGGCAGCCACAGACTATCCATATGTTGGGATTGCTGTCCCCATCAGCCTACGACAGACCAAACTGGTGGCTGCCAGAGCCATGAAACTTATGGGAGAGGTCTTAGGTGATACCCCATCTCAACAGTGGTACCGAGGAGTGACTCAGGGAGAACCCCCTCCATATGATAGAAGCTGGTCCAGAGTAGTGTACCCCCATCGGCTTCGTTTGGGCTTTCCCACAGCCAAGATGATGGTAGACAAGGCTGAGTAGGAGATGTGCCAGTACTGCCAGCACGTTGTCCAGCGCAACCCTAACACTATCTTCTAGAGTGCAAAGTTACTGAGGCACTCCGCAGGCAACTAGCACTGATATCCCCTCCCGAAGAGGGCCCAGAGATGACTGCGGCCACACTAGTGTACCATGGAGTCAACGAACCAGACAAGCTGTTGCTCGTGATAACGACATATCCTCCTCCTCGCTAGTGTCTACAGTTAGGAGTACATATGTTGTTGTCGCTTACGAAATGCACTAGACGAACTAACCAGAAGAGTGCTTGAGCAGCATATGTCGCATCATTGTAGAAACCTTTCTCCCTCGGGAGCCAGAGACGGGTCATCGCAAGATTGAGACCCGTGCCAGGACTACAGTCTTGGCGAACATACATACATACTTCAACTCCATATTGTTTCAGACTATGGAACAATATTCTTCTCCAGACTGAGGGACTGACCACCTCAAAACTTCAAGGGTGATGGACTGATTACATCGTCTTCACGTCTCCTCTGCTTCTATCAACTTTTCTGTACTCGACTGAAGAAGCCTACTGTCTAGGCGAAACGTTTCAAAATAAAGATACCTAACTGTCGCACATGTGTCTTACCTAACATCCCACATAAGAACATAACAATCGAGGAACACTGTAAAAGAACACAAGTGCAACTAATGTCACATTTTTACTGTGGTAACGTTTCGCTCTCCAGGAGCTTTGTCAAGCAGTTACATGGACACAGAGGATATATATAGGCTCAAGAGTGAGGTGCAATACTAGTGGTAGTAGTAATACAACATGTTAGAACAAATTAACTCGTAAAAGGATATAAAAGCTATTACTTGGGTAACATAAAAATAGATTAGACAAATATTTCTATTGGAGGCTGGATAGAGAAGGCCTGTTTCAATGTTCATTCTCTGTTATGTGCTTAGGGACTTGCTAAGACTTCACCATCTCTGAAGTCTTAGCAAGAATCCTCCTGAAAACAGTAAACCCTGCCATCACATAGTCTCTCCTGTTAATACTACACACAGGGCCGTAGACGTGGCTTATATACTGTAGTCCAGGCGAGGCGAAGTATATATATATCACCATACCATTTCCTCATATAAGCCACGTCTAGGGTCCTATGCTGTACATTCTACAAGATTGATGAACTGAACACATCGACTCTAGGCTGAGGGACTGATTACATCAAACTCCTCCTCTCCTTACACCTTTCTGCTTTGTATTGGACTGATGAAGCCACTGTGTGGCGAAACGTTTCCTCAATAAAGATTCCCATATGTTGCATAAATGTCTCAATTTTCAACTTGTCGGTTTTCAAAACCATTCATCACAGCATGTATAGTGTCTAGAAAGCTGTCATACTGATAGCTCTCTTCGTTACCCCAATCAACAGATAAGTGTTCTTTAAGCCCATTGCAATCTGCTTAGCGGAAATCTGGGACCGTTACCGAGTTGTTCCTATCATACTTCCATTCAATGCTAAAGGTAATTGATTTGTGGTCGCTTGTGCCGAGTTCCTCTGTAATTTCTAAATTATTAACAAGGGTTTCCTTGTGTGCCAGCATTAAAATATCAACTCTGCAGGTGACAAGGAAAAATTACAAGATGCAAGATATAATGAGTGACTGAAGAAACCGTAAATAGCACAATTGTAAACAAATCCCGTAACGGGTGGGACGTGAACCCACGGCAAGTGGTAGAATTACCAACAATATGTTCAGTAAAAGGACACAAATGCAACTAATGTAACATTTTATAGTGGCAACTGTTCGCTCTCCAGGACTTGACAAAGCTCCTGGAGAGTGAAACGTTGCCACTATAAAATGTCACATTAGTTGCATTTGTGTCCTTTTACTTAACATGGCAAGTGAGTCTTAGAACCCATCTTTTGAAGATACTTGGCCAGTTTCCTCTTGAAGACTTCTACACTTGTCCCAGCAGTATTTCTGATATTTTCTGGCAAGATGTTGAATAGTCTGGAGCCATGGATGATGATACGGTGTACCATTATTGTGCCCACTGCACTTTGCCCAGAGCACTTTGCAAAAGCATTTGAAAATGCGATCATGGTGTAATAGCCCATAAAATACGTGCTAAAGGAATAACTGGGAAAGTGGGGAGATGGATCTTCAACTTCCTAACAAATCGAACACAGAGAGTAAGGTCAACACAGTTAAATCGGAGGCTGCCATAGTGAAGAGCTCTGTTCCACAAGGCACAGTACTCGCCCCCATCTTATTCCTTATTCTCATATCAGACATAAACAGAGATATACATCACAGCACCGTATCATCCTTTGCGGATGATACTAGGATCTGCATGAGGCTGTCATCTGCTGAGGACGCGGTTAACCTCCAAGAATATATAAACAAAGTTTTCCAGTGGGCAACGGTAAACAATATGATGTTCAATGAGGACAAATTCCAACTACTCCGTTATGGAAAACTGGAGGAGATAATAATTAGAACAGAGTATACTACAGACTCTGGCCATACAATAGAGTGGAAAAATAATGTAAGGGACCGGGGAGTAGTAATGTCTGAGGATCTCACCTTCAAGGATCACAACAGTGCCACAATCGCACGTGCAAAGAAAATGATAGGATGGATAATGAGAACGTTCAAAACGAGAGATGCCAAGCCAATGATGATCCTTTTCAAATCACTTCTCTCTAGGCTGGAATACTGCTGTACATTAACATCTCCATTCAAAGCAGGTGAAATCGCAGATCTAGAGAGTGTACAGAGAACCTTTACTGCACGTATAAGTTCTGTCAAGCACCTTAACTACTGGGAACGCTTGGAAGCACTTGACTTGTACTCGTTGGAACGCAGGAGGGAGATATATATCATAATCTACACTTGGAAAAATCTTGGAAGGAATGGTCCCAAATCTGCACACAGAAATCACTCCCTACGAAAGTAAAAGACTGGGCAGGCGGTGCAAAATGCCCCCAATAAAAAGTAGGGGCGCCATTGGTACACTAAGGGGAAACACCATAAGTGTCCGGGGCCCAAGACTGTTCAACAGCCTCCCATCAAGCATTAGGGGAATTGCCAATAAACCCCTGGCTGCCTTCAAGAGAGAGCTGGACAGATACCTAAAGTCTGTGCCGGTTCAAGCCGGGCTGTGGCTCGTACGTTGGACTGCGTGCGGCCAGCAGTAACAGCCTAGTTGATCAGGCCCTGATCCATTGGGAGGCCTGGTCATGGACCGGGCCGCGGGGGCGTTGATCCCCGGAATAACCTCCAGGTTTGTAGATGAATGGTTCAGAGAACCGACATGTTGTTGAATTAGACACATGTGCAACTCTTTGGTATCTTTATTGAGGAAACGTTTCGCCACACAGTGGCTTCATCAGTCCATACAAAGGAGAAACTTGAAGAACAGGAGGAGAATGAGGTAATCAGTCCCTCAGCCTAGAGTCGATGTGGTCAGTCCATCAATCTTGAATAGAATGGAGACAATCTATTCTAGATTGATGGACTGACCACATCGACTCTAGGCTGAGAGACTGATTACCTCATTCTCCTCCTGTTCTTCAAGTTTCTCCTTTGTATGGACTGATGAAGCCACTGTGTGGCGAAACGTTTCCTCAATAAAGATACCCAAGAGTTGAAGATTAAGACACTTATGCAGCATATGGGAATCTTTATTCAGGAAACGTTTCGCCACACAATGGCTTCATCAGTCCAATACAAAGAAGGCGTAAGGAGAGGAGGAGAATGAGGTAATCAGTCCCTCAACCTGGAGTTGATGTGTTCAGTCCATCAATCTTGTAGAATGTACAGCATAGAGCCGTAGACGTGGCTTATATACTGTAGTGAGGTGAAGTGAAGCAGGCGGAGGCGGGGTCATAGTGGTACCATCCACTAGTCGAAGTAGGTCTTCGTCCAAAGGTTGAACAAGTGTTGAAGAATTCTTTGTAACAAGATCCCATGATGCTGCAGTGTCTGACAGTTTCGCCACTGTGTGGCGAAACGTTTCCTGAATAAAGATTCCCATATGCTGCATAAGTGTCTTAATCTTCAACTTGTCGGTTTTTCAAACCATTCATCACATACCCAAGAGTTGCACATGTGTCTAATTCAACATAACCTCCAGGTAACCTCTGATTTTCACTGGGTTTATTTAGCACTTCCATATCTGTCCCTCCAGTATGATATTATGGCAGTGTGCAGGTTTGGGACCAGCCCTCAAGTACTTTCTAGGTATGTCTCTTCCACTCCAGTGAATACTTATTTACTACTCACAAAGATCCCGGTAATGGACCACTTTCTAGTGTACTAGACAAGTGTCGTCATTACACGCGTGGAATGAGCTGACTAGCAAGATCATTAAGCTAATAATTTTCTAACTTTTAAAGCTAGTTAAGTGAGAGAGAGAGAGAGAGAGAGAGAGAGAGAGAGAGAGAGAGAGAGAGAGAGACTGGTTGGGGCGTGAGAACTGACCAAGCAAGAGCCAGTAGGCCTACTGCAGGGCTCTACTTTCATGCACTTATTACCAGGACTCTTGTGTCTCCAATACGGAAGTTAACAAGGTCACAAGTTCCAGATTAACTGGGCCATACCTTTACCTCTGATACATCTTTTAAGAGAAGAGATGAGATATGAGAGAAAGAGAAAGAGAAGAGAGAGAGAGAGAGAGAAGAGAGAGAGAGAGAGAGAGAGAGAGAGAGAGAGAGAGAGAGAGAAGAAAGAGAGAGAGAGAGAGAGAGAGAGAGAAAGAAAGAGAGAGAGAGAGAGAGAAAGAAAGAGAGAAGAGAGAGAGAAAGAGAGAGCACTAGATTAGTGATATACACGTTTGGAGAGGCGGTAATAATTATGGCCAGGCCTAACCTGAGCCCATGATAACACCAGGCCTACTTCATCATTCTCTACCTCCTCCCCCACACCAGGTCTACATCACAATCCCTACGGAGGTACTGGAGGACAAAAACTCCATCCAGTTTCAACTGTAGCTAGGACAGAAAACACTGAGAAGCCATGAACGAATAGAGGCAGGAGCTCGTTGGTCGGAAACAGAATAATTACACAAGGCTGACTACCAATGTGCGAGTTCAGGTAAACTTATTGAACACTACCTACCTACCTACTTTTTTGCCTTCCTTCCTACCTGGAGTTAAACCTGGAGTGTTTTCCAAGGGTCAAGGGCCGCGAGTCCCGGACCCTGAGCAGGCCACCCGGTGGATAGTCTGATCAACCAGGTAAATCCAACACATGTACTACAGCCCGGCTGACTAGGACTTGAGGAACTTATCAATTCAAAACTCAGTACTCTAACACAAACAAAAATTAAATGACAAACAGGTAAATCCCTAAAAGACAGAATACCTTACCTTACCTTTGAAGAATTTCGAGAGTATATCTACTCTCTGAGTCCGGCCATGGGCCAGGCTCGTCTGGTGCTCGCCTGATCACCAGGCTGTTGCTGCTGGAGGCCCGCTGCCCCACATAGCCATCACAGCCTGGTTGATCTGGCACCTGGTGAAGATACTTGTCTAGTTTCCTCTTGAAGGCTTCAACACTTGTTCCAGCAGTGTTTCTGATATCTTCTGGTAAGATGTTGAAAAGTCTGGGACTCCGGATGTTGATACAGTGTTCCCTTATTGTCCCCACAGCACTCCTGCTCCTCACTGGGTTTATTTTACACTTCCTCCCATCTCTCTCACTCCAGTATGTTGCTATGGCAGTGTGTAGATTTGGGACCAAGGAATCCTCTGTATATTTCAGCCTCAGAGATGTGTTGAAGTTGAAGCCCAGTTGAAGAGGGCCTCTGAGGTCGAAATATACAGTTCCTTCCTACTCTGTTTTATTTTCCGTCCTACCTACCTGGAGTCTACCTGAAGTATTCCGAGGGTCAAGGCTCACGCGGCCCGGTCCCAGACTGGACTTCCCGGTGGATGACCTGATCAACCAGACACCACAGCTCAGCTGATCAGACACTGACATACGCAACTTGTCCAGTTTTCTTTTGAAGACAGTCAGCCTCTTATGTATGAAGAGAGAATGTTGAAAGGTCTTGGTTCCTTCACACTTCATTGAGTTTTCCCTTACTCTACTCACTGTACCCATGCTTTTCATTAGGGGTATTTTGCACCGTCTGCCAAGTCTCTTACTTTCATGGGGAATGATTTGTGTGAGCAGATAAGGAACCAATCCTAGAATTTCCCAAGGAATACAGATAAAAGGACGTCAAATGTTCCCAGTAACTTTAGTGATTAATTGAACCTGTGCCACCTGTGAAGATTGTCTGCATATTCTCCACGTCTGCAATTTCCCGAGCCTTTGATATCTTTGAAGAGTTTCGAGA
Organism: Cherax quadricarinatus; assembly: GCF_026875155.1. NCBI lineage: Eukaryota > Metazoa > Arthropoda > Malacostraca > Decapoda > Parastacidae > Cherax > Cherax quadricarinatus. Next base: position 13,418,122 of record NC_069435.1, on the reverse strand, counting down.
GTTTCACTACTCTCGGAGCCCGGCCATGGGCCAGGCCTTGAATGATGATCCTTTTCAAATCACTTGTTCTCTCTAGGCTGGAATACTGCTGTACATTAACATCTCCGTTCAGAGCAGGTGAAATTGCAGATCTAGAGAGTGTACAGAGAACCTTTACTGCACGTATAAGTTCTGTCAAGCACCTTAACTACTGGGAACGCTTGGAAGCACTTGACTTGTACTCGTTGGAACGCAGGAGGGAGAGATATATCATAATCTACACTTGGAAAATCTTGGAAGGAATGGTCCCGAATCTGCACACACAAATCACTCCCTACGAAAGTAAAAGACTGGGCAGGCGATGCAAAATACCCCCAATTAAAAGTAGGGGCATCACTGGTACACTAAGAGAAAACACCATAAGTGTCAGGGGCCCAAGACTGTTCAACAGCCTTCCACCAAACATAAGGGGAATTACCAATAAACCCCTGGCTGCCTTCAAGAGAGAGCTGGACAGATACCTAAAGTCAGTGCCGGATCAGCCGGGCTGTGGTTCGTACGTTGGACTTCGTGCGGCCAGCAGTAACAGCCTGGTTGATCAGGCCCTGATCCACCGGGAGGCCTGGTCGTGGACCGGGTCGCGGGGGCGTTGATCCCCGGAATATTCTCCAGGTAGACAGCAGTACTCCAATCTAGAGGACAAGTACAATTCCCCTGGTTTGGCATCCTTTGTTTTGAAGATGGTGAGTATGATCTATCAGTTCACTGATAACTGTTTATTACGCTTAAAAATGGAATATTAAATAATTTTGAGGAGGTCTTAAAATCTGGTTGAAATACAAAAATACTTTCGATCTACCCACCAGTAGGTGGAGGTGCAGCAGTGCCCAGTACCCAGTCTCCCGGTTCAGGTGGAGGTGCAGCAGTGCCCAGTACCCAGTCTCCCGGTTCACCTGAAATAAGGAGGACCATATTATTATACGTTTAACAAGGCTGATGAAAATATTCCACAAAAGCCATATTAAATTTAGTAAAGAAGGTGACTACAAAAAACAGTTAACCTCAAACATCACCAGTTATGTTGAAGACTGACACTTGTGCAACATTTGAGAATCTTTCGCCAGTCAGTGACTTCTTCAGTCCATTACAGAGAAGAATGGTGGAAGATGAGGAGGAGTTTGAGGTAATCAGTCCTTCAGCCTGGAGTCGATGTGTTCAGTCCATCAGTCTTGAGAAAAGTACATCATATGATCAAACGAACGAACGAACAAGTGCAGTTAAGATCCCAATGGGATGAGCGGTGAAGACGGGACAGACGAAGAATAGTGCTGGAGAGGAGTGTCCGTAGTTGTAGAAATAGAGCCAGGGCTTGACCCAGCAGCTAAGACGATCGTGAGAGAGACTTGCAGAAAAGACAGGAAGAGATCAAGCTGTGCAGGCAACAGTCTCGTGGTAGGTGAGGTCTTGAGTCTTGAGAGCTGGAAGTTTCCAGGTTGCAGAAGAGGGCAGGCAGGTAGGACCATCAGAGGGCAGCAGACATGTGGGAGTTTATTTTAGTAGTTGAGGAGGCAGGTTCGCAGTGGAGCCATTTGCAAACTTCTTGAAGCTGCTCCTGGAGAGGTGGTATAGCGTTGTCTTGTTGAAAAAGGGAAACGAAGAGGCTTGATGAAGTCAAGAACTTGCGTGAGTGTGAAGTGAAGAGGTGATTCGCAGGCATACTTGACTGTTTCATCACCGAGGCCTTTGTAGAGTTCAGAGCAGGTCATGGTGTCAGCATTCGAAGGAGAGGTGCAGAAAGTAAGGTTTTCCCAATAGGGTGTGCTGGAGTCGTCTCTATCTGCTCTGTCGGCGGATTCGTCAGAAAATTATTGTTCAATTGAAGATTGAGACACTTATGCAACATATGGGAATCTTTATTGAGGAAACGTTTCGCCACACAGTGGCTTCATCAGTCCAATACAAAGCAGAAAGGTGTAAGGAGAGGAGGAGTTTGAGGTAGTTCCTCAGCCTGGAGTCGATGTGTTCAGTCCATCAATCTTGTAGAATGTACAGCATAGGGCCGTAGACGTGGCTTATATACTGTAGTCAGGTGAGGCGAAGCAGGAGGAAGCGGGGTCATAGTGGTACCATCCACTAGTCGAAGTAGGTCTTCGTCCATGTGATGGATGGTTTTGAAAACCGACAACTTGTCGGTTTTCAAAACCATTAATCACTCTTGTTCAATTGTTTCTACTGTGATTGTGTCGAGAGGAGGCTGGGAATCTAGAGTATATGCGGACTGGCTGGTTGTTGAGAGGTGGTAGTGGTCATTGGGGGTGGTTCAGGAGTGTTTTTTGGGGCAGAGTCAGGATTTGGGCCTGAAGTCGATGTGAAGTTAACGATGTTTGGGACAATCTTGAGGAAGTCCTGTGATGTTGGCGAGTCCGGAAAGTTAAATGACGGCATGTTAAGACGGAATAGTTCGTTAATTGTAATGTTGAATGTGCCTGGGTTTGCTGCATTTGCAAGGTGTGCATACATCATGCAATACAGCACCTTAAGAGGGAGCAGCGTCAGGGAGTTGCTGGATAGAGATGATTGCTGTGTGCTTGTAGAATTCTGGTGGTGTCCGACTGGAGTTTTGAAATGGCGGCATATGTCGGCGATTTGGGGCTATTCTTCTTGGTTTCTTTAATTTTTTTCGACATCACTTCTTTTCGTAGTGGGCATTTAGCTGCAAGGGTATGATGAGTACCCTTGCAGTGGCATTTGTGGTGGTGCAGTTTTGAAGTCATGACCTTCTTTTCCACAGGTAGAACAGAACTTTTTTTTATCTTTAATGGAACAGTCCTTGGTTGAGTGTTGATAAGAGTAACAGTTCCAACAGGGAGAGAAATGGGCGAAACGTTCAGGTTCTATGTGGCGTGGATGTATGTGGTAATATGAGATAGCTAGCCCATTAGAGAACGTTTGGGTAGCCATATCTATGTTTGAAAAGGTGATTTTGATCATAGATGAGGCATTGGGAATTCGTGTGGTGGTGTCTATAGAGGCCCAGGTGTCTGTTCTTCCATAGAGGTCTTCAGTTCATCCGCTGGTAAGGATGTGATTATCTTACCCAATTGTTTAACAAAAACGGAACGTTTCGTCAGCAAGGAGGGAGACGGTGATATGACACATATGCAACAGTTAGGTATCTTTATTTCGAAACGTTTCGCCTACACAGTAGGCTTCTTCAGTCGAGTACAGAAAACTGTTGCATATGTCTTACCTAACAGACGGTGATATGTTGAATTGTCGGTCTCGCAATGTATTCATTGCAGTGTCGTCCATAAGTTTAGCCGCTTCATTGTCGTCGGCGCAGACGATAATAAAGGAGTCCTTGAGTGAGTGGATCGCTGTGAATTTAAAATGTAGGCAGGTTCTTATAGCGGCAGCAAGTGATAGTTTAGTGGAATCATTTATAACACCGCTGGCTGGTTTGATTTTAACACAATGTGCGAACATCGTCGAACAGGCAGAGGTTTCCCTCCTCAACGGGAATCGTAGGGAGACTGTGATGTCGAGAGTAGGAGCTACAGTGACGACATCATATGCGCGGAGAAGTGCCTTATACGCATACTGCAGACAGGTGAGGTGCAACAGTAGTAGGCGGAGGCAGCCAGTGGAAAAATCCACTAGTGTTAAGTAGGTCAGGCCTATAGGGTAGACAAGAGTTGAAGAATTCCCTGTATCAAGATCCCAAGATGTTGCTGTGTCTGACAAGATATGATGTGATGGTTTAAAGATATGCATATATCTTGATCATGATTAAGTTGGAAATTTTCCTCGTAAGATGAACAAATCTGTACCTACTCGAATTTCACTCTCCACTTCGTCAAATTAAGAGGCACATTTTTTGAGCGCTTGAAGCTGCACCCCTGAGAGTTTTGGAGGTTATCCGAGCCATTCGAAGATGCTGGGAATGGGTTAAATAGCTTTGGTCATAGGGCATGAACACATGCCAACTGCTTATACAATCTGGTGCTCATTACCGTGAATAAGCATTCACAATCTGAAGCCGACTGAATGTCTAAGATTTAACATTGTTTCAGACTATGGAACAACTCTTCTCCAGGCTGAGGGACTGACTACTTCAAAACTACGTCTTCAAGGGTGATGGACTGATTACATCGTCTTCACATCTCTAATGCTCCTGTCAACCTTTCTGTATTCGATTAAAGAAGCCTACTGTGTATGCGAAACGTTTCGAAATAAAGATGCTTAACTGTTGCATAAGCGTCTTACCTACCAACCTGTCGGTAATGTGTACCATTTTAATATTCACTCAAGATTTAACGTAGCTGACGTTTTCATACTACAAAAGAGACGGGTAAGGGGGTGTCGTTTACTTGTCAATATCTTTGTTTTAGATGAAGATACGACGATGCCTAAGATACAAATCCATTTTGGGATCTAACTACTAGGCCTTTTGTGTATCCATATGCTGCCGTCCACGGGATGGCTATGGGCTGCACAATAAACTAGCCACTTCGCTGGCAACATCTAAACTAAAGCAGCGTTCGGTACAGTGCCTCGTATGAAATTAAGATACAAGCTAGAGGAGCAGGCAGGGATAACTGGGAAAGAACTACAGTGGATCAAGGAATAATTAACAAGAAGGAAATAACGAGTTATTGTCCAGGAGGAGGTGTCGGAAGGGGAGTGTGTGACAAGTTGGATTGCAGTACGGTCAGTACTTAGTCCAGTACTTTTCTTGTTTTGTGCAAGTAAAAGACATGAGAGAAGAAATCAAATGAGAGGCGTCCCTCTTTGCAATGACCTAAAACTAATGAGAACACACGCACACAAGCTGACCATTAAAGACTACATATGGATCTGGACAACCAGCAGGATTGGTCTGGCAAATTCAAAGTTACGAAAACTGGGGAAGGGCAAAGACGACCAAAACCAGAATAGGCTCGGGGAACAAAGGCTGCAAAACTTCCTGAAAGAGAATGGACTCGGGGTGAGCATAGTTCTCAGCATTTCACCTGAGGCACACATCAACCTAATAACCGCTAAGGGCAAGTTTCATGAATATCTGCAAGGAGGCATTCACGACCCAATACACGGAGTATATGACAACCATCTTTGAGTATACAGTAATAGTATGGAGCCCATATCTGATATTAAGCTAGAAAAAAAGTGCAAAGGATTACAACGAGACTAGTCCCTAAGCTAAGGGGGATGGCATAAGAGGAGATTGTAGAGGAGCTAAACCTGATATTAGAGAACAGGACTAGGAGTAACATGATTACGACGTACAAAATACCGAAAGGAATTGATTGGGTGGACAGAGAGAATCTGAGAGGTAGGTCTTAGACAGTAGAAGGCACAGCTGTAAGTTAAAAATATAGATGAGCCACAGGTATATTAGGAAGTATTTCTTCAGCCATGTAGTGTTCAGGAAGTGAAATGACCTGGACAGTGTAGTAGTGGAGACAGGATTTGTACATAGTTTTAAAAAGAGGTATGATAAAAGCCTTTGAAGCTAGAAGAGTGAACCATCTAGTGGCTAGTGATAAGCGAGGCCAGGAGCTGAGACTCGAAACCCACAACCAGATATAGGTAAAAACACGCTGTAAACACCTCCGTCACTACTGCAACCCCTCTCATGCATGTACCCCCAGGAACACCCCACCTGAACTCCTTCCTTGTACCCCTCCTATTCCAAGATAATAGTCCCCATTCCCCAGCGCACCTGCACCTTCCCCCCAGGACCCCCAGGTCCACCAGGTCCACCACACCAACCTTATCAAACTCATCCAACAAGGATGATACAAATTAATCCTGGTTTAAAGTACTGTCTAATCAATTAGCGACATAAACTCTGGCGCTTATGTAAAAACTTGTCTGACAGCGATGCATCATCAGCCACCACCAGCCAGGATGACGGCGCTGCACCAGCACCACCAGCCAGGATGACGGCGCTGCACCAGCCAGGATGACGGCGCTGCACCAGCACCACCAGCCAGGATGACGGCGCTGCACCAGCACCACCCCAAAGCCACGATGATGGCGCTGCACCACCACCAGCCGCGGTGACGGCGTTGCACCTCCACCAGCTACTGTCACCGCGCTGCATCACCGCCACCAGCTACGGTGGCGGTACTGCACCACTAGCCACGGTGACGGCGTTGCATCACCACTAGCGACGGTGACGGCGCTGCACCACCAGCTACGGTGACGGCGCTGCATCACCACCAGCTACGGTGACGGTGCTGCATCACCACCAGCTACGGTATGGCGCTGCATCACCACCAGCTACGGTATGGCGCTGCATCACCACCAGCTACGGTGATGGCGCTGCATCACCACCAGCTACGGTGATGGCGCTGCATCACCAGCTACGGTGACGGCGCTGTACCACCACCAGCCACGGTGACGGCGCTGCACAACCACCAGCCACGGTGACGGCGCTGCACGACCACCAGCCACGGTGACGGCGCTGCACAACCACCAGCCACGGTGACGGCGCTGCACAACCACCAGCCACGGTTACGGCGCTGCACGACCACCAGCCACGGTGACGGCGCTGCACAACCACTAGCCACGGTGACGGCGCTGCACGACCACCAGCCACGGTGACGGCGCTGCACGACCACCAGCCACGGTGACGGCGCTGCACAACCACCAGCCACGGTGACGGCGCTGCACGACCACCAGCCACGGTGACGGCGCTGCACAACCACCAGCCACGGTGACGGCGCTGCACAACCACCAGCCACGGTGACGGCGCTGCACAACCACCAGCCACGGTGACGGTCGCTGCACAACCAGCAGCTACGTGACGGTGCGACAACACAGCCACTGACGGCCTGCACAACCACCAGCCACGGTGACGGCGCTGCACAACCACCAGCCACGGTGACGGTGCTGCACAACCAGCAGCCACGGTGACGGCGCTGCACAACCAGCAGCCACGGTGACGGCGCTGCACAACCACCAGCCACGGTGACGGCGCTGCACAACCAGCAGCTACGGTGACGGCGCTGCACAACCACCAGCCACGGTGACGGCGCTGCACAACCAGCAGCCACGGTGACGGCGCTGCACAACCAGCAGCTACGGTGACGGCGCTGCACAACCAGCAGCTACGGTGACGGCGCTGCACAACCACCAGCCACGGTGACGGCGCTGCACAACCAGCAGCCACGGTGACGGCGCTGCACAACCACCAGCCACGGTGACGGCGCTGCACAACCAGCAGCTACGGTGACGGTGCTGCACAACCACCAGCCACGGTGACGGCGCTGCACAACCACCAGCCACGGTGACGGCGCTGCACAACCACCAGCCACGGTGACGGCGCTGCACAACCACCAGCCACGGTGACGGCGCTGCACAACCACCAGCCACGGTGACGGCGCTGCACAACCAGCAGCTACGGTGACGGTGCTGCACAACCACCAGCCACGGTGACGGCGCTGCACAACCAGCAGCTACGGTGACGGTGCTGCACCACCACCAGCCACGGTGACGGTGCTGCACAACCAGCAGCTACGGTGACGGTGCTGCACAACCACCAGCCACGGTGACGGCGCTGCACAACCACCAGCCACGGTGACGGCGCTGCACAACCAGCAGCTACGGTGACGGTGCTGCACAACCACCAGCCACGGTGACGGCGCTGCACAACCACCAGCCACGGTGACGGCGCTGCACAACCACCAGCCACGGTGACGGCGCTGCACAACCACCAGCCACGGTGACGGCGCTGCACAACCAGCAGCCACGGTGACGGCGCTGCACAACCAGCAGCCACGGTGACGGCGCTGCACAACCACCAGCCACGGTGACGGCGCTGCACAACCAGCAGCCACGGTGACGGTGCTGCACAACCACAGACACCAGCCACGGTGACGGCGCTGCACAACCAGCAGCTACGGTGACGGTGCTGCACAACCACCAGCCACGGTGACGGCGCTGCACAACCACCAGCCACGGTGACGGCGCTGCACAACCACCAGCCACGGTGACGGCGCTGCACAACCAGCAGCTACGGTGACGGTGCTGCACAACCACCAGCCACGGTGACGGCGCTGCACAACCAGCAGCTACGGTGACGGTGCTGCACAACCACCAGCTACGGTGACGGTGCTGCACCACCACCAGCCACGGTGACGGCGCTGCACAACCAGCAGCTACGGTGACGGTGCTGCACAACCACCAGCCACGGTGACGGCGCTGCACAACCAGCAGCTACGGTGACGGTGCTGCACAACCAGCAGCTACGGTGACGGCGCTGCACAACCAGCAGCTACGGTGACGGTGCTGCACAACCACCAGCTACGGTGACGGTGCTGCACCACCACCAGCCACGGTGACGGCGCTGCACAACCAGCAGCTACGGTGACGGTGCTGCACAACCACCAGCCACGGTGACGGCGCTGCACAACCACCAGCCACGGTGACGGCGCTGCACAACCACCAGCCACGGTGACGGCGCTGCACAACCAGCAGCTACGGTGACGGTGCTGCACAACCACCAGCCACGGTGACGGCGCTGCACAACCAGCAGCTACGGTGACGGTGCTGCACAACCACCAGCTACGGTGACGGTGCTGCACCACCACCAGCCACGGTGACGGCGCTGCACAACCAGCAGCTACGGTGACGGTGCTGCACAACCACCAGCCACGGTGACGGCGCTGCACAACCAGCAGCTACGGTGACGGTGCTGCACAACCAGCAGCTACGGTGACGGCGCTGCACAACCAGCGCTACGTGACGGTGCTGCACAACCACCAGCTACGGTGACGGTGCTGCACAACCACCAGCTACGGTGACGGTGCTGCACAACCACCAGCTACGGTGACGGTGCTGCACAACCACCAGCTACGGTGACGGTGCTGCACAACCAGCAGCTACGGTGACGGTGCTGCACAACCAGCAGCTACGGTGACGGTGCTGCACAACCAGCAGCTACGGTGACGGTGCTGCACATCCAGCAGCTACGGTGACGGCGCTGCACAACCAGCAGCTACGGTGACGGTGCTGCACAACCACCAGCTACGGTGACGGTGCTGCACAACCACCAGCCACGGTGACGGCGCTGCACCATCACCAACTATAGTGACGACGCTACATCAGCTACGGTGACGGTGCTGCACCACCAGCTACGGTGACGGTGCTGCACCACCAGCTACGGTGACGGTGCTGCACCACCAGCTACGGTGACGGTGCTGCACCATCAGCTACGGTGACGGTGCTGCACCACCAGCTACGGTGACGGTGCTGCACCACCAGCTACGGTGACGGTGCTGCACCACCAAAGTGACTCCAGGTTCACACACATACCAAACAAATTTCCTAAATTTGCTGACAACTGGTAAGTAAGTGCAGAGATATACCCAGACGCACTCCTGTTAAATCTTGCAGCCTAGTTACTAGGCCTTGTTGCTGCAGCCTAGTTGCTAGGCCTTGTTGCTGCAGCCTAGTTGCTAGGCCTTGTTGCTGCAGCCTAGTTGCTAGGCCTTGTTGCTGCAGCCTAGTTACTAAGCCTTGTTGCTGAAGCCTAGTTGCTAGGCCTTGTTGCTGCAGCCTAGTTGCTAGGCCTTGTTGCTGCAGCCTAGTTGCTAGGCCTTGTTGCTGCAGCCTAGTTGCTAGGCCTTGTTGCTGCAGTCACCACCTGTGGTACCTTCGTCAGACTGCACCATGCAAGTAGTAACAGCTTAGCTGATCCAGACCTGGCTACACCCAGCTCACCCTTATAGTAAACAAACCATCCATCACTAGCTAGAAAATTATTTAACGTAAAAGATTTTGCAAAATCTTTTCAAAATAATCACGTTTATCTGAGCCTCATAATTCAGGAAAATTATATATAATTTTAATAAAAATAAAAAATTCAGGGAATTATAATTAGTTTTATTATCTACAACATGAGAGAGAAACTTTACTACTTAACGATGTTGTAAAGATTCAACTGTGTTTATATATTTTTTTTAAAGCGAGTGTGTGCGAGGATAGCGTGATTGCTAGCTCACTCACCTCACACACCTGGGGTTGATCCCCGGTACGGCTGGAAACATTAGGATGGGTTTCCAAAAGATACCTTCTGTAAATGTTGACTCATCAGTAAAATGGGTACCTGGATGTTTGTGGACTGGTGTGGGTCGCATCCTGGGTGTTAGTGGACTGGTGTGGGTCGCATCCTGGGTGTTAGTGGACTGGTGTGGGTCGCATCCTGGGTGTTAGTGGACTGGTGTGGGTCGCATCCTGGGTGTTAGTGGACTGGTGTGGGTCGCATCCTGGGTGTTAGTGGACTGGTGTGGGTCGCATCCTGGGTGTTAGTGGACTGGTGTGGGTCGCATCCTGGGTGTTAGTGGACTGGTGTGGGTCGCATCCTGGGTGTTAGTGGACTGGTGTGGGTCGCATCCTGGGTGTTAGTGGACTGGTGTGGGTCGCATCCTGGGTGTTAGTGGACTGGTGTGGGTCGCATCCTGGGTGTTAGTGGACTGGTGTGGGTCGCATCCTGGGTGTTAGTGGACTGGTGTGGGTCGCATCCTGGTGTTAGTGGACTGTGTGGGTCGCATCCTGGGTGTTTGTGGACTGGTGTGGGTCGCATCCTGGGTGTTAGTGGACTGGTGTGGGTCGCATCCTGGGTGCTAGTGGACTGATGTGGGTCGCATCCTGGGTGTTAGTAGACTGGTGTGGGTCGCATCCTGGGTGTTAGTGGACTGGTGTGGGTCGCATCCTGGGTGCTAGTGGACTGGTGTGGGTCGCATCCTGGGTGTTAGTGGACTGGTGTGGGTCGCATCCTGGGTGCTAGTGGACTGGTGTGGGTCGCATCCTGGGTGCTAGTGGACTGATGTGGGTCGCATCCTGGGTGTTAGTAGACTGGTGTGGGTCGCATCCTGGGTGCTAGTGGACTGGTGTGGGTCGCATCCTGGGTGTTAGTGGACTGGTGTGGGTCGCATCCTGGGTCAAAACTGACCTAATTTGCCCGAAATGCTCAGCATAACAAGCGGCTTTCTATATAGTAATATGTCAGTGATGTCAGCTGTGGTCTGTATACCTTGTACATGTAGAAATAAGATTATTATTATCATTATTATTATTATTATTATTATTATTATACATATACACACAGTTGGGTGATAGTGGCTTGGTTGATAGCATCCTCAGCTCACATAATGAGGGCCCAGGGATCGATCTCCAGCACAGGCATGTTTCCTTACACCTGCTGCCACTGTTCACCTAGCAATAAGCAGGTATCTTGGTGTTAGCCGACTGTTGTGGGTCGCATCCTGGGGGACAAGATTAACCTAACTTGTGTAAAATGTTCTGCATAACCACAGACTTTTGTAACATGCCAATGATGCCAACGTCTGTAACACTTATATACTCGTAAAAATACTACGACTACTACTACTATTACTACTACTACTACTACGACTACTATTATTACTACTACTACTACGACTACAATTACTACTACTATTAATATTACTATTATTACTACTACTATTATTACTATTATTATTATTACTACTACTACTACTACTACTACTACTAATTATTATTACTACACTGTACGTATGTCATATGGGACTGGTGAATCAAGGCCTGATCAACCAGGCTATTATTGCTGGCCACACGCAGTCTAACGTACAAACCACAGCCCGGACTTTCAGGAACTGTCTTCAGGAACTTAGGAAATTCCTTCTTGAAAACATCGAGGAGGGTGGGGGGAGGATGATGGTAATCCCCCTATATGTGATGGGAGGTTGCTGAACAAGGTAACAAAAACCACAAAAGTTCTTAGACAACGAGGGACTGGATCAGACTGGAGGGAGAGTTAATGGCTGTTTTAGTGTTGATGTGTAAGCTGTATTAATTTTGGTAGAATTACCGACAATATGTTAGGTAAAAGAGCTCTTCAGATTAATTCTCCACGCACCAACACCACTCTTAAGTTATAATCCTTCCCAAGAGCCAGGTTGCACTGAACATTTCCAAGGTACTCGCACAAACTAACACTAGAGTCGCCATCGAATCCAGCACTTCCATAAGGGATCCAACCAGGACAAAATCGAACCACCATGAACCAGTCAATGCAGTTTACACTATACCTTGTGGAGGCTGTGACATAATATATGTAGGAGAAACAGGTAGGAACCTCGAAACACGCCTCAATGAACACAACGCACGTAGGAATGATAACTTGAACAACGCCTGCGCACAACACTGGAATTCCATCAATTACCTCATGAAATTCAACGACGCCCGACTAGTGATCAGAGCGCCTAATTTCCGCAGACGTAAATGTCTTGAATCATCATAAATCGCTGTTTCTAACACAATCAAGCAAAATAAACGCAGCTTCATCATCTCTTTTAAGTATTAGCAAAAATCCTTCTCTAAACAGTAAACCCTGTCATCACATAGTCTCTGCTGTTTATACTACACAAGAACATAACAGAGGAGGAACACTGAAACAGACCTCAAATTCAGCCACCAACAGAAATATTTATCTAACCTAATTTTATGCTACCCAAGTAATACCTTTTATAACCTTTTACTCATATGCAAGTTGATTGCTTTACCATATCGTATTACTACTACTACAACCTATATATAGTCTATATATACCCTGTGTGTCCATGTATTGTTTGTTACGGCTTGATAAAGCTCCTGGAGAGCGAAACGCTGCAACAATAAAATGTTAGTTGCATTTGTGTCCTTTTACCTAACAGATGTGTAAGACACGTGCAACAGTTGGGTATCGTTATTATTGACAAACGTTTCGCTTACGCAGTAGGCTTCTGCGTAGGTGAAACGTTTCAATCGACAATAAAGATTCCCAACTGTTGCACACGTGTCTTGTTCAACTTGTCGGTGTTATATACCATTTTCAACATACTGTTTCACTGTATCAGGCACCAAAATATTTTGGTTATTCAGCACCTTACACACACTGTAATACTGTAATACATATTTAAACTCAACACCAACCTGTTTTTATCGTGACCAATTCACTCTTATATTACGTAAATTATAATAAAACACAAGCAAAACTATTCAAAATCTATGTGACACATTCCATGTTGTAACCATGAATCATTTCACATCGGCCAACAGGACAAGCAAATTTCGATGAAAGGGGAAATATTTCCACCATGTATACCGAAAGAGATGCTGGGTTCTTAGTCTGGTAAGAACCCATAACAGCGTTAAGGTGGTCCAGGGTCGGGAGGGAAGGGGAGGAACTGGAAGGAGTCTGGAGGAAGAGGATGTACTCAGGTATTTGGGAGTGGATATGTCAGCAGATGGGTCTATGAAAGAGGAGGTGAACCATAAAATTGACAAGGGGTAAGAGATGGTAATTTGAAGCATCTGTTCATGAAGGAAAAACGGGGAGTGTATCAGAGTACAGTAGTAGCAACACTGCTATACTAGTGTGAAACGTTGTTTCAAGGAGGCTGGAGGCAGTAGAGATGCCAAGAGTGAGAGCAATGTGTGGTGTGAGTATTATGCAGATAATTAAGTGTGTGCAGATTAAAAAAAAAAAAAAACGGTGTGACGTTACCAAGAGTATTCAGAGGGCTGAGAAGGGGATGTCGAGGTACTTGGCCATTTAAAGAAGATGGAGGAGCATACGGTGACTAAAAGAGAATATAAATCTACGATGGAGCGAAAGGGTGGTAGGGGGTCATCCCATGGAGGGAGCAAAGGTTTTAAGTGCTAGGGGCTTGAACATGCAACAGGCTTGTGTGAGCGTGTCATAGAAGAGTGGAGGAAAGTGGCTTTTATGGCCAAACTTGAATCCTGGAAGTGGGAAGTACAGTGCCTGTACTCTTAGGAAGAGGTGCGGATACCACAGTTCGGAGGAGCATCTGAACCGCGATGTCAGCACAGTGCTGGAAAGAGAGCGATTGAATGAAAGATGGTGAATATTCCTTTTTGGTAACTCTACCTCGCGGAGAGACGGTGTGTGTGTGTTAAAAAAAAAAAAACTTAAAATAAGAAAGTCAAGACAATATTAACAATGTTCAGACTACATATCAGAGCTCCAGTGAAACTTGAAAAATGTTGTGTTTCTCGTAGTTTAAAAAAATCGTATGAAGTGGACAAAAAAAATCAGAGATTTTAGCATTCTGACTGTAAAATAATGATTTTTTGTTAAAACGTTTTACTTTTTAGAGGTATTCGACACACACTACTGACCCATTAAGATCAAAGTGAAGACGTTGTATACCTGAGGAACAGCAGTAGATGATCTCCTGGATCACTGTCCCTGCGGCCCACTCTCACATCGGACCTCAATGTTGACACCACGAATAAGGACTTAGGTGGAGGGAGAGAAGGAAGTGGGAGAGAGAGAGAGAGAGGGGGGGGGGGGATACCACTTTCTTGGAACACCCCCCCCCCCCGGCTAATCTACTTCTGGACTCGAGAGAGAATTGAAAATAACTTCTTTCACAAGGACCCGACCTGGATAAATCTGTCATTCCCGCAGAGTCTTTAACACCGGAGAGGTTATGTTAGGTAAGATTCGTCAAGAAACAGAACAAGTGTTTCCTCACGCGGGTCTTAGTTATATGATGACCCGCCACGGGAGCTTCTGGTCATATGACCGAGGCCTTCCGCTAGCTTACCGGTCTACCCCTTTAAAAATTAATCATTATATGGAGAAATGTGGGTGGTCTTACTATTATGTACAAGGCCAAGGAGAAGACAGCAAACAACTACACAATACTTGTACCCTTCTCAAGAACATTATCGCATCTGAGATCTTCTCTAGAATGACTCGAGTCTGGAACACGTTAATTTAGCACAGCAACATCGATGAAAATAAAGTCACATGACCAAATGAAATCGCTGACCCACAGATGGCTCCAACTTCATCATGTTCCCTATTTGTACTTTTCATAACAATAAACAGAATTTCAAATGAGCTGAGGCAGGTAACAGATTTTACCTTGTTAACCTAACCTTCTGAACACCCTGGTGTATGGAGGGAGAGGGGAGAGGGGGAGGGGGGGGAGGGGAGGGGAGGGGAGGGAGGGAGAGGGGGAGGGGGGGGAGGGGAGGGAGAGGGGAGGGGGAGGGAGGGGGAGGGGGAGGGAGGGAAGGTGGGGGAGGGAGGGAAGGGGGGAAGGAGGGAAGGTGGGGGAGGGAGACAAGTCTGGTAGTGTTATATATAGCAGTAGCTGTGGTGGCAGCCAGGGTGTGCCTCCATCATCATTATAATCATCTACCTGTCACTCCACTCCGCTCCCTCTCTCTCTCTCTCTCCCTCTCAGCTCCACTCCACTCCCTGCCTCCCTCTCATCACTCCAGCCACTGCACACACTACTCCCTCCTTTCTACTTATTCCTCAAATCCCTCTTTTTTGTAAAACGTCGTTTATCCACTAATTTCCTGACTTAACCGCAGACTCCTGCCATACCCACTACATTCTCATACCCACTACATTCTCACACACACACACACACACACACACACACACACACACACACACACACACACACACACACACACACAACACACACGCACGCACACGCGCGCACACACACACGCACGCGCGCACACACACACACGCACGCGCGCACACTTCAGTCATAGAGTAGTCAGGCCATGGAATAGCCTAGAAAGTGATGTGGTGGAGGCAGGAACCATACATAGTTTTAAGGCGAGGTATGATAGAGCTCATGGGGCAGGGAGAGAGAGGACCTAGTAGCAATCAGCGAAGAGGCGGGGCCAGGAGCTGTGACTCGACCCCTGCAACCACAAATAGGTGAGTACAAATAAGCGAGTACACGCGCGCGCACACACACACACACACACACACACACACACACACACACACACACACACACACACACACACACACACACACACACACACACGCACGCGCGCGCAAGCACACACACACAAGCACACATACAGAAAGGCAGAGAGGTAGGGTACACCATCAAGTGTTGGACACAATACATACAACCGAGGAAGAAGTGAAGAGGCCGTTAAGTGAGCTAGATACCTCAAAGGCGATGGGGCCAGATAACATCTCTCCATGGGTCCTGAGAGAGGGAGCAGAGGCACTATGTGTGCCACTAACAACTATCTTCAACACATCTATCGAAACAGGGCGACTACCTGAGTATGGAAGACAGCAAATGTAGTCCCATTTTTTTAAAAAAAGGTCACGAAGCAGTGAACTACAGACCAGTGTCACTTAGGTGTATAGTATGCAAGGTCATGGAGAAAATTATCAGGAGTAGAGTGGTGGAGCACCTAGAAAGAAATGAGCTTATCAACGACAGCCAACACGGCTTCAGGGATGGGAAATCCTGTGTCACAAACCTACTGGAGTTCTATGACAGGGTGAAGGCAGTAAAACAAGAGAGAGGGGTGGGTAGACTGCATTTTCTTGGACTGTAAGAAGGCGTTTGACACAGTTCCACACAAGAGATTAGTGCGGAAGCTGGAAGGCCAGGCAGGGATAACAGGGAAGGCACTACAGTGGATCAGGAAATACCTGTCAGGAAGACAACAACGAGTCATGGTACGTGGCGAGGTGTCAGAGCGGGCGCCGGCAACGAGCGGGGTGCCACAAGGATCAGTCCTAGGACTGGTGCTGTTTCTGGTATTTGTGAACGAAATGATGGAAGGAATAGACTCCGAAGCGTCCATGTTTGCAGATTATGTGAAGTTGATGAGAATAATTTAGTCGGACGAAGACCAGGCAGAACTACAAAGGGATCTGGACAGATTGCAGGCCTGGTCCAGAAACTGGCTCCTGGAGTTCAACTCCACCAAGTGCAAGGTAATGAAGATTGGGGAAGGACAAAACAGACCACAGACGGAGTACAGTCTAGGAGGTGAGAGCCTACAAACCTCACTCAAGGAAAAGGATTTTGGTGGGAGTATAACACCGGGAACATCTCCTGAGGCGCACATCAACCAAATAACTGCTGCAGCATACCGGCGCCAAGCAAACCTAAGAACAGCATTCTGACATCTAAATAAGGAGTCATTCAGGACCCTGTACACTGTGTACGTTAGGCCCATATTGTAATATACAGCGCCAGTTTGGAACCCTCACCTAGCCAAGCACGTAAGGAAACTAGAGAAAGTGCAAAGGCTTGGAACAAGACTAGTCCCGGAGCTAAGGGGCATGTCCTACGAGAGAGGTTAAGGGAAATCGATCTGACGACACTGGAAGACAGGAGAGTTAGGGGGAATATGATAACGACACATAAAATACTGAGAGGTATAAACAAGGTGGATAGAGACAGGATGTTCCAGAGATGGGACACAGCAACAAAGGGTCACAGTTAGAAGCTGAAGACTCAGATGAACCACAGGGATGTTAGGAAGTATTTCTTCAGACAAAGAGTCGTCAGGAAGTGGAATAACCTGGGTAGTGATGTAGTGGAGGCAAGTTCCATACATAGCTTTAAGAAGAGGTATGATAAAGCTCATGGAGCGGGAAGAGTGACTGGGTAGCGGCCAGTTGAAGAGGCGGGGCCAGGAGCTGTGAATCGACCCCCACAACCACAACTAGGTGAGTACAACTAGAGCTGCAGTACCCGACGTACAAACTTACATTATGTTACATTAAGTCATACAAGCACAGAACATCCAGGATATGTCAAAGAAGAAACCATCAAAGTTTCTGGCTCCCGGTGGTGGTTTCCCCTGGGCCAGCGTCTGAGGGTTTCCCCTGGGCCAGCGTCTGAGGTTTCCCCTGGGCCAGTGTCTGAGGTTTCCCCTGGACCAGCGTCTGAGGGTTTCCCCTGGGCCAGCGTCTGAGGTTTCCCCTGGGCCAGCGTCTGAGGGTTTCCCCTGGGCCAGCGTCTGAGGGTTTCCCCTGGGCCAGCGTCTGAGGGTTTCCCCTGGGCCAGCGTCTGAGGGTTTCCCCGGGGCCAGCGTCTGAGGGTTTCCCCTGAGCCAGCGTCTGAGGGTTTCCCCTGGGCCAGCGTCTGAGGGTTTCCCCTGGGCCAGCGTCTGAGGGTTTCCCCTGGGCCAGCGTCTGAGGTTTCCCCTGGGCCAGCATCTGAGGGTTTCCCCTGGGCCAGCGTCTGAGGGTTTCCCCTGGGCCAGCGTCTGAGGTTTTCCCTGGGCCAGCGTCTGAAGTTTCCCCTGGGCCAGCGTCTGAAGTTTCCCCTGGGCCAGCGTCTGAGGGTTTCCCCTGGGCCAGCGTCTGAAGTTTCCCCTGGGCCAGCGTCTGAGGTTTCCCCTGGGCCAGCGTCTGAGGTTTCCCCTGGGCCAGCGTCTGAAGTTTCCCCTGGGCCAGCGTCTGAGGTTTTCCCTGGGCCAGCGTCTGAAGTTTCCCCTGGGCCAGCGTCTGAAGTTTCCCCTGGGCCAGCGTCTGAAGTTTCCCCTGGGCCAGCGTCTGAGGTTTCCCCTGGGCCAGCGTCTGAGGTTTCCCCTGGGCCAGCGTCTGAGGTTTCCCCTGGACCAGCGTCTGAGGTTTCCCCTGGGCCAGCGTCTGAGGTTTCCCCTGGACCAGCGTCTGAGGGTTTCCCCTGGGCCAGCGTCTGAGGTTTCCCCTGGGCCAGCGTCTGAGGTTTCCCCTGGACCAGCGTCTGAGGGTTTCCCCTGGGCCAGCGTCTGAGGGTTTCCCCTGGGCCAGCGTCTGAGGGTTTCCCCTGGGCCAGCGTCTGAGGGTTTCCCCTGAGCCAGCGTCTGAGGGTTTCCCCTGGGCCAGCGTCTGAGGGTTTCCCCTGGGCCAGCGTCTGAGGGTTTCCCCTGGGCCAGCGTCTGAGGTTTCCCCTGGGCCAGCGTCTGAGGGTTTCCCCTGGGCCAGCGTCTGAGGGTTTCCCCTGGGCCAGCGTCTGAGGGTTTCCCCTGGGCCAGCGTCTGAGGGTTTCCCCTGGGCCAGCGTCTGAGGGTTTCCCCTGAGCCAGCGTCTGAGGGTTTCCCCTGAGCCAGCGTCTGAGGGTTTCCCCTGGGCCAGCGTCTGAGGTTTCCCCTGGGCCAGCGTCTGAGGTTTCCCCTGGGCCAGCGTCTGAGGGTTTCCCCTGGGCCAGCGTCTGAGGTTTCCCCTGGGCCAGCGTCTGAGGGTTTCCCCTGGGCCAGCGTCTGAGGTTTCCCCTGGGCCAGCGTCTGAGGGTTTCCCCTGGGCCAGCGTCTGAGGTTTCCCCTGGGCCAGCGTCTGAGGTTTCCCCTGGGCCAGCGTCTGAGGTTTCCCCTGGGCCAGCGTCTGAGGTTTCCCCTGGGCCAGCGTCTGAGGGTTTCCCCTGGGCCAGCGTCTGAGGTTTCCCCTGGGCCAGCGTCTGAGGGTTTCCCCTGGGCCAGCGTCTGAGGTTTCCCCTGGGCCAGCGTCTGAGGTTTCCCATTTCTCACTGCTATCATCATCTTGATGGTTGTAATCATAATCATGGTTTTAAAGGGGGTGGATCGGTAAGCCAGTGTAAGGCCTCAGTCAGATGACTAAAAGCTCCAGCTGCGGATCATCATGTGACTAAGACCCCATATCTGCAAACACTTGTTCTGTTTCCTGACAAACCTTACTTACCGTAACCTAACTGATACACCCTGATCCACCGGGAGGCCTGATCATGGACCGGGCCGCGGGGGCGTTGATCCCCGGAATACTCTCCAGGTAGACTCCATGTAGGTAGGTGCCTATCTACCTGGAGGGTGTTCCACGCCCTCGCGGCCCGGTCCTTGACCAGTCCTTGACCCTTGACCGGTGGATCAGGGCTTGATCAACCAGGCTGTTACTGCTGGCCACACGCAGTCCAACGTACGAACTACAGCCAGGCTGATCCGGTACTGACCTTAGGTATCTGTCCAACTCCCTTTAGAAGGCAGCCAGGGATCTATTGGTAATTTCCCTTATGTCTGGTGGGAGAAGTTTGGAAACACGGCCCTGGTAAACACAGTAGCCTCTACTGGCGGCACAAAGTTATGTGGTATCTGTAGCCTAGTGACTACTGTGGTCTCTGCCTATATGCGGGGTGAGGTGCTTGGGTTGGAATCTTCGGCTGAGCGAAGATACAGGGTTGTAAATGATTTTGCTTGCTTCTGCGGACTGTAAGCATATACACACTTGATATGTCTTATGGCCAGCATTAACCTGTAGAGAATTTAGCTAAGACTGTCTACTGGCCGTCACAAGTGGAAGTCACCGGCCAGTAGTATTTCTTAGCTAGTGGTTTATGACGTCACAACCTAACTTGTAATATGATTTGTAGGATGTACATAAGTAATGACAAAAAAACTATGTAAATGGTGGGTGGGTAGTGCTGGTAGTGGGTGGTGCTGGGGGTGGTAGTGGGTGGTGCTGGGGGTGGTAGTGCGTGGTGTTGGTGGTGGTAGTTGGTGATAGTGGGTTGTGGGAGTGGTAGTGGTGGGGGTGGTAGTGGTGGGTGGTGGTAGTGGTGGGTGGTGGTAGTGGTGGGTGGTGGTAGTGGTGGGTGGTGGTAGTGTTGGGTAGTGGTGGTAGTGGTGGGGGTGGTAGTGACCTAGAGTGAGCACCAAGGAACTAATTATTCCCACATAGACAATCACGGGTGACCCTGAGGTCGTGAGAGTCACATTTCTCACTGAAGGATTGGACTGGCAGGGAGGGAGGGAGGGAGGGAGGGAGGGAGGGAAGGAGGGAGGGAAGGAGGGAGGGAAGGAGGGAGGGAGGGAGGGAAGGAGGGAGGGAAGGAGAGAGGGAGGATAGACAAGAGGGTATGGGACCAGAGGAAGAGAAGAGTTGGGCACTGGGTCAGGCAGTGCCACAAGCTTCCCTTGCTTCTGCCATTACTTTTACTTTGTGTGTCTGTCTCTCCGTCCGCCTGTCTGTCTGTGTGTGTCTGTCTCTCCGTCCGCCTGTCTGTCTGTGTGTGTCTGTCTCTCCGTCCGCCTGTCTGTCTGTGTGTGTCTGTCTCTCCGTCCGCCTGTCTGTGTGTGTCTGTCTCTCCGTCCGCCTGTCTGTGTGTGTCTGTCTCTCCGTCCGCCTGTCTGTCTGTGTCTGTGTGTGTCTCTCCGTCCCCCCCCCCCTCTCTCTACACACAAAGGCTTTTATAAGGTTAGGTTACGAGTTCCTACTTTTATTTACAAACAAAGAGTTGTTATCCTCAACTCATTTAAAAACCTTCTTGGTGTGGGGATGTGCCAAAGTATGGATATCGATATCGGCCGGTATCCACCATTTTTACTGTGTCGCTGAAAAAACGACCGATACCACCCGATACTTTATAAAATATTAACATTACATTGTGCTGAAAAATATTAACATTAACACTACTTCACGAATGTGAGAGTTATACATACACACACACACACACACATACACACACATACACATACACATACATACACATACACACACATACACACACATACACACACATACACACACATACACACACATACACACATACACATACACACATATACACACACAAACACACACACACATACACAATCATAAATATTTATATAAAATTACTGAAGACGTCTACTACTCTCAGAGGTCCGCTTCTGTGGCTCCGTCAGGTTGTTGGTGCCAGGATCACGTTGTATACTGCCCGCATAGAGCCAGAAAAGTAATTAAAATTCTGAACGCACCTTAAAGTATTCTAAATATACTTTTGAACGAAAAATAAGATATACCTGATAAGATATACCTGGAAGCTATGTGAGGGCCTGGTTCCCAATGTTTGCAGTGAAACTAACCCAGTGTAAAGCAAGAGCACCATGGGTACAGTCAGAAAGTGATGTGACCCACAACAGCCTAATAACATCTGGTGGCAGCCTATAAGGAGTCTCCTTCCTGGTCTTCTCTTTCATCTTACACAGTCTTTCCAGTGCTATCTAGGTGACAGCAGTTCTCTCTCTCTCTCTAGCCATGGCTGACAACCATTTAGACCCTTCCCTCCTTTGCCAACATCAGTGGCACGAGACTCTTCAACTTGTTACCAGCAGATATCAGAAATACTGCCGGAACTAGAGCAAACTGGATTATCTACCAATTCCTGGCTAGCCGAGTAGTAATGGCTGTGTATTCCTGCAAGCAGCTAGCAGAAACAGCCTGGATGACGAAACAGTCAACAGAGAAGCTTGACCTCACGCCGAGATGCAAGGAAAGTGAAATCTTCAAAATCAATCACAAGTAAAGTCTACCTGACATCAATTATCATAATCTTTGTATGGGTCCAAAGAACTGCCAGTCACACGGAATTAAAACAATTGCAGGGTCAGAGCAGGTCGCTCCTTCTTTCACAACTGCTAAACCATTAAGGTATGCTCTTGGATGTACTAGAAGACAAGCTAAATGCTGACTTTACCTTAGACAAATGCGACCATGGCGTAATGGTACACAAACTGCATACAGAAGCCATTACTGTTAAAGTGCATAATATTTAATTTCTTTACTACTACTACTACTACTACTCTGGGTTCTAGTTAACAGTGTTACAGTTAAAAGCTCTGTTCCTTAAGACACGGTACTCGTCCCACCTCCCACACTGTCAGGGACATCAATCATAGCAGCATAACAGCCTTCATGATAACACCACAATATCTATGACAGTGGCATCCATAGAAAGCAGTGAATCTTCAAGGGGATGGGAGTTGTAAGGCAGGAAAGAAGAGAGGGATGGTGTTGTGAGGCAGGAAAGAAGAGAGGGATGGTGTTGTGAGGCAGGAAAGAAGAGAGGGATGGTGTTGTGAGGCAGGAAAGAAGAGAGGGATGGTGTTGTGAGGCAGGAAAGAAGAGAGGGATGGTGTTGTGAGGCAGGAAAGAAGAGAGGGATGGAGCAGTGAGGAAGGGATGAGGGAAGAGAAGGAAGAACAGCTGAGGATAGCGTAGTGGGTACAGGGGGAAGTGAGGGGGGTGCAGGTGTCATGGGAATGCCAGTGGTGTAAGATGACAATGTGTAAAGGATGCCAATGTGGAGGGGTGCCAATGTGGTAAGGGTGCCAATGTGGAGGGGGTGTCAATGTGGTAAGGATGCCAATGTGGTAAGAATGCCAATGTGAAGGGGTGCCAATGTGGAGGGGAAGGTGGGTTAACACAGTTTTCGAGGGGAGGGGAGGGGACGGGACTCGGGTAAGGGACCCTGACATTGCAAGGGAAGTGTGTCAGGTTACCCGTAGATGTGAGTAGTAGTGGGTACCGTACTGTCACTAATGGTGGGTACCATACTGTGTGTCAGTAATGGTGGGTACCATAGTGTGTCAGTAATGGTGGGTACCATACTGTGGGTCATAAGGTGGGTACCTACTGAGTTACAGTAAATGGGGTACCATACTGTGTCAGTAATTGGGGGTACCATTGCTGTGTCAGTGAATGGTGGGTACCATACTGGTGTCAGTAATGGTGGGTACCATACTGTGTGTCAGTAATGGTGGGTACCATACTGTGTCAGTAATGGTGGGTACCATACTGTGTGTCAGTAATGGTGGGTACCATACTGAGTGGTCAGAAAATGGTGGGGTACCATACTGTGTGTCAGTAATGGTGGGTACCATACTGTTCAGTAATGGTGGGTACCATACTGTGTCAGTAACTGGTGGGTACCATACTGTGTCAGTAACGCTGGGTAGTCCATATGTGTGCAGTAATGGTGGGAAACATACTGTGTCAGCAATTGGTGGGTAGCCATACTATGTGTCAGTAATGTGGGTACCATATGTGTCAGTAATGGTGGGTCCATACTGAGTGTCAGTAAAGGAAGACCATATGTGGTATGGTGGGTACCTAATGTGAGAAAGGTGGGACCATACGTGTGTGTGTGTGAACCATCTGTTCGTAGTGGGGAGGATCGGAGAGTGGAGGGACTCCGTGTATGGGGAACCATACATGTGCAGTAGGAGTGGTCCCTAGGTGTATAGTGAGATTGTGCAGTAGTGGTGGGTAATACAGTGTAATGTGTGGTGGTACCATACTGTGGTAGTGGGGGTCCATACTGTGTAAGTGGTGTACCATAGTGTGTCAGTATGGTGGTACCATACTGTGTCAGTAGTGGTGGGTACCATATGGGTCAGTATGGTGGGTACCATACTGTGTCAGTAGTGGTGGGTACCATACAGGTGTCAGAAGTGTGGGTACCATACAGTGTCAGTAATGTGGGTACCATACTGTGTCACATGGTGGGTACCATACTGTGTCAGTAATGGTGGGTACCATACTGTGTGTCAGTAATGGTGGGTACCATACTGTGTGTCAGTAATGGTGGGTACCATACTGTGTGTCAGTAATGGTGGGTACCATACTGTGTCAGTAATGGTGGGTACCATACTGTGTGTCAGTAATGGTGGGTACCATACAGTGGTCAGAAAGTGGTGGGTACCATACAGTGCGTCAGCAGTGGTGGGTACCATACTGTGTGTCAGCAGTGGTGGGTACCATACAGTGTGTCAGCAGTGGTGGGTACCATACTGTGTGTCAGTAATGGTGGGTACCATACTGTGTGTCAGTAATGGTGGGTACCATACTGTGTCAGTAATGGTGGGTACCATACTGTGTCAGTAACGCTGGGTACCATACTGTGTGTCAGTAATGGTGGGTACTATACTGTGTCAGCAATGGTGGGTACCATACTATGTGTCAGTAATGCTGGGTACCATACTATGTGTCAGTAATGGTGGGTACCATACTGAGTGTCAGTAACGGCAGGTACCATACTGTGGCAGTAATGGTGGGTACCATAATGTGTCAGTAATGGTGGGTACCATACTGTGTGTCAGTAGTGGTGGAACCATCCTGTGTCAGTAGTGGTGGAACCATCCTGTGTCAGTAGTGGAGGAACCATCCTGTGTCAGTAGTGGAGGAACCATACTGTGTCAGTAGTGGTGTGTACCATACTGCGTCAGTAGTGGTGAGTACCATATTGTGTCAGTAGTGGTGGGTACTATACAGTGTATCAGTAGTGGTGGTACCATACTGTGTCAGTAGTGGTGGTACCATACTGTGTCAGTAGTGGTGGTACCATACTGTGTCAGTAGTGGTGGTACCATACTGTGTCAGTAGTGGTGGTACCATACTGTGTCAGTAGTGGTGGTACCATACTGTGTCAGTAGTGGTGGGTACCATACAGCGTGTCAGCAGTGGTGGGTACCATACAGTGTCAGCAGTGGGTACCATACAGTGTCAGCAGTGGTGGGTACCATACAGTGTCAGCAGTGGTGGGTACCATACAGTGTCAGCAGTGGTGGGTACCATACAGTGTGTCAGCAGTGGTGGGTACCATACAGTGTGTCAGCAGTGGTGGGTACCATACAGTGCGTCAGCAGTGGTGGGTACCATACAGTGTGTCAGCAGTGGTGGGTAACATACAGTGCGTCAGCAGTGGTGGGTACCATACAGTGCGTCAGCAGTGGTGGGTACCATACTGTGTGTCAGCAGTGGTGGGTACCATACAGTGTGTCAGCAGTGGTGGGTACCATACAGTGTGTCAGCAGTGGTGGGTACCATACAGTGCGTCAGCAGTGGTGGGTACCATACAGTGCGTCAGCAGTGGTGGGTACCATACAGTGTGTCAGCAGTGGTGGGTACCATACAGTGTGTCAGCAGTGGTGGGTACCATACAGTGTCTCAGTAGTGGTGGGTACCACACAGTGTGTCAGCAGTGGTGGGTACCATACAGTGTCAGCAGTGGTGGGTACCATACAGTGTGTCAGCAGTGGTGGGTACCATACAGTGTGTCAGCAGTGGTGGGTACCATACAGTGTGTCAGCAGTGGTGGGTACCATACAGTGTGTCAGCAGTGGTGGGTACCATACAGTGTGTCAGCAGTGGTGGGTACCATACAGTGTGTCAGTAGTGGTGGGTACCATACAGTGTGTCAGTAGTGGTGGGTACCATACAGTGTGTCAGCAGTGGTGGGTACCATACAGTGTGTCAGCAGTGGTGGGTACCATACAGTGTGTCAGCAGTGGTGGGTACCATACAGTTTGTCAGCAGTGGTGGGTACCATACAGTTTGTCAGCAGTGGTGGGTACCATACAGTGTGCCAGCAGTGGTGGGTACCATACTGTGTCAGTAGTGGTGGGTACCATACAGTGTGTCAGCAGTGGTGGGTACCATACGGTGTCAGTAGTGGTGGGTACCATACATTGTGTCAGCAGTGGTGGGTACCATACTGTGTCAGTAGTGGTGGGTGCCATACTGTTTGTCAGTAGTGGTGGGTGCCATACAGTGTGTCAGCAGTGGGGGGTACCATACTGTGTCAGCAGGGGTGGGTACCATACAGTGTGTCAGCAGTGGTGGGTACCATACAGTGTGTCAGCAGTGGTGGGTACCATGCAGTGGTGGGTACCATACTGTTTGTCAGTAGTGGTGGGTACCATACAGTGTGTCAGCAGTGGGTACCATACTGTGTCAGCAGTGGTGGGTCCCATACAGTGTGTCAGCAGTGGTGGGTACCATACTGTGTCAGTAGTGGTGGGTACCATACTGTGTCAGTAGTGGTGGGTACCATACAGTGTGTCAGCAGTGGTGGGTACCATACTGTGTCAGTAGTGGTGGGTACCATACTGTGTCAGTAGTGGTGGGTACCATACAGTGTGTCAGCAGTGGTGGGTACCATACTGTGTCAGCAGTGGTGGGTACCATACAGTGTCAGCAGTGGTGGGTACCATACAGTGTGTCAGCAGTGGTGGGTACCATACAGTGTGTCAGCAGTGGTGGGTACCATACAGCTGGTGTCACGGCAGTGGTGGGTACCATACAGTGTGTCAGCAGTGGTGGGTACCATACTGTGTCAGCAGTGGTGGGTACCATACAGTTTGTCAGCAGTGGTGGGTACCATACAGTGTGTCAGCAGTGGTGGGTACCATACAGTGTGTCAGCAGTGGTGGGTACCATACAGTGTGTCAGCAGTGGTGGGTACCATACAGTGTGTCAGCAGTGGTGGGTACCATACTGTGTCAGTAGTGGTGGGTACCATACTGTTTGTCAGTAGTGGTGGGTACCATACAGTGTGTCAGCAGTGGTGGGTACCATACTGTGTCAGTAGTGGTGGGTACCATACAGTGTCAGTAGTGGTGGGTACCATACAGTGTCAGCAGTGGTGGGTACCATACTGTGTCAGTAGTGGTGGGTACCATACAGTGTCAGCAGTGGTGGGTACCATACTGTGTCAGTAGTGGTGGGTACCAGTGTGTCAGCAGTGGTGGGTACCATACTGTGTAAGTAGTGGTGGGTACCATACTGTGTCAGTAGTGGTGGGTGCCATACTGTTTGTCAGTAGTGGTGGGTACCATACAGTGTGTCAGCAGTGGTGGGTACCATACTGTGTCAGCAGTGGTGGGTACCAGTGTCAGCAGTGATGGGTACCATACAGTGTCAGCAGTGGTGGGTACCAGTGTCAGCAGTGGTGGGTACCATACAGTGTGTCAGCAGTGGTGGGTACCATACAGTGTGTCAGCAGTGGTGGGTACCATACTGTGTCAGTAGTGGTGGGTACCATACTGTGTCAGTAGTGGTGGGTACCATACGTTTGTCAGTCAGTGGTGGGTACCATACTGTGTCAGCAGTGGTGGGTACCATACAGTGTGTCAGCAGTGGTGGGTACCATACTGTGTCAGTAGTGGTGGGTACCATACTGTGTCAGTAGTGGTGGGTACCATACAGTGTCAGCAGTGGTGGGTACCATACTGTGTCAGTAGTGGTGGGTACCATACAGTGTGTCAGCAGTGGTGGGTACCATACTGTGTCAGTAGTGGTGGGTACCATACAGTGTGTCAGCAGTGGTGGGTACCATACTGTGTCAGTAGTGGTGGGTACCATACTGTGTCAGCAGTGGTGGGTACCATACAGTGTGTCAGCAGTGGTGGGTACCATACTGTGTCAGTAGTGGTGGGTACCATACTGTGTCAGTAGTGGTGGGTACCATACAGTGTCAGCAGTGGTGGGTACCATACTGTGTCAGTAGTGGTGGGTACCATACAGTGTGTCAGCAGTGGTGGGTACCATACTGTGTCAGTAGTGGTGGGTACCATACAGTGTGTCAGCAGTGGTGGGTACCATACTGTGTCAGTAGTGGTGGGTACCATACTGTGTCAGTAGTGGTGGGTGCCATACTGTTTGTCAGTAGTGGTGGGTACCATACAGTGTGTCAGCAGTGGTGGGTACCATACTGTGTCAGCAGTGGTGGGTACCAGTGTCAGCAGTGATGGGTACCATACAGTGTGTCAGCAGTGGTGGGTACCATACTGTGTCAGCAGTGGTGGGTACCAGTGTCAGCAGTGGTGGGTACCATACAGTGTGTCAGCAGTGGTGGGTACCATACTGTGTCAGCAGTGGTGGGTACCATACAGTGTGTCAGCAGTGGTGGGTACCATACAGTGTGTCAGCAGTGGTGGGTACCATACAGTGTGTCAGCAGTGGTGGGTACCATACAGTGTGTCAGCAGTGGTGGGTACCATACAGTGTGTCAGCAGTGGCGGGTACCATACTGTGTGTCAGCAGTGGTGGGTACCATACAGTGTGTCAGCAGTGGTGGGTACCATACTGTGTCAGCAGGGGTTTGGGTACCATACAGTGTGTCAGCAGTGGTGGGTACCATACAGTGTGTCAGCAGTGGTGGGTACCATACAGTGTGTCAGCAGTGGTGGGTCCCATACAGTGTGTCAGCAGTGGTGGGTACCATACAGTGTGTCAGCAGTGGTGGGTACCATACTGTGTCAGCAGTGGTGGGTACCATACAGTGTGTCAGCAGTGGTGGGTCCCATACAGTGTGTCAGCAGTGGTGGGTACCATACAGTGTCAGCAGTGGTGGGTACCATACTGTCGTTATTGTCAACCATCAGTAAGATGACAATAAAGTGCCGCCGCCGCTGCTGACTCCAACACTCACCATTTACACAGGTCATATCCCAACTTTCTTGGTTGGAGATAAAATGGTGATACCCACAAGATATGAAAAAGAGACATTTATGTACAGTTCAGGACATTTATTAAAAGAAACGTTTCGTCACGAGTGGCTTCTTCAGTCGTAATACAGAGACGGCTGAAGCAGCCCCTCACGGCGAAAGGTTTCTAACACGTCCTGAAATGTACATATCTAGCGTGTCTTTTGTCTCTTTCTGTGCTCTTTTGGAACAATGTCAGGAGTGATGTTTTATGTTTAATCTTAATAGCTGCTGGGATATCCCCCCCCCCCAATGGGTCTGTCTCAGTCCAGGTCTTCTAGCTCACAGCTATTGGTGTTGGCTTCAGATGCTCGTGCGCACGTATGTCTGTGTGCGGGCGCACGTGCATGAGTAAGCACGTGAATGGAATTGAGTGAAGATAAACGTGTGTGTGTGTGGGGGGGGGGGGAAGCAGCTGGTGTTCAGGGAAGTGTGTGAGGCAGCCCACCTTCCAAGAAGCTTCAGTATGAAGCAACGGCTCACCAGGCACTGTCATAGTGCCTGCCACTGCCATAAAATGTCAGGCAGTGTCTTGTCCTTCAAGATTCAATGCCAAGAATATTGACACTTTTTCCCTCCAAAACACACACACACACACACACAATGGAGCAGGGAGAAAGAGGACCTAGTAGCGTTCAGTGAAGAGGCGGGGCCAGGAGCGGAGTCTCGACCCCTGCAACTACAATTAGGCGAGTACAGGCGCGCGCGACCCGCAACTACACGTCGCACACACGCGCGCGCACGCGCGCACACACACACAACACACTACACAACACACCACACGCCACCACCGCACACACACACACACACACACACACACACACACACATCAAAGGCGATGGGGCCGGATAACGTCTCTCCATGGGTCCTGAGAGAGGGAGCAGAGGCGCTTTGTTCCCTTAACAACATCTATCGAAACAGGGAGATTACCCGAGGTATGGAAGACAGCAAATGTAGTCCCAATTTTTAAAAAAGAAGACAGACAAGAAGCACTAAACTACAGACCAGTGTCACTGACATGTACAGTATGCAAAGTCATGGAGAAGATTATCAGGACAAGAGTGGAGAAACACCTAGAAAGAAATGAGCTTAACAACAGCCAACACGGTTTCAGGGACGGGAAAACCTACTGGAGTTCTATGACAGGGTGACAGCAGTAAGACGAGAGAGAGAGAGAGAGAGAGAGAGAGAGAGAGAAGAGAGAGAGAGAGAGAGAGAGAGAGAGAGAGAGAGAGAGAGAGAGAGAGAGGCACGGGTACATTGCATTTTCTTGGACTGTGAGAAGGCATTTGACACAGTTCCACACAAGAGATTAGTGCAAAAACTGGAGGATCAGGCAGGAATAACAGGGAAGGCACTACAATGGATCAGGGCATACCTGTCAGGAAGACAGCAGCGAGTCATGGTACGAGGAGAGGTGTCAGAGTGGGTGCCTGTGACGAGTGGGGTTCCAAAGAGATCAGTCCTAGGACCGGTGCTGTTTCTGGTATTTGTGAACGACATGACGGAAGGAATAGACTCCGAAGTGTCCCTGTTTGCAGATGATGTGAAGTTGATGAAAAGAATTCAATCGGACGAGGACCAGGCAGAACTACAAAGGGATCTAAACAGGCTGCAGGCCTGGTCCAGCAATTGGCTTCTGGAGTTGAACCTCACCAAGTGCAAAGTCATGAGATTGGGGAAGGGCAAAGAAGACCGCAGTCGGAGTACAGTCTAGGGTGCCAGAGACTACAAACCTCACTCAAGGAAAAAGATCTTGGGGTGAGTATAACACCAGGCACATCTCCTGAGGCACTCATCAACCAAATAACTGCTGCAGCATATGGGCGCCTAGCAAACTTAAGAACAACATTCCGACATCTTAATAAGGAATCGTTCAGGACCCTGTACACCGTGTACGTTAGGCCCATATTGGAGTATGCGGCACCAGTTTGGTATTCACACCTAGCCAAGCACGTAAAGAAACTAGAGAAAGTGCAAATGTTTGCAACAAGACTAGTCCTAGAGGAAATCGACCTGACGACACTGGAGGACAGGAGAGATAGGGGGGACATGATAACGACATATAAAATACTGAGAGGAATTGACACGGTTGAGAGACAGAATGTTCCAGAGATGGGACACATCAACAAGGGAACACAGTTGGAAGTTGAAGACACAGATGAATCACAGGGATGTTAGGAAGTATTTCTTCAGTCACAGAGTAGTCAGGAAGTGGAATAGTTTGGGAAGCGATGTAATGGAGGCAGGATCCATACATAGCTTTAAGCAGAGGTATGATAAAGCTCATGGTTCAGGGAGAGTGACCTAATAGCGACCAGTGAAGAGGCGGGGCCAGGAGCTTGGACTCGACCCCTGCAACCACAACTAGGTGAGTACACACACACACACACACACACACACACACACACACACACACACACACACACACACACACACACACATTCTCTCTCTCTGTCTCTTTCTCTCTCTCTCTCTCTCTCTCTCTCTCTCTCTCTGTCTCTGTCTCTGTCTCTCTGTCTCTCTGTCTCTGTCTCTCTGTCTCTGTCTCTCTGTCTCTCTCTCTCTCTCTCGTCATTAATATTTACATAAATAACTTACTGCGATATAAACATGTAAATGGTTCATTACCTCTGTAATGTTGAGGTGCAGTCCCTGGACCCATTATGTACCTCTGTAATGTTGAGGTGCAGTCCCTGGACCCATTATGTACCTCTGTAATGTTGAAGTGCAGTCCCTGGACCCATTATGTACCTCTGTAATGTTGAGGTGCAGTCCCTGGACCCATTATGTACCTCTGTAATGTTGAGGTGCAGTCCCTGGACCCATTATGTACCTCTGTAATGTTGAGGTGCAGTCCCTGGACCCATTATGTACCTCTGTAATGTTGAGGTGCAGTCCCTGGACCCATTATGTACCTCTGTAATGTTGAGGTGCAGTTCCTGGACCCATTATGTACCTCTGTAATGTTGAGGTGCAGTCCCTGGACCCATTATGTACCTCTGTAATGTTGAGGTGCAGTCCCTGGACCCATTATGTACCTCTGTAATGAGGTGCCGTCCCTGGACCCATTATGTACCTCTGTAATACCTTGACTGCCACTCACTGGATGGGTGTGCGGTGCATAATAAACCTCTTACACACACACACACACACACACACACACACACACACACACACACACACACACACACACACACACACACACACACACACACACACACACACACACAGACACACACAGACACACACAGACAGACACACACACACACACACACACACACACAGACACACACACACAGACACAGACACAGACAACACACACAGACACACACACACACACACACACACACACACAGACACACACACACACACACAGACACACACACACACAGACACACACACACAGACACACACAGACACACACACACACACACACACACACACACACACACACACACACACACACACACACACACACACACCTGTTTGTAACAACTTTTTGCCAGGGTGGGTAAACCTTCAACCAGCAGAGGCAAAAAGCTACGTGATATTTTCAGGAAATACAGTATGTTCTTGTCAATTTCCCATGGCACTGATGAAGTAACTTTCCTGAGTGAGACAAGTTTATTTTACAGCTGAGTTTTCTTCCCCTTGTGCATGTGTTCTCTGGATCAAGATGGTAGAGCCAGGGACGGGGTCCCTAGCAAGTGTTACAACACTGTGGTCGCCAATACCACAACAACCATTGCACTAGCAAGTGTTACATTATTATTATAATCAAGGGGAAGCGCTAAACCCGGAGGATTATACAGCGCCTGGGGGGGGGGATGTGGAAGGCATTCAGGCTTAATTCGGGGAACTGGAGCACAGATCCAATTCCCTAAATCAAGAGCCCCTCACCAACATCAAGGAACCTTCCTTGAGGGGCAAGAGTTACAACACTGTGGTCGTCATTACCACAACTATCATCCTCTCCATCCCCTAATTTACATGTTTCCTCACCCCCCCCCCCCCCCACCACCACTCAACCCGTCAGCTCAAGCTGACAGAATTCATTTGAAGTATGTGATCCATCCTCTTTCCTGGGATTTGACAAGGAAATATAATTAAGACACTGCTGGTGTTCCTACAATGTAACTATCCTTATCTGTAGGAGCACACTGCTGGTGTTCCGAATTTTCTTAATAAATCCCTGCCCTTCTTCCCCCACTCAAAGTTCTTACCCCTCCTACAAAGCTCTTACTCCTCCCCCAGATCATCTCTCCCCTTGCCCTCCCCTCTACAACACTGTTCTTGTCTACCCATCCGGCCACACCTTGCAAAAACACAAGAGGGAAAGAAAAGGTCGTTGTAAGGTGTAAGAACATAGTTCGGTGGGGTGAGGGAACCACTGCAAGGCAGGGAGCCACTGGGAGGGAACCACTGCAAGGCAGGGAGTCACTGGGAGGGAACCACTGCACGGCAGGGAGCCACTGGGAGGGAACCACTGCAAGGCAGGGAACCACTGCAAGGCAGGGAGCCACTGGGAGGGAACCACTGCAAGGCAGGGAGCCACTAGGAGGGAGGGAACCACTGCAAGGCAGGGAGCCACTGGGAGGGAGAGAACCATCAGGAAGGGAACCGTCAAGTGGGAGGGAACCATCAGGAAGGAAGGGAACCGTCAAGTGGTAGGGAACCATCAGGAAGGGAACCGTCAAGTGGAAGGGAACCGTCAAGTGGGAGGGAACCATCAGGAAGGAAGGGAACCGTCAAGTGGGAGGGAACCATCAGGAAGGATGGGAACCGTCAAGTGGGAGGGAACCACCAGGAAGGAGTGAAATTATCAAGGAGGGAACCACCAAGAGGGAGTGAGTTATACAAAAAAGATGGAAGGAACCCTCAAGAGGAAGGGAATGTATTGAACTTGTGAAGACTAAAATGGTTTTAAAGCAATAACCTGTGAAAGCCTCACCTTACTGGCTTCAAACATTCAACGTTGGTGCATCTTACATAGAGCTCTGGATTGCTACTGGAGGTCGCTGTCAGACTCCCCCTCAAGCACCGAGCTACCCTCGTCTGGCGCCTAATACAAGGTATGCGGATTATACTTAAACAAAAATATTTTCTTATAGCATTGTAGAGAATTTAAAACGCAACTTTACAGAGGAAAAAAATACTAATACCGAAATCTCGTGATTTTTTTTTTTCTGGCGTTTTAATTTTTTACAAGTTTAGTGAGCCGTCCATAAAGAACAAGAAAGCACAATACTATGACTGGATCAATACACAAATAACCCGCACACAGGAGAAAGTTATGGCGACGTTTTGATCCAACTCAGAAACACTGTCCTAAGTTTTTCTCATGTGCGGGTTGTGTTATAACTCATCCATATATTTTCGTGTGGGAGCCGGTCATGTACAGTGTTCTTGTCTTTCAGGGGTTACTTTTAAAACTTACAAACGGCTCATCTTATTGGGATACGCAGGCATCCGTACAGGTCAATTGTATGTAAATTATTCCCAATTTTGGTTTGTGTCCAATAACTTGAGAAAGTCTCATCTGATC
The DNA here is from genome assembly GCF_026875155.1 of Cherax quadricarinatus. Classification (NCBI taxonomy): domain Eukaryota; kingdom Metazoa; phylum Arthropoda; class Malacostraca; order Decapoda; family Parastacidae; genus Cherax; species Cherax quadricarinatus. The sequence goes on along the minus strand of NC_069435.1, from coordinate 13,383,765 downwards.
GACTACAAAATGACTCGCGAAATCGTAATGACATGATGGCAAACAAGCCACAGTACAGGTGGGGAATGAAACTCGCGGCAAGCGAGTCGTAAAAGTCCAGGCCAGCGCCTATTATTGAAGTGTGGAGATGATAATTTCTCTTATTTTTAAAATGTTATATTTTTTTTCTACAGTATCTTTTTTTTTTTTTGGTACAACTTAATTTTTTTTAATTTTTGATGTAACGTATAGAAAAGAGTAATGACTTTCAGGGTTTAGCTGTGTAGGTCTCAGTATGTCAGTATGTTAACTTGTAATTCTTGGATTCTGTTTAACTGAGGGAATGAATCTTGTCATCAGATTCAAGCTTCTAATGCTGGTGTTTTGTTCGTCAGAATCAGCGTCAAGCTGATTCTCGGTAGTGTAAGTTTTAATTTGCCAATCTTATTAGATAAATCGATTCTTCTGATTAGCTTCAAGCCTTAAATTCTGGTATATCTTATTTCAGATTGATGTACTGAACACATCCACTCCAGGCCGAGGGACTGATTACCTAAAACTCCTCACCAATCTCCGTTCTTCTCTGTATTGGACAGAAGAAGCCACTGGATGGCAAAACGTTTCCTCATTAAAGACTCCAAAATGGTGCGCAAGTGTTTCATTCTTCAAAACACACAACGTAGAGAAGTCTACGTTGTGCACCTACGTAAAATCATCTTTTACGTTTCCTCGGTGGGCCACATTATATATAGACCGTGTACGCTTCTGTGCTACGTTTCAGCTTGTTTACGATTCAAAGTCGGACCGAAACGTCGTCGTAAGTTTGTCTTCTAAGAACGGTTTTGTGTACTGTTTCAGCCATGGTATTGTGACCTTATTCTTTTTTATTCTCGTTTATGTTTTAATCTGGATTTAGTGCCTAGGGAAGTTTTTCAGTTAATGTTTAACAGCTGCTCCTTTATTCTGCCTCCACTGAATTCCTGAATTCTAATTTATTAAGACATCCTCCTAGGCTGATTTCTTCTCAACAAAAATTAATTACCAGCTGTCAAAAGTATTTGTCGACAGATACCTGACCTATACCTCCGCTTATTTGCGCATCAGTGAGGCTGCGACCTGAGTGTATGGTATTAACAGATGATTTTATGTCCGATTACAACCTCGGTCTTGCTGAAGATCAAATTTTGCGCATTTTTATTTCTAATTAAGTTCAATTTTCTGTTCGTTCAACTTAAACTTTTCCCACAGCAGTATGGTATCACCCTTGTGGGTTTAGCGCTTAGTTTTGATTGTAATAATAATAATATGGTACGTATCTGTTGAGCAGTATACTATGGTAACTATTTCTAATATTATGCTGTTGTCTATCTTTCATTTTATATTTCCGAGACTGACGTCTCCAAGGAGGATAATATTTGCTGTAGGATTTCCAAGATTTTCTAGGCAGCTGTGTATCTGATCTTTTCCATGAATTCCTCTGTTGTTGCTAATCGTGGCTTATATACAAGGATAATTACCGGGTTTTTATTATTTGTTTTGTTTCAAAAATTTCCACCATATCTCTGATGATTTCAAGTTAGTGTAAAAAAAACGAGATTTATTTTTAACATTATGAGGTGAAAATTTTGTAGTGAGTTATTAATGTTTGTACTGAAGGAGTCGGTATGCCAGTGCCATCTATGATCCAGGTCCCTAACTCTGACTCTCCTGATGACTTTGAGGAATTTTTCAATTCCATGTTCCGTTACTTGAGTGTGTCCTGGGCCAGTCCTCACTCTGCTCTCCACAACATTTATGAAAACATAATTTATTCAGTATCATCAGTGTTCAGGATGGTTATATTCTTAATACATATGACATGGATTGTGTGTCGTTACCAGTATTAGCTGTACCATGCATAAGTTAACGTAATGTTGTGGCACTAGTTTCTTCAGGGCTGGTAATCCGTTTTTCCTTTTTTTGCTCAGCGGTTTGGCACGAGTTAGCCAAACCTTGAGGGATAACGAAGGTTTTGTTATAGAAGAACAAATTACTGCCATTGAAGCTTCACTCGTTTGACTGTGCCACTTCTGTGACTACTCTGCTAAATTATGACAAGCTGTGCACACTTCCATCAGAGACTACTGGTAGCAGCTACACCTTGAAGTCTGTTAAACACCACAGCAAGAATTTCATGGGCCTGAAAATGTTAGTAGTATTAGCAATAAATTTTCTCCCTAAAATTGTGTTTAATTTTCCATAAAGAAAAAAAGGACACACACCTAATAATATATTTCCTTTCAAAGAACTGCCTGAACATGTATAGCACGGAGGTCGACAGTGCTCACATATAGCACTCCCCCCTTACATAAACCTTAACCTTTAATTTTTCGAAGTTTATCTACTCTTAAACCCACTCTTCCTTAAACTTTTTCCCCTTTTAAATAAATTTTGGGTTCTACATTTCAAACCCTCATGAGAGTTTCTGTGAATTTCCCCAAACTTTTTATTTTCGGGACAGACCTCTTGTAAAAACCTTCTTTCTTCCCCTTTTTTGTATACCCTGTGTACAAAAAGGAAAAGGGGGATGTGTTGTTTTGTGTATTGACCTTTTTGAATCTAACCTCGTAAAAGTGTTGGTAAAGTCAGTTTGTTGCTATTGGTTCTTGTTTTCTTTGGGTTTGGTTAATCTTTTAAAGCCCTGCACCTACACAAGGCTGACTTTTGTAATTTCTTTTACATTTTTTTTTTTTTCCCGCAGTTGTTCATGTTGTCCCAGTGTTGCTTCCCCGGTTTTTTTGCTTTTTCAGGGGCCCTTTTTTGTGATTTTATGTTTTGTCTTATTTCCCACACAAAAAGCCGGGTTGAAACGTTCGGTTGCCCAAGAGAAATTTCTTTTCTGAAAAGGAAAAGGGAAGGGGAGGAAAAATAAGGAGGGTAGGGCAGTGATAGCAAGGTGGGGGAAGGGGGGAGACAGAGAGTGAGCAGTTTCTGCTCACAACACAAAAAACCAGCCCAGCCCCCCCCCGGGAAACAGAGAAAAAACCGAGGAAATTTTACCCATGATGGGCGTAAAGTTTTCCTCGCTCCCCAGCCAGTCCCCCGGGGTAGGCTTTTTGGGGGTTTGCTGGTTAACCAGCCGTTTTGCCGGGCTGTGGGGCACCGCCGGGTCCACCAATAACCAGTCAAAACAGGCAAACAAAAGGGGCCCCGTCTGGAAAAAGTGCCCGGGGGAAAGGGGGCGTGACCCCCCCAAACAGACAATAACCTACAGGGAGAACAACAAGAAAAAAAATTCGCAGTGAGAAACAGGACCTCTGTTAACCTTTGATAGTTTCCAGTTTTTTTCCTCCCCCCGAGCCCGGCCCTTTGGGCCGCTCGTTTGGGGCTTGCCTGGGTTAACCAAGCCGTTCTTTTCAAACGACCACAGTAATGATCTCTGCCTGGCACTGTGGTTAAAAAGAAACAAAGTGGAATAGAAATATTTTTTATTAAAGTTATAATAAACCCCTAAAAAATAAAAAAGGAAAGAGCGCAGTACCGGGATTCAAAACCACCCCCGGGGAGTCTGGCAAGGTCCCCCCCAAGTGAGCTCTTGACCACTAGCCCAGATCCCTCAAAAGTAGGCAGTGGTTTAAAAGCCATTTTCCTTTAGCCAAGCATATAGACAAATATAAGAAAAATACATGCGGGGGGAGAGCTCTTTTTTGATTAGAAAGGGAAAAGAACACTGACTCCCACCTTCTTTTCCCTTTAATCCCCATTTTTTCATTTCAAATAATTCACTGTATTTCATTTTTTCCATCACATTCATTGTTTACTTATATTATTAAGTCGGGAAGTGGATGTGGGGGGGAGGGATGTGAGGGGGAAGTGTTGTGGGAGGGGTTTGGGGGGAGGATTGTGGGGGGAGGGTTGTGGGGGTTTTTTGGGGGGGGTTGTGAGGGGGAAGGTTTTGAGGGAAAATTTTGGGGGGGGGGTTGGAGGGGAAAGGGGGTGAGAGGGGGAGGGGTTTTGGGGGAGTTTTGGGGGGAAGGTTGTGAGGGGGAAGGTTGTGAGGGGGGGGTTGTGGGGGGAGGGTTTTGGGGGGGAAAGGGGTTGAGAGGGGGGGTTGTGAGGGAATGGGTGTGAGAGGGGGAGGATTGTGAAAGGGGGGGGGGTTTTTGAGAGGGGAGGGTTGTGGGGGGAGGGTTGTGGGGGGGGTTTGGGGGGAGAGTTGTAGGGGGGGGGGTTGTGGGGGGAGGGTTTAAAGGGGGGGGTTGGAAGGGGGAGGGTGCCGGGGCTGTCCCCGGGGTTTATTAAAATAAACATTCGCCCAAAAGTGCCCACAACTTTATTTTTCCTACCCTTCTGTACCCCCCATTACCCTTTTTGAGCCCCGCACCCTCCCTCCTTTGGGTGCCCCCCACCATCCACTCCTGTGGGCCCCCGACCATCCACTCCTGTGGGGGCCCCCGCACCATCCACCCTTGGTGCCCGCCCCCCCTCCACTCCTGTGGTGCCCCGCACCATCCACTCCGTGTGCCCCCCACCATCCACTCCCGTGGGGCCCCGCACCATCCACCCGGTTGCCCCCCACCATCCCTCCTGTGGTGCCCCGCACCATCCACCCTGTGGGCCCCACCTCCACCCTGTGGTTTCCCCGCACCCTCCCCCTCCTGTGGTGCCCCGCACCATCCACTCCTGTGGTGCCCCGCACCATCCACTCCTGTGGTGCCCCGCACCATCCACTCCTGTGGTGCCCCGCACCATCCACTCCTGTGGTGCCCCGCACCATCCACCCCTGTGGTGCCCCGCACCACCCACCCCTGTGGTGCCCCGCACCACCAGAATGCAGATGTAATATACATAGACTTTGCAAAAGCATTTGACAAATGCGATCATGGCGTAATAGCCCATAAAATACGTGCTAAAGGAATAACTGGGAAAGTGGGGAGATGGATCTTCAACTTCCTAACAAATCGAACACAAAGAGTAGTGGTCAACAGAGTTAACCGCGTCCTCAGCAGATGACAGCCTCATGCAGATCCTAGTATCATCCGCAAAGGATGATACGGTGCTGTGGTGTACATCTCTGTTTATGTCTGATGTGAGGATAAGGAATAAGATGGGGGCGAGTGCTGTGCCTTGTGGAACAGAGCTCTTCACTATAGCAGCCTCCGATTTAACCTCCAAGAAGATATAAACAAAGTTTTCCAGTGGGCAACGGTAAACAATATGATGTTTACAGAGTATACTACTGACTCCGGCCATACAATAGAGCGGAAAAATAATGTAAGGGACCTGGGAGTAGTAATGTCTGAGGATCTCACTTTCAAGGATCACAACAGTGCCACGATCGCACGTGCAAAGAAAATGATAGGATGGATAATGAGAACTTTCAAAACGAGAGATGCCAAGCCCATGATGATCCTTTTCAAATCACTTGTCCTCTCTAGGCTGGAATACTGCTGTACATTAACATCTCCATTCAAAGCAGGTGAAATCGCAGATCTAGAGAGTGTACAGAGATCCTTTACTGCACGTATAAGTTCTGTCAAGCACCTTAACTACTGGGAACGCTTGGAAGCACTTGACTTGTACTCGTTGGAACGCAGGAGGGAGAGATATATCTAATCTACACTTGGAAAATCTTGGAAGGAATGGTCCCAAATCTGCACACAGAAAAACAATCCCTACAAAAGTAAAAGACTGGGCAGGCGATGCAAAATGCCCCCAATAAAAAGTAGGGGCGCCATTGGTACACAAGGGAAAACACCATAAGTGTCCGGGGCCCAAAACTGTTCAACAGCCTCCCATCAAGCATTAGGGGAATTGCCAATAAACCCCTGGCTGCCTTCAAGAGAGAGCTGAACAGATACCTAAAGTCAGTGCCGGATCAGCCGGGCTGTGGCTCGTACGTTGGACTGCGTGCGGCCAGCAGTAACAGCCTAGTTTGATCAGGCCTGATCCATCGGGAGGCCTGGTCATGGACCGGGCCGCGGGGGCGTTGATCCCCGGAATAACCTCCAGGTAACCCACCCCTGTGGTGCCCCGCACCACCCACCCCTGTGGTGCCCCGCACCACCCACCCCTCTGGTGCCCCGCACCATCCACCCCTGTGGTGCCCCGCACCATCCACCCCTGTGGTGCCCCGCACCACCCACCCCTCTGGTGCCCCGCACCATCCACCCCTGTGGTGCCCCGCACCATCCACCCTGTGGTGCCCCCGCACCATCCACCCCTGTGGTGCACCGTACCATCCACCCCTGTGGTGCCCCGCACCATCCACCCCTGTGGTGCCCCGCACCATCCACCCCTGTGGTGCCCCGCACCATCCACCCCTGTGGTGCCCCGCACCATCCACCCCTGTGGTGCCCCGCACCATCCACCCCTGTGGTGCACCGTACCATCCACCCCTGTGGTGCACCGTACCAAACCACCCCTGTGGTGCCCCCCCACCATCCACCCCTGTGGTGCACCGTACCATCCACCCCTGTGGTGCACCGTACCATCCACCCCTGTGGTGCCCCGCACCATATACCCTTGAACAAATTGAGGATGGTGCCTAATAAACAAAAAAAAACATGGTCTTAATTCAGTATCACACAAATTTTGCTTTTTGTGTATTTTTTTCAATAGCCCCTTTTTTTTTAACATTCCTTTCCAAAGAGTTCCACCCCGGTCAAACCCGGGCCCTGGGGCGCCGGGCTGAGACCGGCCCTGGGGAAGGGCAACTCCGAATCATTAACTTAAAAACATTGTGCTTGCACTATTTTGTTCTCCAAAACTGCACGAACCTTCCGTTTTTCACCCGGGAGAAATTTTTTCCGTTAAGAAAAGTGAACATATGAAAAAGGCGCGCGCCCCCTACTTAAACGGGGTTCTTTAAAAAGGATTAACCAATTAGTACCCTGTATTTCCTTTACACTGATAAATTCCTTACCACTTCCTTCACAAAACCGGTTTTCCCATATTTCTTTTACACAATGGATTTTCTCTCCCATGTTCTTTCACACTTTTGGGTTTTTTCGTCATGTTCCTTCACACAAATGGACTTCATATACAACTAAAAAATATGTTAATATTGTTTTTGTGGGAGGAAAGTCTGTTTACCTTTTTGATCCATCACAAATGTAGTTTGCCAAAGGGAACAAAAGAGTTAGTCTGAGTGAGGGGATAATGTCATATCCGCTATGGGTTCAGTGGCATGATAGCCTAAAAGGGTTCCTTAAAAGCGGGGCTGTACTTAGTTTTTTGGGGGGATTTCCTCTTTTATGACAACCTGGGAATGATGGGAATAAAAAAGCCCCAGCTTTCCTAACCCCTTAGTATTAGGGGGGTTACCCCCCCGTTGTTGGGCAAGACAAGGCGCCTAAATTGGGGGTTTGATCAATGAGGATTGGTACCAGTGCCCCCCCGTCTGCCAGAGTTTGCCCCATACCCGTGATTTCTTAGATGGGTTCCCAAAAGGTTTCCCCCGCTTAGCCCCCCTGTGCAGGGATACTGGTGTGGGATCTGGCACGTGGCGGGCTGTTTCCTCTTTCAAAATTCCTATTACAACCCCGGGTTTCCAAAAGGCCTGTTATCCCCGGGTGTAATGGGGGCAAATAAAACGCAGAAAAAATTTTTGACTTATATTAACCTTCACCCTTTAGAACACAATTTGTAACATGTACAGTGTAAGTATAGTCCCCCCACGGTAAGAAAGCGAAATAGAAACCACGATAGCGACCCCTGCTTCAAAACCCCTCAGAATGGGATGCAAGGGGGAAGGGGACAGAACCCTAACCCCTGCGTTGCCAAAACCTTTATTGGGAGAAACCCGGTCATAGTTTAACGCAGGGCCCCATCATAACTCGTACAACCCGGTTCGCTGTTGGGGGGGGGAGCCTGAAATGAGGGGTTAAAAATGCGCCCAATAAAGGTTTTGTTCCCTTTTCAGCCACCCCCCCAACCCCCAGAAGGGTAATTTGGTGCCACCCGCCCGTGGGAACCCCGGCCCATGGCACAAAAAAAAAGGGACCCCGGGGGCCCTTTCCCCCTTCCCCCATCCAACTTTAATAGAGCTCAGCTTTTCTCGGACCAAAGGCCAAACCCTAAACTTTAAATAGACAGCAGTTAGATAGGGCCAAAATACGGAGAAGTGCCCCCATCCCCCCTAAAAAAAAAACCCCACACCCGGGGGTAAAAAAAAAGAGGGAAAAGGGGTTACCACAAAAAAATTAACCTAAATAAAATATTTTCTAGATAAAGGGGGTTGCCAACATATTTTCTTTGCCGGCAATATATTTAATGGAAATATTATAGGGCTGCAGCCTTAGCGTCCAGCGCATAAGCCTTGTGTTGTGGTTCTTCATGGCTTGGAGATATACTGGAGGATTGTGATCACTGTAGACTGTGACCACCTGCGATGTCTGGCCCACATAAACCTCGAAATGCTCCCAAGCCAGTACCAGCTCTAGGGCTTCTTTTTCAATGGTAGAGTAAGCCCTCTGAAGTGGCTGGAACTTGACTGAAAAGTATGCTACAGGCTGCAACTCCTTGTTCCCGATTTGTAATAGTACTGCCCCAACCCCAGACTCAAGCATCAACCTGTAATGAAAAAGGTTTGGAGAAGTCTGGAGACAAGAGAATGGGTGCAGTACACAATAATCTTTTTGCTTTATTAAAGCAGTGTTACAGTCCCGAGGTCCAATTAAAGGGAACTTTTTGACTGGTAAGAGAAGGTAAGAGGGGCTACAATATCTGAGAAATTCTTACAGAATCTTCTGTAAAATCCTATCATGCCTAGGAAACGTTGAAGAGATTTCCTATCATGAGGAACTGGATAATCTTTAATAGAAGAACTTTAGCAAGTTTAGGTGCAACTTTACCACTACCTACTTCATGGCCTAGAAAAGTGACAGTGGCCTGGCCAAGGAAGATTTAGATAAATTAACTGTTAAAAGGGAACTCTTAAAGGTCTCAAAAAGGCCCTTTAAATCTAAGTAGGTGTTGATCCCAAGTATCAGACACCACAACAAAATCATCTAGGGACGCTGGCGTGCCTTCAAGTCCTTAATGCCTATGGTAAGTTTCTGGAATGAAGAGGGGAATTTTTCATTCCGAAGGGGGTAACTGTATATTGATAATGACCTCCTGGAATTACGAAGGGAAGATTTCCTTCGCCTTATCTGTCAAAGGTACCTATAGTAGCCTTTAAGGAGATCTAACTTGGACACAAAAGTGCCTTACCCCCCAAGTCAATTACGGTCATCCAGACGAGGAAGAGGGTAAGCATCTGAATTGTGACCTCGTTCACTTTACGGTAGTCTGTACACATACGAAACCTCCATCAGCCTTCTTCACAAGGATGCACAGTGAAGCCCATGGACTAGATGATCCTCCCTAAACCATGCTTTAACAAAAAATTTACTTTCCCGCTGAACGCCTTTGCT
>NC_069435.1:13357648-13373888 GCF_026875155.1 Cherax quadricarinatus | reverse complement strand
TTATGGTAAAAAAATTTTTTAAAACATAGTAATATAGTATATTTTTTGATCATATAAAGAGATTGAGTAGTTTTTTGGGTAAAAGGATATATAATACGGGGTATATTTAAGTGAGTAAAAAAAATATTTTTAATATATAATAAAAATAATATAGGATTAAAATTAAAATTTAAATAATTAAAAAAAATTTATATATAATATATATAAATAAAGTATAAATTTAAAAAAATAAAAAAATAAAAGTTAATAAATAAATATATTATAAATATTTTAAGTGTAAATAATATAAAATTTAAATTTTAAATTAAAGAAATTTTTAAAAATTTTTTAAAAAATTAAATTTTCTTAATTATATAAAATAAAAATATAAAAAAATTTTTTAAAAATAAAAATTAATTTTTTAAAAAAAAAAAAATTTATAAATACATAAAAGGGGAAAATATACGTGGTTTTAAATTAAAAAGGGGGGGCCCCCCCCTTTTTTTCCAACTCAAGACCTTCCCCCAAACAAAACCCCCCCAATTTCTCAAAAAAATTGTTTCCCTCCCACTAAAACCAAAATCAACTCGTAAACACTTAAACCAATTAAAAAAAACCCGGATGATGACTAATAAATTACCCCAAAGAAAAACCAAATTTTTTCATTTGGAAAAAAATCTGCAATGATCCCAAATTTAACATCGCTAAAAGGGTCATCAGCACAAGATCGAGGAAAATTCCAGGGATCCCTTTCAGTAGCCTTAAGTTCCCACACACATACAAAAAAATCACCAAAAAAATTCCCAAAACTGTAGGGATACTATCAAAAAATACGGTACTACGTTCCACAATCGCTCTCCCGGACTGTACCCTTTACTCAAAAACCCCTTTCCTCTATATGGAATTTTCTGGGATCAAAAACATAAATCACCAAGACCCAATAAGCACAAAGGGAGCAGTCAGAATGATAAATTTCCCCCTCCCGACAGCATTAATGAATAAAAATGTACAACTAAAAACAAGAGGTTGAGGAGATGATATTAGAATAATTGAAGAAGAAATGGTCGAGTCGTAAGTAAAGTAAGGTTAAAAGACCATGACATAATGTATGGTGTACATGTGTCGATATACAAGTTTGAACACTAACACACTACAACCTCACAGCGGACCCAGAGTTATACGCAAGTATTACATGTTTCACCTAACACTAAAATTACTACCCTGGCTTTTTAGTCCAATTGTTGTGGTGTTCAAAGGTTCACATCCTAGGACAAAATGCAACCTCAAATACCCATGGAACTGTCAGAACCTGCTGAAACATTCATTCCTTGGTTAGTTTACTGAACAAAAGCACGGTGTGGTGGTGTGGTAGTGGAGTAGTGTAGTAGTGGTAGTAGTAGTAGTAGTAGTATAGTAGTAGTAACTGCTGGAAACATTCATTCCTGGTTAGTTTACTGAACAGAACACGGTGTGGGGTGGGGTAGTGTAGTAGTATAGTAGTGGTAGTTATAGTAGTAGTAGTAGTAGTAGCAGTCCTGCCTGAAACATTCTATTCCTTGGGTTAGATTACTGAACAGCACACTTGGTTGTGTGGTGTAGTAGTAGTAGTATATATAGTAGGAGTATGTAGTGGTATATAGTAGTAGAAGTAGTATTTTGGTATAGTAGAGTAGTAGTATAGTAGTAGTTGTAGTGGTAGTAGTATAGTATATATGGTATGTAGTAGTAGTATAGTATAGTAGAGTGGTAGTCACGTATATAGTAGTATATAGTATAGTGGTAGTGTATATAGTTGTAGTAGAAGTATAGTAGAATGAGTAGTAGCTGTATTATAGTATTACTAGTGGTATAGTAGTAGTATAGTAATAGTAAATAGTAGCAGAATAGTAGTAGTAGTATATAATAGTAGTACTAGGAGTAGTACAGTAGTAGTCTAGTAGCATTAGTAGTATAGTAGTATAGTGTATGGAGTATTAGTAAAGTAGTATTAGTAGCAGTAGTAGTAGTATTCTACTAGTAGTAGTAATTTTGTAGTAGAATAAGTAGCAGTAGTATATAGTAAGTCGTATAGTAATAGTAGTACGAGTAGTAGGACAAGTAGTAAGTATAGTAATTAGCAGTAGTAGATAGTAGTCTAGTAGTATTATTAGTAGTAGTATTAGTAGTAGTCAGTAGTAGTAGTAGAGTATATGGTATAGTAGTATAGTAGTAGTAGTAGTAGCTAGCAGTAGCTGTATAGTACTAGTGGTTAGTATAGTAAATATAATAGTAGTATAATATAATAGTATAAAAATAGTTAATAGTAGTAGTATGGTAATATATATAGTGAAGAGTAGTAGTATAGTAGTAATAGTAATGGTATAGTAGTACAAGTAGTAGTAGTAGTAATATAGTAGTAATAGTAGTAGTAAAGGGTAAATAATAGTAGTAATAGTATATAGTAATAGTATAGTATAGTAGTAATATAATAGTAATATAATAGTAGTATAGTAATAGTAGTAGTAAGTAATTGGTAATATAGTAGTACTAGAGTATAGTAATAGTAGTATATAGTAGTAATATAAAGCTGTAAGTATTAGTATAGTATATAAATAGTATAGTATAGTAATATAGTAGTAATAGTAGTATAGTAGATAGTATTCGTAGTAATATAGTAGTGTAGTAAGCAGCAGTAGTAGTATAGTAGTAGTTAGTATATAGTAGTAGCAGTTAGTAGTAATATAGTATAGCAGTAGTAGTAGTATATATAGTAGTAGTATTATATAGGTAAATCCAATAGTAATAGTAGTAGAGCAGTAATAGTAGTACTATAGTAGCAGTATAGTAAGTATATAGCAGAAGAACATATTAGTAGTATAGTATATAGCAGCAGTAGTATATAGTAGTAGTAGTACTATAATAGTAAATAGTATAGTATAGTAATAATAGTAGTAGTAAGTTATAGTAGTATATTAGAGTATTATAATAGTAGTAAGTATAGTTTGTATAGTTGTATAAGTAAGTAGTAGTAGTAAGTGTAAATAGTAATATAATATAGTAGTAATATAGTAGTATGGATAATAGTAGTATAGTAACAGTATAGTATATATAATAGTAATTAGTAGTAGTAGTAAGTATCTAGTATAATAGTATAGTAGTAGTAATAGTATAGTAGTAAAGTAGTAGTAGTAATAGTAGTAGAATAGTGGTAATAGTAGTATAATATAGGTATAGTAATAGTAAAGTATAGTAGTAAAGTAATTAAATAGTATAGTAATAGTATAGTATATAATAGTATATATATAATATAGTAGAATATGTAGTATAGTAATTAGTAGTATAGTAAATAGTATAATAAGTAATAGTAGTAAAAGTAGTAGTAGCAGTATAGTAGTATGTATATATATCATATAGTATAGTAGTAGTAAGTAGTAGTAGTAGCATAGTATAGTAGTAGTAGTAGTAGTACAGTAGAAGTATAGTAGTATAGTAGCAGCAGTAGATAGTAGTATTATAGTACAGTATAGTAGTAGTAGTAGTTAGTACAGTATAGTAGTAGTAGTAGTAGCTGTAGTATGATAGTAGAAGAAGTATAGCAGTATATATAGTAGTAGCAGTATAGTAGTAGTAGTGCAGTAGTAGTATATAGTAATAGCATAGTAGTAGGAGGTAGTATAGTAGCATATAAGTATAGTAGTATGTTGTAGTAGTAGGAGCAGTAGTATAGTATAGTAGTAGTAGTAGTAGTAGTAATAGTATAGTAGTATATATAATAGTAGTAGGATAGTAGTAGTAGTAGTATTAGTAGCATTAGTAGTAGTAGTATTGTTATGTATTAGTAGTATAGTAGTAGTAGTATAATATAGTAGTAGTATTAGTACGTAATAGTAGTAGATAGTAGTAATGTAGTATAGTAGCAGTAGCAGTAGTATAGTAAGTAATAGTAGATATAGTAGTATAATAGTAGTAGTAGTAGTATAATATAGTAGTATAGTAGTAAAGTAGTAGTAGTAAATTAGTTGTAGAGTAAGTATAGTAATATAGTATATCATTGGGAGTTCGATACGTGGATTAGTAAGAAATACTCACGTAGCGTTATTACGTGGTATTACAGACATGTGGAGAGAGCCCTTGCCACCTACCTATCTCACTCGTTCCTCTCGTAACACTGGACTAGCCCTGCTCCAGTACCCCATGAGGGGTCTTTGAAATTAGTGTCAGTTCAGCGCAATAGACCGTGACTCAGCAGAACGGTTGGGTCGTTGATCAACGCACTGGTTACTGTAACTGGTTACTACTACGGAGACTGTAACTGGTACTACTACGATAGCTCGCGACGCTAACTATGTCGTCCCCGACATACAATAATACAAACTAGAGATGGCAGTATACGCTGGGCTGATTCTAACAATGTCAAAGTACACAATAATTAAACAGTAATATATTCATACGTAGAACATTGAATGAAGAGCTTACGTAACTGAAACTGAAATGCACTACAATATACAATAGTACATAGGGTGGGGGGGGGGGGGGTAAAACTCAACAAATGAACAACGCACTCAACATAGAGATTACAAGTGATAAAAAAAAAATTTTGATCGATCGAGTCTGTATTCGTGGGGGTGATCTCGGATTCTGAGAAGAGGGAAATATATACAAAGAAAGAGTGTTAACAGAAAGGCAATTCGGCGCAACGCAAACTAGACTTGTTAACTCTCAGACTGCGGAGAGAACAGAACACAAAAAAAAAATTCTGAATACTGATAAGATGAATACTGTAATTATTCAATATACATTATTTACATTAACCCCAACTCTGCTAGGGTGTGATTGACATATGCAGAAAGGTGTCATCTCTGGGATCAAACTCTGTAGCATTGGCTAAACTCAGCTGTATTGAGCAAATCTGTAATTGGAAGTTACAAATGATACTAAAGGATTTCTCAATACCTGTCGTGGTACATAGGATATAACGACATCAGTTGATCATATACTGAGTATCAGAGAAAGAGTAACAGGATCTGGAGGTTGTCAGAGTCTGTCACATTAGTCTGGGTTGGAACATCATTATCATCACATACTAACTATTATTTTCCCCCCATATGATCAAAATGCGTTTCTTTAACTGACCAGTACTAATCTCTCTAACCATATACATATGACCAGTGGATATGTTCAACTACTCGATAAGGACCAACAAACTTTTTTGATCAAGCTTTGCATTGCAGACGTTTTGTATTAAAGTGAATCACATAACTCTCGAACCTACTTTGATTTTGCTGGCTTTACTCAGGATTGCGACTCTTGTAAATTCAGCTGTTAGTTATGAAATGTTTCACGGATTCTTCTAAAAACACTTTGAAGCCTAAGCAGGTACAAGTTGCTATAAATCACAGGTTTGTTAATTTGGTTTCGGAATTAGAAGACAACAACACATAAGCAAACGATTATCTACACCATACATGATAATGTGGATGCACCTAAAAAACATGCAACAGAATGTATAGCAACAGCGCACATCAGGTATAACTTCATCCCAATTTCACTGTTGGGATTGATAGTGGCTTCTCAAACATCAAGTACATTCTTATTGGTTCCTTCCGCAACCCATTGCTGGCAGATATAAGGAACAATGGTGATTTAAGATCTTGTACAAGTACACAAATTTTCAAGAATTTCATTACAGAATTCACTCCATTATCTGTACTAGACCTTAGAGTGGTATGCCCTCATATAATGCGTTCTTAAAACGCTTTAGCTACTGCTCGCAGTCTTATCTGCAATAGGAACTAACACGCAAATATCTGGTGAAATGGGGCTAACCATAACACACAGATGTTTGTTACCTTGGAGGAACATTGTAAATTAGTATACAAATCTACGCTCGCACCATTACCCAAGGTTCGCTAAGTATTTGATACACTTGGATGGATTAGACCATTAGCATTGCCTTTATGATTGCATGCAGGCACCTAACATTTTCTTAACATACTCAGAAATACAGTGCCATACGAGCCTAAAGGATTTCAATCTGGCTTGTTTATTACTGAACGACGCATACCAGGGTGTGCGACACCTGGTACTATCGTGAGAACTAGCTGTAAGCTACATTCAGTATGATGTGGGAATACTAACTGTATACTCTTCTGCTAGGAGTACCCAACTCGCTGTTCGATACAGTAATTCTTGGTCATGAGAAGTCAGCTGATTGGGTTCTGTGGCTTCACATCAGAATAAAGATCTTCCTGAGCAGGAATCGAATCACACCAGCCCACATGGATCTGTTTTTTATCGGTGTCTCTGTCAAGACAAATTCTTTCACACTAAATGGAGGGTCTGAGTTACAATACTATCATGTCCGCGATAAGCATCTGCGACAACATTTGACTGCCAGGTAATTGCTCAAATTGATTGAACTCTTGGAAAGTCAAGGTCCAGCCGCTAACCTCCAGTAGTTTTGTTCCTGGAATAGGTAACATGACATGGTCTTCAAGACATGAACAAGGTACTGATAAAATAATGTCTCGGAAGTGCTTAAAGACCATACTATTGCTAAAGTATGCTCAGTTACTGGTATAATTACGTTCAGCCTTCGTAAGGACTCGCCTAGCAAATGCAAACTGCGTGGACTGCCATCGTCTTCTGACAAGTACGGCACCTATGCCAATTGAACTAGCATCAGTTGTCAGATCAGAAGGGCTTAGAAAAATCTAGAAATTTTCAAATTGGAGCAGAAGTTAGCTTTTTCTTTTAAGATTGGAATGCTCATTCTTGACAAGGTCCAAACAAAAGGAGCATCTTTCACTTAAGCAACTCAGTTAGAGAGCAGTTAGGAAAAAAATGGCCAATGAAAGATCTATAAAAACCAGCTAAGCCACAAAGGATCTTACGGCAGCAGCATTTGGGAGTTTGAAAATTAGTACTGCAGTTACTTTACTTTGGCCTTCGTAACCCTCTAGAGTACTACGTACCAAGAAAACTAATTTCTGATCTGAAAAATTGACATTTAGACAGTTGATCTTTAAATTGGCTTCTCAACTTACCAAGTACTACATCAAGTCCCTTTTCAATTGTGTATCCACGTCTTTAGACATGACGATTGACGTACATCTAAGTACACCATAATGCAATACTATGAGACCTCTAAATAGTTAGTCCATGAGCCTTGAGAACAGATAGGGAAGATCGTAATCCAAATGCCATACGGAGGAAGTGATATGACCCTGTAGGAGTGGAGAATGGCAGTTAGCTCTTGGCTGTCCCTCATGAAGATGACTTCAAACCCTTGTAACAAATCTAGGGTTGAAAAGACTTTTATCTCCGATATTTACGTAAAAGATCACCCAGTACCGGGATGGAAAAGCGTCTGGAATGGTTTTCGGCGTTTAACTTCCTAATGTCAATCACGGGCGCCAAGTACCAACCTTCTTAGGTACTAGTATCAGGGTGCATTCCAATGGGAATTGCTAGGTGCAATACCCCATCATCAGCATATGATATGATCAATTCTTCTGCGACAGCAACTTGTGAATAGGCAAATTCTGTACGTCAGGTATGTATATAGTCTAGTAACCAGGTTCAAGTGGAATACGATGGACCCTAAGTACGTTATACCCATCTTCTCACCTGGATAAAGTCAATGGCTTTTACGACGTTTGTTCAACAAGTCAACAAACGCTTGACTTCCATCTGGGAATCAGTGATCTAAGTCTTTCACCTCTACTGGGAACAGATTGACCATGCAGTGGAGATGGTCTCCCCGCAGAAATAGCACCGACCCACTGGTCGGTGACAACTCATCCTCTACCTGAACAGGTAAGGATAGTGTACAAGTTCAACAAGATTGGTATTTGCTCTGAG
Source organism: Cherax quadricarinatus (assembly GCF_026875155.1). Taxonomy (NCBI): domain Eukaryota; kingdom Metazoa; phylum Arthropoda; class Malacostraca; order Decapoda; family Parastacidae; genus Cherax; species Cherax quadricarinatus. Next base: position 13,366,067 of record NC_069435.1, on the reverse strand, counting down.
CGAACACTGTGACCAGAAGTTGTTGACAGGTAGAAATGGATCAACTATCTCTTACAACATGTTAAACAAGGGAATGGTGGTTCAACAAATAGACCTTTTACTTTGCGAATCACTGTCCCAACTAGGAACTTTACCACCATTGGAACACTAGTAACAACTACAGACACTCTAGTGAGACACTACCGCAACAGAACGTCTGTCTGCAGACGCTGTGACATCAACAAGAATGGCATTACTAGTTCAGTAAGTGTTTTCCGACCAGCTCCCTGTGAGAAACTAACTACTCGAACTAAGCAGGCACTTGCAGGATAGTTGTGCTCTCAAGGCAATCTGAGCGTTCCTCGGACACTTGAGGCATCATACTATCCTGCAAATCTGAAGGTATAGGTGGAACACTGGATGGGAGTGAAAGAAAAATTACCAGTGCCTGACCGCTGGGTACGTCTACTGGAGAAGCTTAGCTTAAGGACTCAATCCGTACATCATACTCTGCTGCAGTATAACAGATTTCTGATCCACTGGAAACCCAGTAATGGAACGATCAAGTCCGACAATTTGTGCAATGCCATCGATAAGGGTCGAGCACAATGCTATGTCTCGCATGAGCAAATCCCAGTAGAAGGTCACCAGAAAGTAATCTGGTGCGACAACAAGGAAAGGAAGGCAGTGAATCTCACCTTGATAGAAAAGGTTTAGGAAGTCCACCACGGACACGCAGGTGAGAACCAGATACCCACTAAGGAGGACACAGGAGTCGTTCTACGAGAAGGACATGGTCGTAACTTCTTATCCTTAAACAAACTAACCGTAATAATATTGACTTGCGCACCAGAGTCCATGAACAAATGAACGGGCCATTATAAAAGATTGCTTGCACATAGTGGCCTATGGTTGCATTGAAGATATGTGAAAGCAAAAAGGTGGGTTGTCCATCAAAAAACTTGTTTCTACTCCATCCCCCAATAATCATCTATGTCAGAGACATGTGAAGCAACTCCATCACAGGGTTTTCATTCTCGAGACTGCTTAATGCTTCAAAGAAATTGTGAACAGATTGGTGTACCATTATCACCTACTGTCACAGGCCGGTTTGACTGGGGCGCTCGAATTCCCCCGAATTGGAAGAACGAGCCTGTTCTGGTTAGGTTGAATTGAAAGAATTGAGCCTGGTTTCTGTTATTTGAAAACCACGAGATCTGTTTTCCTCTACGGGTTCTGCGGTTGGAACGACCACTGAAAGACCTAGATAACAGAAGGTTATAGAGAGCATTACACTCAGATGGTGTCCCTGTCCCATGTATTCTATGATAAGTAAAGTAGGGAAGATCTGAGTACTCATCATCATACGACGTCTCTTAGGATACCTATCAGGACAATTAATTGCAATATGGCCACGAAACCACAGTTGTAACAATTCCGCCGACTATGTACTGAAGTACTATAATACTACGAGGTGAATAAACGACTCTGGTACACTGGTTTTCTTAGGTGATCTGTCTGAGATGTTGACGACTACGATTGTCTCGTGTGCGCAAACAAGAGTGGTGCAGACTGAGGCATATGTTTGACATTTACTTTTAAGTACAAGGGCAAGTACCCTGGGCACAAGGACTACCATGAATTAAGGCTGTAAGTGGTTCCATCGTTACAGTTGAGAGATGAGGCTCATAACACACACAGAAGCAGGTGGCCTTTTTTCTTTAATTGGCTCCAAAGCTGCTATTTTAGCAAGTGATTTCTTGTAAATGACACTAGCCTCTTCAGGGAGAAAAGAAATGATTGACACATTGATCAATGATGAAAAAGTTTGTCTAATCTAACCAGCAATGCACCTCAACGGATTCATTACTCAGGGTTAGCATTCCACTAGTTCCCTAAGAACGACATATGATCACTGTTGTTTACTGGACAAGGAAAGAACGAATCATTCCTCATATTGTGACCACTTAGTAAGATTCCGAAGTCTCGCAATCAAGGGGATCAACAACGTGAACAGGCAGCAGAAACGATAAAAGAGCTTCTTAGCAGTCAGATAAGGCTTTTCCTCGAAGGAGGACCTTCAATACCTAAGCACAACACCGAGAACGAATGGCAGTAACCATCTTCAAAGACCTAGTACATGGCCTTGAATAAAGGTAAACGCATCAAGGAAACACGAGTTATAACTATAATATCGGTGTCCTGGGTCGGTCTGTCATCCCGGTAATGAACTGTAAGGACTGAACAGGACCACATAGCCAGAAGGTCTAGTGTCGACATTCACTAAAGTATCACTTGCCGGTATGTGAGACATAATGGCAAAAGTAGCACGAGAACAAATAAGGCAAAAATATGAACAATAAAAAATGATATAAAATTCAGAATTGAAATGAAAAAATTACAACTAATTCTGCAGAAGTAATAAAAAATAATGTCTAAGATAGAAGAGAGACATGAAGGAAGAAAACTCAATTTAAAGGACTATTGACCAAGAAAACATATGTACATTGAAATAAACAAAAAATATTACTGGAGACTGAATTAAATTCAAAAATGAAGCTGTCCTTTTACTCTTTCTAATAAAGAATTAATTAATTAAAATTTTTAAATCAATGTGTGAAAGTGTATAATAAAATTAAAGAAATTGTTAACTGGAATTTAAAGTATTTTTCCTAAGAATCAAGGACAAAAATTAAAATATATTCATAAAAATATTAATAAAAGAAAATAATTCACTGCAGAACAAATCAAACAAAATAAAGTGTAGAAATAATCACTGCAGTAATAAAGTGTACACTGGGAAAACTCAGGTACATGATAAAATTAAAATATGAGTCAAAAAAAAAAAAAATATCTGATTGAACAGCCTTTAACTCTTAATTTTAAATTAGACAAAACAATATACTCAAACAGAGTAAGAAAACACTTTACGTTAAAAGTAATTGAAATTACATCAAGAGTGAATTTGTTTCAAGAAATATAAAAAATATGAATAAAATATAAACAAAGAACAACACAGGTAGTTTAACACACTTACAGTGCAGGGCACACTTCATTATAATATATTCTTACAACAAATTCCTGCTGTGACTGATACAACAAAATCCTTGCTGTGACTGATACGACAAAAATTTGCTGGCAAAAATAATGGTACACAGTCTCGAAAAAATTAGAGAATGAGACCACTGCTGGCATACAAAAAAAACACATAGAAATAAATGGAAAATTTGGTATACTGGGGTGAATATCACTGCATGAAATAACAATGACAAATACTGAGAATACAACGCTAGAAAGAATACAATAAAAAAAATTGAATCACATCACACAGAGTAACTGACTGGTACACTACACAATAATACTTACTTACAGACGAGTAGCATATTGAAAAAACACAGAAAAAAAAATTATAAGATAAGTGAAAACACTTGAAAATATTATAAAACTAATGAGTCAAAGGAATGTCGGCGTTACACTGAAAAACACCAGGTTATAGAGTACACAAGCAATTTACTATAAATGTCTCACACACGCAAAATTGTCTTTAAATGCAGAAAAATGTCCTCAAGACAATTATCTCTGGAGTCTTGAGTAGTAGACGGCGATAACTGGTGATGGGTCGGTGGTAGGGTGTCCCGCGCGTGATACTGACGCCTCCTACATTCACTGTGTGTCGGAAGAAATCCGTTCTCGGGGAACTACTCACATAATTGGGTTGTTCGATTGGCGCCAGCTACAATCTCTTGACCAATTATTGTGAGCCAAATCAGTACCTAGGACCCGTTACTAGGGTGCAAACGAACCACAGGTAGATGAGTGTCAGTGGGTGTGGCTGTGGTGATGTGCTATGGTGGAAGAGTGGTGTTGGTGGGGTGTTGAGTAGAGGGGTGTGGTGTGTGCGACCTGCTGCGCTCCACTGGCGCGACCTCCACTCTCTACCCACGAAGTGCTTGCTAACCCTCTATCCACATGAAAGGTAAAACCACTCTTAGCATCCAACATGGAGCCAAAAGCGATATAACCATACTTCAGAAGGAACATGGCGTTACTTCTTACTGCATGGCTTACTCTCTCTCTCAGCTGGGTTAAAGCTGGGTGCTGACTGCTTACTCCACTAATGCTGACTGGAAGACTGTAACGAATGCACAAAGCACGAGGAGCAGTTGTTGATGACAGGAAACAGCTGATGATAGGCTGACTCGTTCACTTCCACGTCTGGCTTACTGGACTGTGCTTAATTGCAAAATCCGGTCAACCCTTAATTTGAAGCAATTAGCACACGTAACTAAGCCAGGAAGCTTGAAAACGGCTTGCAACAGGCTTTGCAGCAGTAGTTGTGAGGGGATAGCCTGCTCGAGGTGGTGCGATTGGGTAGAGGCCTGGTGGTGACGGTTCACCTTTGAACCCTGCCGGGTACTACAACAGTGCCTCGTAACTCTGAAATACCCTTAAAAACGTAAATCCACGCTCCACACCGCTGTACACCATTGAACATGTGGGAGTTCGATACGTGATTAGGTAAGAAATACTCACCGTGCTGTTTTACGTTATTATTACAGACCATTGTGGAGAGAGCCTTGCCACCGTACCTATCTCACTCGTTCCACTCGTAACACTGACTAGCCGGCTGTCCAGTACCCAGAGAGGGGTCTTTTGAAATAGTGTCAGTTCAGCGCAATAGACCGTGACTCAGGCAGAGATGGTTGGTCGTTGAGTCAACGGACACTGGTTTACTGGTAACGGTTACTACTACTGAACGGAACTGGTTACTACTACTGAGAGTAGATAGCATAGTTAGTAGTAATAGTAGTAGTAGTAGTAGTAGTAGTAATAGTAGTAGTAGTAGTAGTAGTAGTAATAGTAGTAGTAGTAGCAGTAGTATAATTAGTAATAGTAAGTAGTAGTAGTAGTAGAGTAATGAGAGTAGTAGTAGAAGTATATAGTAGTAATAGTAGCATAGTAATATAGTAGTAGTGGTAGTATATATGGAATTAGTAGTAGTAGTATAATAGCACAGCATAGTATAAGTATAGTAGTAGTAGTATATGGTCGTAGTAGTAGTAGTAGTAGTATAATGGTGTTAGTAGTAGTAATGGTTGTAGTATAGTAGTAGTTAGAGCAGCTTAGTATTAGTAGTAGTAGTAGTAATAGTAGTAGTAGATAAATAGTAAGTAGTAAGTATAGTGTAGTAGTAGTAAGTGTAGTAAGTAGTAGTATAGTAGTAGGAGTAGTAGTGGTAGAGTAGTAGTGGTAATTAGTAGTAGTATAGTAGATAGAGGCACATAGTAGTATAGTATAGTATAATAGTAGTATATAGTAATAGTATATAGTAGTAGTGGTAGTAGTTATAGTGTTAGTAGTAAGTAGTATAGTAGTATAGTAGTATAAGCAGCAGTAGTAGTAGTAGTAGTAGTAGTATAGTAGTAGTAGTAGAAATATAGTATAGTAGTAAGTGCTAGTAGTGTAAGTTGGTAGTAGTAGTATAGTATTAGTAGTTTAGTAGTATAGTAATAGTAGTATAGTAGTAGTGGTCTAGTAGTATGGTATATTAGTAATAGTAGTAGTAGTAAATAGTAGTATAGTAGTATGGTAGTAGTAGTATGTAGTAGTAGTAGTAGAAGTATAGTAGTAGTAGTAGTATATAGTATAGTAGTAGTAAAGTAGCAAAAGAAAGCAACATCTACTTTAACAAAGTCAAAAGCTTAGTAACCCATGGCCCGGTCTTGGCGCCTTCTGTTTCTCATCTCCTACAACATATAGAATAAAACACGAGCAAGTTTTCGTATCTCAATTGGGAATTATATTAAAAATATGAAAGTTACCTCATAAGACATGGACAAATTGCACGAAGATATCTACCAGAACACAGCTCTCCCCCAACTAAACCACTCAGATGTACCGATCAAAACTCCTTACGTAATTACATTAACACTCAACAGACGACCACGCAAGATTACTAGCACAACTTCACATGAAACACACACCTTTGAGGTATGTGGTTTCATGTGAAACACATACCTCATGTGTTTTGACCCAGGGACGGGCTGCAGCCCAGACCTGGGTCGAGCTTGTCGGGTCAACCAGGTTGCTGCTGCTGACGGCCTGTTGGCCTACATCTCTATCACAGCCTGGTTGATATGGAACTTGAAGATACTGGCCAGTTTCCTTTTGAAGACTACTACACATGTCCCCACAGTGTTTCGGATATCTTCTGGTAAGGTGCTGAATAGTCTACGACGATAGATGTTGATACAGTGTTCTCTTATTGTGCCCACGGTGCCTTTCCTCCCATCTCTCTCACTCTAATTTGTTGTTGTGGCAGTGTGCAGATTTGTAACTAGGCCATCATGTATCTTTCCTCCGCTCCTGTGAATATATCTTTGATTAGTTACCTTTATACCTTTGAAGTAAAAGTAACTCCTCGAAGGGTAAACACAACAGGAGCGGAGGAGGATACAAGAGTCCTAGTCACAGATCTGCACACTGCCAGAAACTGGAGTGAGAGAATGGGAGGAAGGGTAAAATAACCGTTTCAAGAGTCGTAACTCACGGAGCCCAGCCATGGGCTAGAACTCGCTGGTACTTGAGCAGGTCATGCAAGAAAAGTATACAAACCGACAAGATGAAAGTTAAAAACATGTGCAATCATCTGGGTATCTTTATTGTTGGCGTTTCGCGCCATCCAAGGCTCTATCAATACAGATTCGGGACATAACTAGAAACATAGAACTATATCCAAAAGATGAGTAACCAGTCCGTCAGCCTTGCCTGTGCTCCAGAATCTCTACCACCATCCCGTCACCTCCTGTGCTCCAGAATCTCTACCACCATCCGTCAGCTTTGCCGTCTCCAGAATCTCTACCACCCAGTCCTCAGCCTTGCCAGTGCTCCAAATCTCTACCACCAGTCCCCGTCAGCCTGCTGTGCTCCAGAATCTCTACCACCACGGTGCTCTTCATCCAACTCCAGGTTGAGGACTGATACCTCATCTTTTTTGTATATAGTTCTACTGTCTTCTAGAATCTAATTGATAAACCACTGGATGCGAAACGTCTCAAAAAAGATAACCAATGCTGCAACATGTTTCTTAACTATCATCTTGCCAGGTCAACTAGCAGTTGCCGTTGGTGACCGGCAAGCCCAAGGAATCCATCACAAGCCTGGTTTATCTGCACCCCATTGCGGACTAAGTTTTCAGTAATTTAAATGTTTACGCTTACTGAGGGCCGTAAATGACCTCTGTATCTGTTCTATATCTAATATTTTTCCCACCCTGAACAGGGCCGTCAACATTGAAAAATACTTCAAACAATTTTCTTGTCATTTTCCACTGGTAAGTCGTGAATATTGCCTTATGTTCTTTGAAAGAACGAGGTCAGCTGACATAATTACTCCCAGGTTTTTTCATATATTCCTTTAGTTCTATCTGACGATCTTGAGTTTCGTTTACGGTTTGTCCTTTGAGTTCTTCATTCTTTCAATACCTCAGCAGCAGAAACTTATCACAATTGAACGTCAAGTTGTTGTTCTCTGCACACTGCAAAACCCTGCTTATATCTCCCAGTAATTTTTCAGTGTCTTCTACCGGGGTGACTCGTGCTTACTTTAGTGTCATCCGCAAATGATACAAAGCTGTGACGGTGTTTTTAGCTATAAAGATAGGAGACTTGAACTTTTTACGTCGTTGATGCTGGATTTTACCCTGTTTACTACTACTATTATTTGCATTCTGTGTCAGAAAACTGAAAATCTATCTGCTTATCTTACCTTATGTCTGTAAATCATGTACAGTCTGAAGAGTTTTAGTTTGTTTTTTAGTTTAATCTGTGACATTCAATAAAGTTTACTGAATGTCACAGATTAAATTAAAAATAAAGATAAATATTTCACTTTTTATCTGACTTCTTATTTTTATATTCACAAAATTTGGAATCTCATCATGAGTGTCAAAAAGACGGTACGATGATTCATATATTCAAAATGGTTTTAGGGCCAATCATCAATGGGGAAGAAAGGCATCAGTGTGTTATTCGTAGTGAAGCTTTTTTTATATAATTCTATGAGACCAACAAAGTTGAAGCAACATTTGCAAAGTGTTCATCCACAAAACACAAGGAACACAAGCTTTTTTGAAACAACAACCGAGGCCTCAGATATTTTGGAAAAGGTTTCATCTTTTTCTCTGAATCAGTTTTTTTTTTGGGGGGGATAATTTGTGAGGATGTTATAGAGAGGAGCACCAGCTGTGTTGGGGACAAAATCTGGATTTTAAGTTTGTGTGAAAATGCGAACTCCAAAAGTGAAAGGCAATTCACTGTATGACCCATTTTCAGGGACTGGCCTTAAAAAAGCTTTCCCGCTCCACAGGGGGGTTTTGGGTCAAACTTAAAAAATTGTGAATTTTGTCAAGGGGGCAGCTCTCAACTGACGACATTTATTG
>NC_069435.1:13347388-13357148 GCF_026875155.1 Cherax quadricarinatus | reverse complement strand
GATTTACCTGGAGAGATTTTTGGGGGGTCAACCCCCCCCGGGGCCCCGGTCTGTGCCCGGGCCTCCTGGTGGATCAGCGCCTGATCAACCAGGCTGTTGCTGCTGGGCCGCACGCAAACCAACGTACGAGCCACAGCCCGGCTGATCAGGAACTGCCTTTAGGTGCTTGTCCAGTGCCAGCTTGAAGACTGCCAGGGGTCTGTTGGTAATCCCCCTTATGTGTGCTGGAGGCAGTTGAACAGTCTCGGTCCCCTGACACTTATTGTATGGTCTCTTAACGTGCTAGTGACACCCCTGCTTTTCATTGGGGGGATGGTGCATCGTCTGCCAAGTCTTTTGCTTTCGTAGTGAGTGATTTTCGTGTGCAAGTTCGGTACTAGTCCCTCTAGGATTTTCCAGGTGTATATAATCATGTATCTCTCCCTCCTGCGTTCCAGGGAATACAGTTTAGAAACCTCAAGCGCTCCCAGTAATTGAGGTGTTTTTATCTCCGTTATGCGCGCCGTGAAAGTTCTCTGTACATTTTCTGGGTCGGCAATTTCACCTGCCTTGAAAGGTGCTGTTAGAGTGCAGCAATATTCCAGCCTAGATAGAACAAGTGACCTGAAGAGTGTCATCATGGGCTTGGCCTCCCTAGTTTTGAAGGTTCTCATTATCCATCCTGTCATTTTTCTAGCAGATGCGATTGATACAATGTTTGGTCCTTGAAGGTGAGATCCTCCGACATAATCACACCCAGGTCTTTGACGTTGGTGTTTCGCTCTATTTTGTGGCCAGAATTGTTTTGTACTCTGATGAAGATTTAATTTCCTCATGTTTACCATATCTGAGTAATTGAAATTTCTCATCGTTGAACTTCATATTGTTTTCTGCAGCCCACTGAAGATTTGGTTGATGTCCGCCTGGAGCCTTGCAGTGTCTGCAATGGAAGACACTGTCATGCAGATTCGGGTGTCATCTGCAAAGGAAGACACGGTGCTGTGGCTGACATCCTTGTCTATGTCGGATATGAGGATGAGGAACAAGATGGGAGCTAGTACTGTGCCTTGTGGAACAGAGCTTTTCACCGTAGCTGCCTCGGACTTTACTCTGTTGACGACTACTCTCTGTGTTCTGTTAGTGAGGAAATTATAGATCCATCGACCAACTTTTCCTGTTATTCCTTTAGCGCGCATTTTGTGCGCTATTACGCCATGGTCACACTTGTCGAAGGCTTTTGCAAAGTCTGTATATATTACATCTGCATTCTTTTTGTCTTCTAGTGCATTTAGGACCTTGTCGTAGTGATCCAGTAGTTGAGACAGACAGGAGCGACCTGTTCTAAACCCATGTTGCCCTGGGTTGTGTAACTGATTGGTTTCTAGATGGGTGGTGATCTTGCTTCTTAGGACCCTTTCAAAGATTTTTATGATATGGGATGTTAGTGCTATTGGTCTGTAGTTCTTTGCTGTTGCTTTACTGCCCCCTTTGTGGAGTGGGGCTATGTCTGTTGTTTTTAGTAACTGAGGGACGACCCCCGTGTCCATGCTTCCTCTCCATAGGATGGAAAAGAAGATATCAGAAACACTGTTGGGACAAGTGTAGAAGTCTTCAAAAGGAAACTGGCCAGTATCTTCAAGTTCCATATCAACCAGGCTGTGATAGAGATGTAGGCCAACAGGCCGTCAGCAGCAGCAACCTGGTTGACCCGACAAGCTCGACCCAGGTCCGGGCTGCAGCCCGTCCCTGGGTCAAAACACATGAGGTATGTGTTTCACATGAAACACATACCTCAAAGGTGTGTGTTTCATGTGAAGTTGTGCTAGCATCTTGTTGGTCGTCTGTAGAAGTGTTATAGAAATTACGTAAGGAGATGATGCGTACATCTGAGAGGTCTAGTTTGGGAGAGCTGTGTTCTGGTAGATATCTTCGTGCAATTTGTCCATGTCTTATGAGGTAACTTTCATATTTTTATATAATTCACAAATGATGATACGAAACTTGCTCGTGTTTTTATCTATATCTGTTGTAGAGATGAGAAACAGAAGGCGCCAAGACCGGGCCTTGGGTTACAAAGCTTTTGACTTTGTTAAAGCTAGATTTTGCTTTGTTTACTACTACTACTACTACTACTACTACTACTACTACTACTACTACTACTACTACTACTACTACTACTACTACTACTACCACTACTACTACTACCACTACTACTACTACTACTATTACTACTACTACTACTACTACTACTACACCACTACTACTACTACCACTACTACTAACTACTACTACTACACTATTACTACTACTACTAACTATTACTACTACTACTACTACTACACTACTACTGTTTGCTGCTACTCCCTACTACTACTACTACTACTACTACTACTACCACTACTACTAACTACCACTACTACTACTACTACTATTACTACTACTAACTACTATTACTACTACTACTACTACTACTACTGCTGCTACTACTACTACTACTACTACTACCACTACTACACTACCCACTACTACTACTACTACTACTACTACTACTACTACTACTACTACCACTACTACTACTACTACTATTACTACCTATCTACTACTATTACTACTACAAACTACTACTACTACTACTAGCTGCTACTACTAACTACTACTATCCCTACCACTACTACTACTACCACTACTACTACTACTACTACTACTACGACCACTACTACTACTACTACTACTACTACTACTGCTGCTGCTACTACTACTACTACTACTACTACTACTACTACTACTACTACTACTACTACTACTACTACTACTACTACTACTACTACTACTACATTACTACTACTACTACTACTACTATTACTACTACTACTACTGCTACTACTACTACTACTACTACTACTACTACTATTACTACTACTACTACTACACTCCCTATTACTACTACTACTATTTACTACTACTATTACTACTACTACTACTACTACTACTATTACTACTACTACTACTACTACTATTACTACTACTACTACTACTACTACTCTCAGTAGTAGTAACCAGTTACCAGTCTCAGTAGTAGTAACCAGTTACCAGTAACCAGTGTCCGTTGACTCAACGACCAACCGTCTCTGCCTGAGTCACGGTCTATTGCGCTGAACTGACACTATTTCAAAAGACCCCTCACTGGGTACTGGGCAGCCGGCTAGTCAGTGTTACGAGAGGAACGAGTGAGATAGGTACGGCTGGCAAGGGCTCTCTCCACATGTCTGTAATAATACGTAATAACAGCCTACGTGAGTATTTCTTACCTAATCCACGTATCGAACTCCCACATGATAAATGGTGTACAGCGGTGTGGAGAGTGGATTAACGTTTTTAAGGGTAATTCAAGAAGTTACGAGACTGTTGTGAGTACCCGGCAGGGTCAAAGGTGAACCGTCACCCACCAGCCACTACCCAAACGCACCACCTCGAGCCAGCCGCCTACTCCCCTCACAACCTACTGCCTGCAAGCCTGTTGCAGCCGTTTCAAGCTTCCTGGCTAAGTTCGTGTGCTAATTGCTTCAATCTCCGAGGGGTTGACCCGGATTTTGCAATTAAGCCAGTCAGTAAGCCAGACTGTGGAAGTGAACGCCAGTCAGCCTATCATCCAGCCTGTCTCCTGTCATCCAACTGCTCCTCCGTGCTTTGTGCATCGTTACACGTCTTCCAGTCAGCCATTCTCGTGGTGTAAGCCAGTCAGCCAACCCAGCTTCTAACCCAGCTGAGAGAGAGAAGTAAGCCATGCAGTAAGAAGTAAGCCAAGTTCCTCTGAAGTATTGTCTATATCGCTTTGTGCTCCCTGTTGGATGTTAAGAGTGGTTTTTACCATTCCTGTGGCATAGAGTGGGTTATCAAGCCACCTTCGTGGGTAGAGAGTGGAGTCCGCGCCAGTGAGCGCCAGCAGAGTCACACCCACCACCCCCCCTCTACTCACACCACCCCACCACCACCACTCTCTCCCACCACTAGCCACAATCACCACCAGCCACCCACCACTAGACACCTCATCTACCTGTGGTTGTTTGCACCCTTGTACCGGTCATAGTACTGGTTTTGGCTCACATAATTGGTCAAGAGATTGTAGCTGGCGCCAACGAAAACCCAATTATGTGAGTTCCCCGAGAACGCGCATTTCTTCCGACAACAGTGAATGTAGGAGGCGTCAGTATCACCGCGCGGACCCCTACCACCCCCCCCATCACCAGTAATCGCCCGTCTACTACTCCAGACTCCAGTGATAATTGTCTTGAGACATTTTTCTTGCATTTAAAACATTTGCGTGTGTGAGACATTTAAGTAAATTGCTTGTGTACTCTAAACCTTTGTGTTTTCATGTAAACGCAGTTTTTCCCTTTGACTCATTTTTTTTTATAATATTTTTCATGTTTTCACTTATCTAATAATTTTTTTATTCTGTGTTTTTTCTTATGCTACTCGTCTGTAGTAAGTATTTTTGTGTAGTGTACCAGTCAGTCACTCTGGGGGGGGGGGGGGGTGAAGTGATTCAATTTTTTTTATTGTATTCTTTCAGCTTTTGTTTTCTCCATAATTGTCATTGTATTTCATGCAGTGATATTCCCCCCAGTATACCAAATTTTCCATTTATTTCTATTGTCTTTTTTTCGTATGCCAGCAGTGTCTCATTCCTCAATTTTTTCGCAGACTGTGTACCATTATTTTTGCCAGCAAATTTTTGTCTCATTCACAGCAAGATCTTGTTGTATCAGTCACAGCAGGATTTTTTTTGTAAGAAATTTTAAATAATGAAGTGTGCCCTGCCACTGTAAGTGTTAACCTACCTGTGTTGTTCCTTTGTTTTATTTTATTCATATTTTTATATTTCTTGAACAAATTCACTCTTGATGTAATTTCAATTACTTTTAACGTAAAGTGTTTTTTTACTCTGTTTGAGTATATTGTTTTGTCAAATTTAAAATTAAGAGTTAAAGTTTTCAATCAGTTATTTTTTTTTTTTGACTTCATATTTTAATTTTATCATGTAACCGAGTTTTCCCAGTGACACTTTATTACTGCAGTGATTATTTCTACACTTTATTTTGTTGCATTTGTTCTGCAGTGAATTATTTTCTTTTATTAATATTTTTATGAATTATATTTTAATTTTGTCTATGCATTCTTAGAAAATACTTAAATTCCCAGTTAAAAATTTTAATAATTTTTTTTACACTTTCACATTGATTTTAAAAATTTAATTAATTAATTTCTTTATTAGCAAGAGTAAAAAACAGCTCTTTTTGCATTTAATTCATCCCCAGTAATATTTTTACTTGTATATTTCAATGTACATTTTTTTTCTTGGTCAATAGTCCTTTAAATTGAGTTTCCTTCCTTTTGCAGTGTATCTTAGACATTAATTTTTATTACTTCTGCAGAATTAGTTGTATATCTTTTCATTTCAATTCTAGAATTTTATATCATTTATTGTTCATTATTTTTGCCTTTTTTTGTTCTCGGCAACTTTGCCATTATGCCCTCACATACCGTCAAGTGATACTTTAGTGAATGTCGACACTCAGACCTCTCAAGCTACTGCTGGCCTGTCATCAGTCCTCACAGTTCCTTACCGACTGAAAGACCGACCCAGACACCGAGATATTATAGTTATACTCGTGATTCCCTTGATGCGTTACCTTTATTCAATGGCCATGAAACATAGTCTTGAAGCATGGCTTACTGCCATTCGTTCTCGTGCTAATGCCTGGGTGAAGGTCCTCCTTCAGAGGAAAGCCTTATCAACTTGCAAAGAAGCTCTTTATCGATCTCCTGCTGCGTTCACGTTGTTTGATCTCCTTGATATGCGAGATTTCAGGAATCTTACTAAGTGGTCACAATATGGGGAACTGATTCGTTCTTTCCTTGTCCCAGTAAAAACAGCTGATCCATATGTCGTTCTTAGGGAACTATTGAATGCTACACCCATAGTAATAATCGTTGAGTGGTTTTGCTGTTAGATTAGACAAACTTTTATCATCATTTATCAATGCTGTCCAATCATCATCTTTCTCCCTGAAGAGCTAAACCATTTACAGAATCACTTGCTAAAATAGCAGTTTTTGGGAGAAATTTAAAGAACTAATGCCACCCCCTTTTCTGTGTGTGCTTATGAGGCTCATCCTCCAACTGTAACGATGGAACCACTTACAGCCTTAAATCATGTACGTTCCTTGTGCCCCCAGGTACTTTCCCTTGTATTAAAAGTAATGTCACACATATGCCTCATTCTGCCCACCTCTTGTTTGCGCCACAGAGACAAATCGTAGTCGTCAACCATCTCAGAGATCACCAAGAACCAGTGTACAGAGTCGTTATACACCTCGTAGTATTCATAGTACATTCAGTAACCATAGTCGGCGGAATTGTTACAACTGTGGTTTCCGTGGCCATATTGCAATTAATTGTCCTGATAGTTATCCTAAGAGACGTCGTACTGATGATGAGTACTCAGATCTTCCCTACTGTACTTATCATAGAATACATGGACATGACACATCTGAGTGTAATGCTCTCTATAACCTTCAGTACTCTAGGTCTTTCAGTGGTCGTTCCAAATGCAGAACCCGTAGAGGAAACAGATCTCGTGGTTTTCAAAATAACCAGAACCAGGCTCATTCTTTCAATTCTCAACCTAACCAGAACCAGGCTCGTTCTTCCAATTCGGGGGAATTCGAGCGCCCCAGTCAAACCGTCCCATGGTGACAGTACCTGGAGTTTTACCTGGAGAGAGTTCCGGGGGTCAACGCCCCCGCGGCCCGGTCTGAGACCAGGCCTCCTGGTGGATCAGAGCCTGATCAACCAGGCTGTTGCTGCTGGCTGCACGCAAACCAACATACGAGCCACAGCCCGGCTGATCCGGAACTGACTTTAGGTGCTTGTCCAGTGCCAGCTTGAAGACTGCCAGGGGTCTGTTGGTAATCCCCCTTATGTGTGCTGGGAGGCAGTTGAACAGTCTCGGGCCCCTGACACTTATTGTATGGTCTCTTAACGTGCTAGTGAACCCCCTGCTTTTCTTTGGGGGGATGGTGCATCGTCTGCCAAGTCTTTTGCTTTCGAGGGGTGATTTTCGTGTGCACAGGGGGATGCAGATTGGGGTGTCATCTGCAAAGGAAGACACGGTGCTGTGGCTGACATCCTTGTCTATGTCGGATATAAACAAGGATGTCAGCCACAGCACCGTGTCTTCCTTTGCAGATGACACCCGAATCTGCATGACAGTGTCTTCCATTGCAGACACTGCAAAGCTCCAGGCAGACATCAACCAAATCTTTCAGTGGGCTGCAGAAAACAATATGAAGTTCAACGATGAGAAATTTCAATTACTCAGATATGGTAAACATGAGGAAATTAAATCTTCATCAGAGTACAAAACAAATTCTGGCCACAAAATAGAGCGAAACACCAACGTCAAAGACCTGGTGATAATACGATGGGACAATAAGTTCGTTATACCCATCTTCTCACCTGGTAAAGCAATGGCTTTACGACGTTTGTTCAACAGAGTCAACAAACGCTTGACTTCATCTGGGAAGTCAGTGGGAGCTAAGTCTTTCTCCTCTACTGGTTGAACAGATTGATCCAGTGCAGTGGATGAGGTCTCCCCGGCAGAAATAGCACCGACCCACTGGTCAGGTGACAACTCATCCTCTAGTAGGTGATAATGAGTACACCATCCCCGTTCACAATTCCTTTGAAGCCTTAAGCAGTCTCGAGAATGACAACCCTGCTGATGACGTTGCTTCACATGTCTCTGACATAGATGATTTTGGGGATGGAGTAGAACAAGTCTTTTCTGATGACAACCCACCTTTTTGTTTGCACATAACTTCCAATGCAACCATAGGCCCTATAGTGCAAGCATCTGTTTATAATGCGCCCGTTCATTTGTTCATGGACTCTGGTGCGCAAGTCAATATTATTAGGTCTAGTTTGTTTAAGGATAAGAAGTTACGACATGTCCCCTTTTCGTAGAACCGACTCCTGTGTCCTCCCTTAGTGGAGTACTGGTTCTCACCTGCGTGTCCCCAGTCGGACTTCCCTAACCTTTCTATCCAAGGTAGAGACCTCACTGCTTCCTTCCTTGTTGTCGACCAATTACTTTCCCTGGTGACCTTCTACTGGATTGCTTCCATGCGAGACTTCGCATTGTGCTCGACCCTTATCGATGGCAGCACAAATTTACACTTGATCGTTCCATTTTGGGGTTACCACTTTGGCAGAAATCTGTTAACTGCTGCAGAGTATATGTACGATTAAGCCTTACAAGCTAATGCATTCTCCAGTAGCGTACCCAAGCGGTCAGGCACTGGTAATTCTGTCACTCCCATCAGTGTTCCACCCATACCTTCAGAATTTGCAGGATAGTCTGATGCCTCAAGTGTCCGAGGACGCTCAGATTGCCTTGAGTGCACAACCTATCCCTGCAATGCCTGCTAGTTCGAGTAGTAGTTTCTCCACAGGGGACGCCTTGTCGGGAAAAAAATTACTTGCAACTAGTAATGCCATCTCTTGTTGATGTCACATGCCCTCTGCAGAAAGACGTTTCTGTTGCGGCTAGTGCTCTCACTAGAGTGTCTGTAGTTGTTCCTAGTGTTTCCAGATGGTGAAACGTCCTAGTTGACAGTGATTCCTGCAAAGTAAAAGGTCTATTTGTTGAACCATCCTTACCCTGTTGTAAGAGAAGTAAGATCCATTTCTACCTGTCCAACACTTCTGGTCACAGTGTTCGCCTCAGAGCAAATACCAATCTTGTTGACCTGTTCACTATCCTTACCCTGTTCAGGTAGAGGATGAGTTGTCACCTGACCATGGTCGGTGCTATTTCTGCCGGGGAGACCTCATCCACTGCACTGGGTCAATCTGTTTCCACCAGTAAAGGGGAAAGACTTAGCCCCACTGACTTCCCAGATGAAGTCAAGCGTTTTTTGACTCTGTTGAACAAACGTCCCTAAAGCCATTGCTTTACCAGGTGAGAAGATGGGTTATAACGAACTTATTGTCCCATCGTATTCCACTTGAAACCCGGTACTAGACCTACTACAAACCTACGTAAAAGAATGCCTCATTCACAAGTTGCTGTCGCAGAAGAATTGATCAATCAAATGCTTGATGATGGAGTTATTGCACCTAGCAATTCCCCTTGGAATGCACCCTTTATACTAGTACCTAAGAAGGGTGGACTTGGCGCCCTGTGATTGACTTTAGGAAGTTAAACGCGAAAACCATTCCAGATCGCTTCCACTCCCTGTAAAGGGTGATCTTTTACGTAATATCGGAGATAAAAAAAAGTCTTTTCAACCCTAGATTTGTTACAAGGGTTTTGGCAAGTCCCTCTTCACGAGGACAGCCAAGAGCTAACTGCATTCTCCACTCCTACAGGGCCCTTATCACTTCCCCCGTATGGCATTTGGGTTACGATCTTCCCCTATCACGTTCTCAAGGGTCATGACTAATATCTTTAGAGGTCTCACAGGTAATGCACTTAAAGGTGTACTTAATGACGTAATCGTCATGTCTAAAGACGTGGATACACACTTGAAAAGACTTGATGTAGTACTTGGTAAGCTTGAAGAAGCCAATTTAAAGATCAAACTGTCTAAATGTCAATTTTTCAGATCAAAATTAAGTTTTTTTGGGCACGTAGTCACTCCTAGAGGGGTTACGACTGACCAAAGTAAAGTAACTGCATACTAAATTTTCCAAATCCCAAAACTGCTGATGCCGT
>NC_069435.1:13322388-13342388 GCF_026875155.1 Cherax quadricarinatus | reverse complement strand
CTACTACTACTACTACTAACTACTACTACTACTGCTACACTACTACTACTAGTACACTGACCTTGACCACGGATACTAAAGTTAAACAACAGTAAACTGACCTTCACCATGGTACTAGCGTTCAAACAAAACAGTAACTGACGCTTACCATGGGTACGTTTTACAACAGTAACTGACCTTTCACCATGGTACTGATGACAAACAGTAAACTTGACCTTCACCATAGGTACTGTTCAACAGTAACTGACCTTCACCCATGGTACTGTTACAACAGAAACTGACGCCTTGACCACGGGTACTGTTACAACAGTAACTGAACTTGACCACGGTAACTGATTACAACAGTAACTGACCTTGGACCACGGGGGGGTTCAAACTGTTACAACGTAACTGATCTTGACCACGGTACTGATTACAAACAGTTCCATATAGTACCCAGTTACCAGTAACCCATGTCCCGTTGACCCTCCCAACGACCAAACCGTCTCTGCCTGAGTCACGGTCTTTCATATTGTCTGACCTCAGCAGTATTCAAAGCCCCTCACATAGGGTAATGTAGCCCGGCTAGTCAGTGTTACGAGTGGAAGCAAGGAGGCAAGGTAGCGCTAGCGGCTACTCTCCACATAACATAATTATACGTATAACAGCCTACGTGAGTAATTCTTCTACCCTAAATCCCCACGCTCGAACATCCCACATGATAAATGGTGTGCAGCGGTGTGTAGCGTGGATTTTAAAACGTTTTTTAAGGGTATTCAAGGCGTTTTGTGAAGACTGTTGGTTGAGTAGCCGGCAGGGTCATAGGATGGATTCGTCACCCACCCAGCCCTACCCGCGCCCGCACACACCTCGAGCCAGCAGCAACTACTCCCCTCAAACCTATTGCCCCTGCAAGCCTGTTGCAGAAGGCCGTTTTTTTTCAAGCTTCTGGCTTAGTCGTGTGCTAATTGCTGTCAATCTCGAGGGGTAGACCCCGGATTTGCAATATCAAAGCCAGTCAGTAAGCCAGACTGTGGGACGTGAACCCGCACAGTCAGGGCCTAATCATCCAGCCCCTGTCTCTGTCATCCAACCTGCTCCTCCGTGCTTTGTGCATCGTTACACGTCTTTCCAGTGAACATCCATTCTCGTGGGGTTAAGCCAGCCAGCCACCCAGCTGAGAGAGAGAGAAGTACAACCACGCAAAGTAAGAGTAATCCAAGCTCCTCTGAGGTATTGTTTTATTATCCGCTGTGCTCCCTGTTGGATGCTAAGAGTGGTTTTTTTTTACATTCCTGTGGGCATAGAATGGGTTGTTAGCCATTCTTCGTTGGGTGAGTGGGGTGCGCGTCAGACACCTCCAGCGTCCCCCCCACCACATACTCAGGATCTCCCAACCAACCCGGTGGTGGCGCGGCAGTACCCGCGCGAGAAGTCACTAAAACACCCACCATCCCACCACTAACGCAGCCCATCCATTCATCTACCTGTGGTTGTTTGCACCCTTGTACCGGGTCCTAGTACTGTTTGGCTCACATAATTGGTCAAGAGATGTAAGCTGGTGCCAACGATATAAAGCGCAGTTATGGTGAGGTTTTAGCCAGAAAGCACATTCTTCTTCACGACAACAGTGCGAGGGGGAAGAGGAAATACGCCAGCCTAACAGGACAATATCTTCCGCCTCATCACCATTAATCACCCCCTTCTACTCCCAGACTCCCAGTGAGTAATTTTCTTAGACATTTTCCCTTGCATTTAAAGACATTTGCGGAGTGTGAGACATTTATAGTAAATTGTTTTGTTGTACTCTAAACTTGTTTTTATTTTCAGTGTAAAACGCAGTATTTTCTTAACTCAGTATTTTTTTCCAATATTTTTTCCAGTGTATTCACTTAACTTATATTTTTCTTATAGCTGTGGTTTTTTCTTTATGCTACTCCCTGTCTGTAGTAAGTATTATGTGTAGTGTACCATCAGTCACTCTTTGTGAAAGTGATTATTTTTTTTTTTATTGTATTCTATTCAGCGGTGGTATTCTCAGTAAATCATTGTATTTCATGCAGGATATTCACCCCAGTATTTACCAAATTTTCCATTTATTTCTATGGTGTGGTCATTTTTTTTTTTCTTTCCGTATCCAACAGTGGTCTCATTCCTCTAATTTTTTCGCAAGAGACTGTGTACCATTATTTTTGCCAGCAAATATTTTGTCGTATCAGTCACAGCAAGATTTTTGTTGTATCAGTCCACAGCAAAGATTTGTTGTAATCAGTCACAAGCAAGATATTGTTGTATCAGTCCACAGCTAAAGATTTTGTTGTATCAGTCACAAGCAGGATTTTGTTGTAAGAATTTGTGTATATGAAGTTGCCACGCAACTGTAGTGTTATATTCCCATGTTTTGTACCTGTGTTTTAATTTTTGGGGGATATTTTTAATAATTTCTGTGAAACAAATTTCCCTCTTGATGCAATTTTCAATTACTTTTAACGTAAAGGTGTTTTTCTTTACTCCTTTACTACTGTTTTGAGTAATTGTTTTGGTGTCCTAATTACAATTAAGAGTTATAAACTGTTCCTCAGTTTATTTTTGTTTTTGATCTTCATAATGAGATGTCTTATTCATTATTTTACCTGAGTTTTCTCCCAGTGACACTTATTACCTGCAGTGATTGTTTCTACAACCTTATTTTGTGCACTTGTTCTGAAAGTGAATTTTTGTTGAAAGCTGTTCTGCAGTGAAATTATTATTCTGTTATTGTCTATTTTTTATGATTTTATAATTTAATTTTTTTGTCTATGCATTCATAGAAAATTACTTTAAATTTCCAGTTAACAATTTAATAATTTTTATTTTACACTATCACAAATGATTTAAAAATTTAAAATTAATTTTTTTTTTAAATTAGCAAGAGTAAAGACAGCCAATGTTTGCATTTAATATCAGTCTCACCAGTAATATTTTTACATTGTAAATATTTCAATGGTAAATTTCACTTTCATTTTCTATGCGTCACTAGTCCTTATAACTTGAGTTTTCCTTTCTTCTTTCAGTGTAATTTAGAAATTACTTTACTGCAGAAGTTAGTTGTATATCCTTTCATTCAATTCCTTAGAATTATTATAATCATTTTTTTAAATTGTTCATTATTTTTGCCTTATTTGTTCTCGTGGCTACTTTGCCATTTATGTCTCCACATACCGTCCAAGTGATACTTTAGTGAATGTCGCACACTCACACCTCTCAGGCTACTACTGCTGGTCCTGTCCCACCAGCCCTCACAGTTCCCTTACCGACTGAACTAGACAGACCGACTCAGACCCTAACGAATTATTATAGACTATACTCGTGATTCCCTTGATGCGTTACCTTTAAATTCAATGGACCATGTACATAGTCTTGAAGCAATGGGTTTTGCAGCCATTGTTTCTCGTGCTAGTCAGCCCTAGGTGAAGAGTCCTCCTTCAAAGGATAAGCCTTATCAGAATTGGCTAAAGAAGCTCTTTATCGATCTCCGCTGCTGCTGTTCACGTTGTTGATCTCCTTGATATGGCGAAGACTTCAGAATCACTAGGTGGACAACAATATAGAGAACTGATTCGTTTCTTTCCTTCCTTGTCCCAGTAAAAACAGCTGATCCATATGGTCGTTTCTTAGGGTAACTAGTGAATGCTACAACACCATGAGTACTCGAATCGTTGAGTTCATTTGCTGTTAGATTAGACAACTTTTATATCATTTATTCAATGCTGTCAATCCATCATCTTTCTTCCTGAAGAGGCTAAAAACCATTTACAGAATCAATTGCTAAAATAAGCAGCTGTTGGAGCAATTAAAGAATTATATGCCGCGACCTGCTTCCTGTTTGTGCTTATGAGGCTGATCCTCCAACTGTAAACGATGGACCTCTTACTGCCTTAAATCATGTACGTTCCCTTTTGCCACCCAGGGTACTTTCCCTTGTATTAAAAAGTAAAGTCATCAAATATGCCTCATTCTGCACCACCTCTTGTGTGCGCCACAGAGACATATCGTAGTCGCAACCATCTCAGAGAACACCAAGAACCAGCATGTACAGAGTCGTTAAACACCTCGTAGTATTCAAAGATACATTCATAACATAGTCGTCGGAATTGTTACAACTGTGATTTTCCGTGGACATATTGCCATAATTTGTCCCTGAAGATATCCTAAGAGACGTCGTACTGATGATGTAGTACTCAGATCTTCCTTACTGTACCTTATCATAGAATACATGGACATGACACATCTGAGAGTAATGCTCTCTATAACCTTCAGTAAACTCTAGATCTTTTACTTCCCCGTGGTCGTTCCAACCGCAGACCCGTCCCGAGGTAACAGATCTCGTGGTTTTTCAAAATACCAGAACCAGGTCCTCCTTCATTCACTTCCTCAAACTTCACCAGAACCAGACGAGCTCGTTCTTTCTTTTCCAATTCAGGGGGAATTCGAGCGCCCCCAGTCAAAACCGCCCCCATTGTGACAGTAGGTGAAAATGAGTAATACCTTCCCCCGTTCACTAAACGCCTTTGAAGCTAAAGCAGTCCTCGAGAATGACAACCCTGCCCAGGTTGTTGCTTCACAATGTCTCTGACACAAGTTTGGGATGGAGTAGTAACAAGTCTTTTCCTGATGACAATCCACCTTTATGTTTTTGCACATAACTTCCAATGCAAACCATAGGCCCTATAGTGGCAAGCATCTGTTTATTAATGCGAGTCGAAAGCCGTTCAATTGTTCATCGGACTCGTGTAGCGCAAATCAATATTTATTAGGTTCTATTTTGTTTTAAGGATAAGAAGTTACGACATGTCCTTTTCTCGTAGAACCGGACCTTTCCTGTGTCCTCCCTTAGTGGAGGGTATCTGGTTCTCACCTTTGCGTGTCCGAGGTACGAACTGCCCTAACATTTCTATCCCAAGGTAGAGACTTCCAACCTGTTTCCTTCCTTGTTGTCGCATATTACTTTCCCCTGGTGGACCCTCCTACGGGTTTGCTTCATGCGAGACTTACGCATTGTGCTCGATCCTTATCGATGGCATGCACAAATTTGACGACTTGATATCGTTTCCATTCTGGTGTTACCCAGCTTGGAATCAGAAATCATGTTTTTTATTTTATAAAACTGCTGCAGAGTAATGATGTCACGGATTAAGTCCTTAACAAGCTAATGCATTCTCCAGTAACGTACCCAGCGGTACAGCGAGGCTCTGGTAATTCCCTGTCACTCCCATTCAGTGTTCACCTAACCTTCAGAATTGCAGGATAGTCCGATGCCATCAAGTGTCCGAGGACGCTCAGATTGCCTTGAGTGCTCCAACGAACCTATCCCTGCAATTGCCTGCTTAGTTCGAGTAGTAGTTTTCCTCCCCTGGGGACGCCTTGGTCCGGAAAACAAATTACTTGCAACTAGTAATGCCATCTCTTGTTGACGGTCACAATGCCGTCCTGCAGAAAGACGTTTCTGTTGCGGCTAGTGCTCTCCACTAGAGTGTCTGTAGTTGTCCCTAGTGTTCCAGATGGTGATAACGTCCTAGTTGACAGTGATTCACTGAAACAGGTATAGGGTCTATTTGTTGAACCATCCTTACATGTTGTAAGAGACTAGTAAGATCCCATTTCTACCTGGCCAACACTCTTCTGGTCACAGTGTTCGCCTTAAGTAGGCAAATACAAATCATGTTGACCTTGTTTCACTATCCTTAACCCTGTTCAGAGTACGAGGATGAGTGTGTCACCTGACCAGTGGGTCGGTCTGCTAAATTACTCATACTAGCCCACGGACAGACCTCATCCACACTCACTGGATCAATCTGTCCACCATTGAGGAGAAAAGACTTACTAGCTCCCACACTGACTTCCCGGATGAAGTCAAGGCGTTTGTTGACTCTGCTTGAACAAACGTCGTAAAAAGCCATTGCTTTACCAGGTAGAAGATTGGTAAAAACGAACTTATTGTCCCATCGTAATTCCACTTGAAACCTGGTACAAGAACCGTATCCTACATACCTCTGCGTAACAGATGCCTCATTCACAAGTTGCAGTCGCAGAAGAATTGATCAATCACATGCTTGATGAGGAGTTATTGCACCTAGCAATTCCCCTTGGGAATGCACCATTGATACTACTAGTACCTAAGAAGGATGGTACTTGGCGCGACCAAGTAATTGACTTAGGAAGTTAAACGCAAACCATCTCCAGATCGCCACCCTTAATTTTTTTCACGTCCCTGTACTGGGTGATCTTTTTACGTAATATTGGAGATAACAAAGTCTTTTTTCAACCCTATATTTGTTACAAGGGTTTTGGCAATTCCCTCTTCACGAGGACACCAAGAGCTAACTGCATTCCTCCATCCTACAGGTCATTATCACTACCTTCCGAATGGCATTTGGATTACGATCTTGTCCCCTATCACGTTCTCAAGGCTCATGACTAATATCTTTATAGGTCTCATAGGTAACGCCACTTTATGTGTACTTAGAAGACGTAATTAATCGTCATGTCTAAAAGACGTGGATACCACACTTGAAAAAGACCTTGATGTAGTACTTGGGTAAGCTTGAAGAACCAATTTCAAAAAGATCAAAACAAACTGTCAAATGCAATTCTTCAGATCAGGAAATTAAGGTTCTCTTGTCACGTAGTTCACTCCAGAGGGGTTTACGACTGACCAAAGTAATAGTAACTGCAGTACTAAAATTTTCCAACTTCCCAAAACTGCTGATGCCTGTAAGATCCTTTGTGTGGGCTTAGCAGGTTTTTATAAGAGCTTTCATTGCCAAATATTTTCTTTCCATATAAGCTGCTCCTCAAACTGAGTATAACATTAAGAAGATGCTCCTTTTTGTTTGACCTTCTTTCCGTCAAGAAAGAGCATACCAAACTCCTAAAAGAAAAGCTAACTTCGCTCCAATTTTGAAATTTCCAGATTTTTCTAAGCCTATTCTATCTGACACAGATGCTAGTTTCAATTGGCAAAAATAGCGGTGCCGTACTAGCTTCAGAAGAACCGATGGCAAGTTACAACGCAGTTGCATTTTGCTAGCCGAAGATCCTTACAAAGGCTGAACGTAATTATACAGTCAACTGAGTAAGGAAGCTTTAGCCAATAGTACTGGTCTTTAAAGCACTTCTTCCGAACATTAATTTATCAGTACTACTGTTCATGTCTTGGACAGACTCAAGCTCCACTGATATACCCTTATTCCAGAATAAACAACCTACTGGGAAGGTTAGCTAGATGGGACCTTGACTATCCAAGAGATTCATCCCACTCGATGCATTTACCTGTGCAAAGAAGTCGAAATGTAGTCGCCAGATTGCCTTATCGCGACATTGTAGAATAGTAACTGCAGACCCTCCATTTAAGTGCTGAAGATGTAAAGATGCTAAACGAACAGATCCCATGATGGTCTGGTGTGAATTCGATTCCCTGCTCCCAGAAGATCTTATCTTTCTGACCGTGAAGCCACCAGGCACCCAAATAGTGACTTTCCTCATGAACCAAGAATTACTAGCGTACATCGAACATGCCGTGCTGGTGGTACTCCCAGCTGAAGAGTATAACCATTAGTAATTTCACAGTCACTAGTGAATGTTAGCCTTACAGAGGCACTAGCTTCACGATGTACCTGTGTTGCACCACCCTGAGTAATGGGATCGTTCAGTAAAACAAGCCAGATTGAAATACATTTTTTGTTTTGTGAGCACCTCGAATGGCAAACTGATATTTCTGAGTAGTGTTAAGAAATGTATGGTCTGCATGCAACATAAGGCAATGCTAATGTTGCCAATCCAATCCAAGTGAATCCAAACTGACTAGCGAACCTTTTGGTGAAGCGTCTTGCGCTAGATTTGTTAACTAATTTCCGATGTTCTTCCTCCAAGGTAACAAACATCTGTGTGTTATGGTAGGACCCATTTCAACCACCAGAAAATTTGCGAGTATACGTTTCCTTATTGCAAGATAATACTTGCCGAGACAGTATCTAAAGCGTTTTCAAAAAAAAAGAACGCATTAATCTGCAGGCATACCACTCCTAATTCCTAGTAAACAGATAATGGCGGTGATTCTGTAATGAATTCCTTGAAAATTGTGTAGCCATGTACTAGACACTAAATCCAGCCATTGTTCCTCATCAACCTGACCAAGCAATATGTGGGTTAGCGGAAAGAACCAATCAGAAAAGTACTTGATGTGTATTTGAGACGCCACTATTCAATCCCAACAGTGAAACTTGTTGGATTGAAGTTTATACCTGATGTCGCAGTGTGCTATAAATTCTGCTTACAATGGTTCTATAGGTGACAACTACCACATTATGCATTGTACGGTGTAGATAAACGTTTGCCTTATGAGTTGTTTATTTCTAATACCGAAATCCAAATTACAACCCTGAATGATTTCCGTAGCAACTCGTACCACTTAAGCTCAAAGTGTCTTAGAAGAATCCGTGAAACACTCATAAATGCAACAGCTGAATTCACAAGAGTCGCAAACACTCGATTAAAAGCCCATCCCAAATCAAAGTAGGTCGGAGAGTTATGCTGACTAATTTTAAAACAAAAACGATACCACTGCAATGCCAAAGCTTGATCAAAATTTGTTGGTCCTTATCGCGTAGTTGAACATATCACTGGTAATAAGTATAAGGTTAGAGAGATAGTACACGCGTCAGTAATAAAGAGTCGCATTTGGATCATAAGAAGTTAGTAATGTTATGATAATGATGTTCGCAACCCCGAACTAATGTGACAGACACTGACAGATCCTCCTGATCCTGTACTCCTCTTCCTCTGATACTCAGTAGACGATCAACCTGAATGTCGTTATTTTCCCTACGTCAAACGACAGGTATTGATAAATCCTCCAAGTATCATTGTAACTTCCCAATTCAGATTTGCCTCAAAATGCAGCATGAGTTAGCCAATGCTACAGAGTTTTGATCCTCCAGAGATGACACCCTTTTCTGCATATGCAAATCTTAAACCCTAGCAGAGTTGGGGTTTAAATGTAAATAACCTGGTATAGATAGAATCATAAGCAGTTATATACATACAGTATTCAAGAATTTTTTTTTTTTTTGAGTTCTATGTTTTCTCCCGTCCGCCATTACTGAGAGTATACACAGTCTAGATATGCGTGCAAACTTCGAATCAGCCTTTCTTATGTTTAAACACATCTTTTCTTTTCCTTGTATATTATTCCTCCTCAGAAACATAGATACTCACATGAATACAGATCGAGTCGATCAAAAAATTTTTGTTTTTTTATTTATCACTTGTAAATCACTCAATCTTGAGTTCGTTGTTCATAGTTGTTTGAGTTTTAAGTTGTACTATAGTATACCTTGTAAACGCATACAGTTCAGTTACCGTAACTTTCATTTACCCAATGTTCTACTTAAGTAAATCTAAAATGTTCATGTTGTGTACTTTGACATTGTTATAGAATCAGCCAAGTAGCCGTACACTGCCATCTCTAGTTATGTATTAGTGTATTCGGGGCGAACGACATACGTTAGCGTCCGCCGAGCTCTCAGTAGTAGTAACCAAGGTATTACCAGACTCAGTAACCAGTTACCAGTATCCTGTCGCGTTTGACGTCAACGACCAACCGTCTCTGCCTGAGTCACGGTCTTTCATAATTGTGCTGACCACAGAGTATTCAACAGCCCCTCACATAGGGTACTGTAGCCGGCTTAGTCAGTGTTACGAGTGGAAAGCAAGGGAGGCAAGGTAGCGGCTGCGGGAGCACACTCCCACATAACAGAAAATTATACGTATAACAGCCTATACGTGAGAATTTCAACCCTAATCCACGCATTCGAACTCCCACAGATAATCATGTGGGAGTTCGATGCTGGATAAGGGTAGAAATACTCACGTAGGCTTGTTTATAACGTATAATACTGTTATGTGGAGATGCCCGCAGCCAAGCCCACCTCTGACACTCCCCTTGCCCCACCTATTTGTAGCCTTGCTACCTTGCCTCCTGCATTTCCACTCGTAACACTGACTAGCCGGCTACAGTAACCCTATGTGAGGGGGCTTTGAATACAGCTGAGGTCAGCACAATATGAAAGACGCGTGACTCAGGCAGAGACGGTTGGTCGTTGAGTCGAACGGACCGGTAACTGGTAACTGTTTACTGAGACTGGTAACTGGTTTCACTACTACGAGACAGTCAACTGACCTTGACCACGGAAACTGTTACAAACAGTAACTGACCTCACCAATGGTACTGTTACAACAGACCTGACCTTCAACCATGGTACAGTTACAACAGAACTGACCTTCACCAATGGTACTGTATTCACAACAGTAACTTGACCCTTCACCATGGTACAGTTACAACAGTAACTGACCTACCACCATGGTTACCTGTTACAACAGTAACTGACGCTTCACCATGGTAACTGTTACAAAAACAGTAACTGACCTTTCAACCTATGGTACTGTTACAACAGTAACTGACCCTTCCATCACACACGTACTGATTAACAACACAGTAACACAGACCTTCACCCACGGTAACTGTTACAAAACAGTAAACTGACCTTGACCCGGTACTGTTACAACAGTAAATCGACCCTTCACCACGGTACTGTTACAACAGTAACTGAACCTTCACTCCACGGTACTGTTACAACAGTAACTGACCTTCACCATGGTAGTTACAACAGTAACTGGCCTTCACTATGGTACAGTTACAACAGTAACTGACCTTCACCATGGTACAGTTACAACAGTAACTGACCTTGACCACGGTACTGTTACAACAGTAACTGACCTTCACCATGGTACAGTTACAGCAGTAACTGACCTTGACCACGGTACTGTTACAACAGTAACTGACCTTGACCACGGTACTGTTACAACAGTAACTGACCTTGACCACGGTACTGTTACAACAGTAACTGACCTTCACCATGGTACTGTTATAACAGTAACTGACCTTCACCATGGTACTGTTACAACAGTAACTGACCTTCACCACGGTACTGTTACAACAGTAAACTGACCTTGACCACGGTACTGTTACAACAGTAACTGACCTTGAACCACGGTACAGTTATAACAGTAACTGACCTTCACCATGGTACTGTTACAACAGTAACTGACCTTCACCACGGTACTGTTACAACAGTAACTGACCTTGACCACGGTACTGTTACAACAGTAACTGACCTTCACCATGGTACAGTTATAACAGTAACTGACCTTCACCATGGTACTGTTACAACAGTAACTGACCTTCACCACGGTACTGTTACAACAGTAACTGACCTTCACCACGGTACTGTTACAACAGTAACTGACCTTCACCATGGTACAGTTATAACAGTAACTGACCTTCACCATGGTAGTTACAACAGTAACTGGCCTTCACTATGGTACAGTTACAACAGTAACTGACCTTCACCATGGTACAGTTACAACAGTAACTGACTTTTACCATGGTACAGTTACAACAGTAACTGACCTTCACCACGGTACAGTTACAACAGTAACTGACCTTCACCATGGTACAGTTGCAACAGTAACTAACCTTCACAATGGTACAGTTACAACAGTAACACTGACCTTCACCATGGTACAGTTGCAACAGTAACTGACCTTGACCATGGTACAGTTCCAACAGTAACTGACCTTCACCATGGTACAGCTACAACAGTAACTGACCTTCACCATGGTACAGTTACAACAGTAACTGACCTTCGCCATGGTACAGTTACAACAGTAACACGGACCTTCACCATGGTACAGTTACAACAGTAACTGACCTTGACTATGGTACAGTTACAACAGTAACTGACCTTGACCATGATACAGTTACAACAGTAACACTGACCTTCAACATGGTAGTTACAACAGTAACATTGACCTTCACCATGGTACAGCTACAACAGTAACTGACCTTCACCATGGTACAGTTACAACAGTAACACTGACCTTCACCATGGTACAGTTGCAACAGTAACTGACCTTAACCATGGAACAGTTACAACAGTAACTGACCTTGACCATGACACAGTTACAACAGTAACTGACCTTCACCATGGTAGTTACAACAGTAATTGACCTTCACCATGGTACAGTTACAACAGTAACTGACCTTCGCCGTGGTACAGTTACAACAGTAACTGACCTTCACCATGGTACAGTTACAACAGTAACTGATCTTGACTATGGTACAGTTACAACAGTAATTGACCTTCACCATGGTACAGTTACAACAGTAACTGACTTTCACCATGGTACAGTTACAACAGTAACTGACTCTCACCATGATACAGTTACAACAGTAACTGACCTTGACCATGATGCAGTTACAAAAGTAACTGACCTTGACCATGATACAGTTACAACAGTAACTGACCTTCACCATGGTACAGTTACAACAGTAACACTGACCTTCACCATGGTACAGTTACAACAGTAACTGACCTTCACCATGGTACAGTTACAACAGTAACTGACCTTCACCATGGTACAGTTACAACAGTAACTGGCCTTCACCATGGTACAGTTACAACAGTAACACGGACCATCACCATGGTACAGTTACAACAGTAACTGACTTTCACCATGGTACAGTAACAACAGTAACACTGATCACCATGGTACAGTTACAACAGTAACTGACCTTCACCATGGTACAGTTACAACAGTAACTGACCTTCACCATGGTACAGTTACAACAGTAACTGGCCTTCACCATGGTACAGTTACAACAGTAACACGGACCATCACCATGGTACAGTTACAACAGTAACTGACTTTCACCATGGTACAGTAACAACAGTAACACTGATCACCATGGTACAGTTACAACAGTAAATGACCTTCACCATGGTATAATTACAACAGTAACACTGACCTTGACCATGGTACAGTTACAACAGTAACTGACCTTCACTATGGTACAGTTACAGCAGTAACTGACCTTCACCATGGTACAGTTATAACAGTAACTGACCTTCACCATGGTACAGCTACAACAGTAACACGGACCATCACCATGGTACAGTTACAACAGTAACTGACTTTCACCATGGTACAGTAACAACAGTAACTCTGACCTTCACCATGGTACAGTTACAACAGTAAATGACCTTCACCATGGTATAATTACAACAGTAACACTGACCTTGACCATGGTACAGTTACAACAGTAACTGACCTTCACTATGGTACAGTTACAGCAGTAACTGACCTTCACCATGGTACAGTTATAACAGTAACTGACCTTCACCATGGTACAGTTATAACAGTAACTGACCTTCACCATGGTACAGTTGCAACAGTAACACTGACCTTCACCATGGTACACTTACAACAATAACTGACCTTCACCATGGTACAGTTACAACAGTAACTGGCCTTCACCATGGTACAGTTACAACAGTAACACGGACCATCACCATGGTACAGTTACAACAGTAACTGACTTTCACCATGGTACAGTAACAACAGTAACACTGATCACCATGGTACAGTTTACAACAGTAAATGACCTTCAAACCATGGTATAATTACAACAGTAACACTGACCTTGACCATGGTACAGTTACAACAGTAACTGACCTTCACTATGGTACAGTTACAGCAGTAACTGACCTTCACCATGGTACAGTTATAACAGTAACTGACCTTCACCATGGTACAGCTACAACAGTAAAAACGGACCATCACCATGGTACAGTTACAACAGTAACTGACTTTCACCATGGTACAGTAACAACAGTAACTCTGACCTTCACCATGGTACAGTTACAACAGTAAATGACCTTCACCATGGTATAATTACAACAGTAACACTGACCTTGACCATGGTACAGTTACAACAGTAACTGACCTTCACTATTGTACAGTTACAGCAGTAACTGACCTTCACCATGGTACAGTTATAACAGTAACTGACCTTCACCATGGTACAGTTATAACAGTAACTGACCTTCACCATGGTACAGTTGCAACAGTAACACTGACCTTCACCATGGTACACTTACAACAATAACTGACCTTCACCATGGTACAGTTACAACAGTAACTGGCCTTCACCATGGTACAGTTACAACAGTAACACGGACATCACCATGGTACAGTTACAACAGTAACTGACTTTCACCATGGTACAGTAACAACAGTAACACTGATCACCATGGTACAGTTACAACAGTAACACTGATCACCATGGTACAGTTACAACAGTAAATGACCTTCACCATGGTATAATTACAACAGTAACACTGACCTTGACCATGGTACAGTTACAACAGTAACTGACCTTCACTATGGTACAGTTACAGCAGTAACTGACCTTCACCATGGTACAGTTATAACAGTAACTGACCTTCACCATGGTACAGCTACAACAGTAACACGGACCATCACCATGGTACAGTTACAAACAGTAACTGACTTTCACCATGGTACAGTAACAACAGTAACTCTGACCTTCACCATGGTACAGTTACAACAGTAAATGACCTTCACCATGGTATAATTACAACAGTAACACTGACCTTGACCATGGTACAGTTACAACAGTAACTGACCTTCACTATGGTACAGTTACAGCAGTAACTGACCTTCACCATGGTACAGTTATAACAGTAACTGACCTTCACCATGGTACAGTTATAACAGTAACTGACCTTCACCATGGTACAGTTGCAACAGTAACACTGACCTTCACCATGGTACACTTACAACAATAACTGACCTTCACTATGGTACAGTTATAACTGACCTTGACCATGGTACAGTTACAACAGTAACTGACCTTCACCATGGTACAGTTACAACATTAACTGACCTTGACCATGGTACAGTTACAACAGTAACTGACCTTCACCAAGGTACAGTTACAACAGTAACTGACCTTCACCATGGTACAGTTACAACAGTAACTGACCTTCACCATGGTACAGTTACAACAGTAACTGACCTTCACCATGGTACAGTTACAACAGTAACACTAACCTTCACCAAGGAACAGTTACAACAGTAACTGACCTTCACCATGGTACAGTTACAACAGTAACACTGACCTTCACCATGATACAGCTACAACAGTAACACTGACCTTGACCACGGTAGCTACAACAGTAACACTGACCTTGACCACGGTAGCTGCAACGGTAACACTGACCTTGACCACGGTACCGACGGGAGTCTGATGTACTTCAAGCATCTGGTTGTCAGTAGCGTCATGTGGAGAGGACTCGTCCATGCTGGCCAGGGGAGGGTCTCGTGATAACAGCAACCTCTCCTTCATCTCTCTCAGGTACGGGTACTCGCTCCCTCCACCGCCCTCTGAAATACAAGCAAACAACTGTTAACACCTGTAACACCCTCTACAACACAATACACAGCTTCAGGAGCAGGAATGAGGTCCCAGAAACCAATTTGCCAGCCCATAAGAAGGATGGCAAGAAAGAAAAAGGGAAGGACTGAGGTAGTATAGGTCAGTGAAAAAATAGGGTGTGTGTGTGTGTGTGTGTGTGTGTGTGTGCCGAATAGGTAAAACTGGCCAATTAGCAAGAACCCATTTAAAATTAAGTCCTTTCTAAAATTTTCTCTTATACGTGTAAAGATTTTTTTTTTTTCATTTATGTTGATGATAAAATTAATAACTTTGTACCAAAAGAACCTTAGAAAACTTACCTAGCCTTATTATAACAAGCACAATTTAATTTAGCCTAATCCAACTAAATATATTTTAGATAAGTTTACAGGAAATAAATGAAATATATTTTTTTCGCTAGGTTCAGAATGATTTTTTGCGAAATTATTACAAAAACAAATTTTCGCTTGCCTTATTCGGCAAGATGAGCGTTGCTATTTAAGCCAAAGTAACCAGTTTTACATTTTCGGCACGACACTAATATATATATATATATATATATATATATATATATATATATATATATATAATATATATATATATATAATATATATATATATATATATATACGTAGCAAAGCTACTGCTACGGCCAGATAGGATGAAAGTTATTAGCATTGAAAATATAAGCAAAAGCTCGTAGCATAACCCCTATAGAGTCCTTGAGTGGAGGGGAGGGAGGAGGGAGGGAGGGAGGGAGGGAGGGAGGGATGGAGAGAGAATGGGAACAAAAGAAGCGAGTAAGAGAGAACAGGAGTGAACGAAGAGAGAACAGGAATAAAAAAGCAAGAGAAGAGAGAAAGGACAGGAAACAAGAGAATAGAGAATAGATAAGAAGGGAAGAAAGAGAACATAAAAGAGAGAAAGGTCTCCCCTGAAACCAAGAATCTGACTGAGAGAAAATAAGAATGGTCGTATATTCCCACAAGAAATCAAGCGTATTATTCTGATACTGAATTACGTCTTTATTGTGTACCTCCCAGAAGACTCATCAGGGAAAAACAGCAACGTGCACACAGTGTACCCAAACATGTGACATAATAACCAAGAGTTGTGGGCAGGCCAGCGGGAAGTGTGTGAAGCAGTTGGCAGACAGGGATGGAGGAGG
The DNA here is from genome assembly GCF_026875155.1 of Cherax quadricarinatus. Lineage (NCBI taxonomy): Eukaryota > Metazoa > Arthropoda > Malacostraca > Decapoda > Parastacidae > Cherax > Cherax quadricarinatus. Next base: position 13,325,863 of record NC_069435.1, on the reverse strand, counting down.
AGATGGCGCTGAAGATACAGAAAGAAGAGTGGAAAAATACTGGAAATAGACGAGAAAAAGGAGGGTTTGAGTTAGGAGGAAGAAGTTTCGGGAGAAAGAAGTTTCAGGAGGAGGAGGAGGAGGAGGAAGAGGAGGAAGAGGGTGAGGAGGAGGAGGTGGAGGAGGAGGGGGAGGAGGAGGAGGAGGAGGAAGAGAGGGGAGGAGGAGGAGGAGGAGGAGGAAGAGGGGGAGGAGGAGGAGGAAAGACTTGTAGTAGAGAAATATGGGATAAAAGACGATAAAACAACAGTTGGTCGAGATATATATGTTAATTACATGACGGTACATATTTTGATGCATTCTTTTTAAAAAGAGAAAAATCTCTGTCAAGCCTAAATAAACCTATATAAAAAAGGATAAATCCTTGTGTCTATAAAATTTTCCCTCTTACAATAACGATAGATCAATATATATATATATATTATATATATATATATAAAATATATATATATATATATATATATATATATTATATATATAATATATAATATATATATATATATATAATATATATATATATATATATATATATATATAATATATATATATATATATAATATAAATATTTTATATAATATATATATATAAAATATATATATATATATATATATTAACATTAACACCCCTCTGAAGGAGGGGTGTTAATGTTGCAGTTTAAAAACTGTAGTGTAAAGCACTCTTCTGGCAAGACAGTGATGGAGTGAATGATGGTGAAAGTTTTTCTTTTTCGAGCCACCCTGCCTTGGTGGGAATCGGCCAGTGTGATAAAAAAATATATATATATATATGGTTTGGCAAGTAAGTTATAAATGAGCGGAACACTGCCAAGTAGCGCCACTCACGTAGCGTTACTCAGTTAAGTAGCACACCTCAAGTTGCGTCACTCAAGTAGCACCATTCAACTAGCGCCACTCAAGTAGCACCATTCAACTAGCGCCACTCAAGTAGCACCATTCAACTAGCGCCACTCAAGTAGCACCATTCAACTAGCGCCACTCAAGTAGCGTCACTCAAGTAGCGTCACTCAAGTAGCGTCATTCAAGTAGCTCCACTCAGGAGCGTCACTCAAGTAGCTTCAAATGAGCCAGCTTCAGAGACTCTCAAGTTACATACTGAGAGCAGCACCTGCCTACTGTGCACCAGTACTTACCGTTCTTGTGTTATACCTGTGACTAATTTCAAGCGTTCTTCTACCCTCGCAGCCCGCCCTGAGGCCAGAACACTGTGGTGACTATCTGATCAACCAGATTGTTGTTATACCTGGAGGTTATCTGGAGGTTTTTTCCGGGGATCAACGCCCCCGCGGCCCGGTCCATGACCAGGCCTCCCGATGGATCAGGCCTGATCAACTAGGCTGTTACTGCTGGCCGCACGCAGTCCAACGTACGAGCCACAGCCCGGCTGATCCGGCACTGACTTGAGGTATCTGTCCAGCTCTCTCTTGAAGGCAGCCAGGGGTTTATTGGCAATTCTCCTAATGCTTGAATTTTGGCAACAAAATTCCTTAAAAGCGTGAGTTACGTAAACATTAATACAGGATAGGTTAACTAAATTTTTTACCATTACGTCAGTTTTATTGCTTGGTTAGGTTATGCTAATTTGGGTGCAAAATAAGAATACCATTTTTTCTGCTGCCAGAGTTCGGCCCTGGGTCAGGTTTGTCTGGTTAACCAGCCTGTTGCTGCTGGCGACCCGCTGGCTCACAAATCCATCACAGCCTGGTTGATCTGGCACTTGGCTGTAGCAAAACTTTATATAGCTATATTCTGTTCTTTCCTGAAGGATGGAAAAAAGGGTTTATGAGGAAGGAGGGAGTTAATTCTTCAGGGAATCCCTTAAATTCCTTAATATAAAATGTAATCATATGTTCTTAGCCATTATCCTGGCTTTTCAAACAAAAATATGCTTTCCCTGCTAGTGCAAATATACTCTCTCGGAATATAACCATAGGATGATTAAAGGTGAACGTCAAGAATTACACCATCGTTCCCTCTGTACCTCCGAATACTGAAGCTGGTGATATAATTTTACTGTTACTGGAAAACACTCAAATCATAAGGGTTCACATACCCACCAAGGAAATGGAGGAGCAGGGGTAATCAATTTCTGATACGCTAAAGGAAAGGATAACTAATTATTTTGCCACACGGAAGCAGCTGGTGTGAAGGTAGTGGAATAGTCGGATTTAAACCGCTAACACTGCTGACACCATCTTTTTTCTTTGATCTTGTTTACCGTTTTCTCTGAAGTATTTGAACAAGAACCCTTGACATTTTCGCTACCAATACAGTAGGGTGACACCCCTTTAAAATTCGTCCATTTAATATGCCATCACACAATTCTTCCGCATGTGACAACTCGAAATCGCGCTAACTCTGCCTCGTGCGCACACGCCATGGAGAGTGCACTGCGCTCGTCCATTAATATAAACCCTCCACTGGGAGTAATTTCACACGGGACGTTGGATTATTCTAGATTAACTTTTACATGCTGCCATTATAAGCGCTCTCAGAACCAATGGATAAATTTGTACAATACAAAAATAACCCGACACAGATTTAGAGGAGCATACGACGACGTTTCGGTCCGACTTGGACCATTTACAAAGTCACGCTAAATTTGTAATACTTTTTAAATATTTGTTGGTTTCCTTAATAAAACTTATTTTGTTAGGTAACTGGACACAGTTACCTAACAGTTAATGTGACATTTTATTGTGGCAACGTTTCACTCTCCAAGAACTTGGTCAAGCCAAACGCTGTCACAATAAAATGTCAAATTACTTGCATCTGTATCCATTTACCTAACAATTTGTTGGTATTTCTACCATTAATACTAAAACTACCTTTTATCTAGGCATATACCATACACCCACTGTGTATATACAGTGAATCTCAGTGTATATACTTTGTGCATAATTCAGTGTATTAAATACTGAGAGTTTAATCTCTATCCTGGTATTAAGGTTACACTTGACTAGTGGTACACAGATGACATTTAGTCTTAAGATCGTCATGTAGCCGATAGGCTTGAAACCCCAAAAAACCATCCAACTTATCTTGCTTATATTACGTTAAACTCCACTGGAATCTGGTCTGTAAATTGATGACATTAGGTTTTTGGTAAGGTGTGCCAGTAAACAGGGAAGTGTTTTTCCTGATGCTAGTCTTGTCATACGATGACCCGCCGCTGGAGCTTTTTTGGGCATCTGACCGAGGGCCCTTTCCAAATGGTTACCGGTCTACCCCTTTAAAAATTTTGGGTTACAAGTATAATGGATGAGAGACGGTGCAGGTCAATTTTACCCTAGGCTAATGCAAAGTCGATAAAACCTACAGGCTTTCCATTTCGACAGGGTTACATCATACATTATTATAGTTAATTATTCGACGATAATTACAGTAATTTTCTTCCCTAACTGACATGCATTCCACCT